>CM040185.1:47737045-48207045 GCA_022606455.1 Callitettix versicolor | reverse complement strand
AGGGGCTGTCATTTTGAAACGGAAATGAATGGAAAAACGCTTATAAATATGTCGTTCGGGCTTTATACAAAGTACCTTGCTGCTAAATTTCAAATCAGTCGGTCAATGTATTTTACCAAAACTACGTACACTCTTCATCGTTATATCAAAGGCCGCCTTCTTGAAACGGAAGGCAATGGGAAAAAATTGTATACACAAATTATTTACAACTTAATTAATTGATAAGGTAACTTTATATCAAATTCCAAAATAATCGGTCAATATGTTTGGCCAGAACTGCGTGCCAAAACCGTGACTTTAATCAAGAGGCCGCCATATTAAAACTGAAGTAAATGGGGAAAATGTTACTAATAAATCTTTCGGGATTTACGCAAGGTCAAACATTTATGCAAACTATATGTCGAACGGTTGAATTGAAACAAAGATCTTGCCCGGTCAATAAATAAAAAAGTTATTGTCAACAATGGATTTTGAACTCACCTGCCTTAGTTTCAAAAGTAGAAATCATAGCACTAAATTAGGAATGCACACAGAAACAATAAGCTCACTGGTAGGTTTAAATTCACTTCGAGAATGCTAACAATTTGACGCTTTTTTACGTGTAACAGTGCCAAGCCCGCCTGGGTGCGCGCCGCACTATTGCTCGCTTCCAATAGGAATTCACAACAAACCAATAATGAATTTCCAGACATCTGCCAATTGTAAATTGCAACACTTGGAGTGAAGATGTCGAATTGGAAGTGCGATGCGATGTTCATTGTACTGTTAACGCTTCTCATAACATTCGCTTCAATAATTGTGTTATGCATTAATTAGTGTTATGACACAATTTAATTAATACAACCCTTAACAGTCACAATTAGAACATAACGTGATCAGAACAATAGGATCAGCACACTTTGGAAAATATTTAGTACCAATTTCTGATCGCACTTCAAGAGTTAGTTATTTTTTTTACTCAGCACATACTATTCGTACAGGCATATATGAGGTACATTTAGAATGATATCTTGACCGGCTTCTGACATTGCAAAACGATTTTTCGCTAAAACTTACTCTTTGTGGAAAATTTTAACATAAAAGATAGTTTTAACTATCATAGGCAAAACAGCATATGGATTCGCATGCGCTGCATTACAAATCAAAAAATATTTTGTATACTTTACGATGCTAACTTATTAATTAAGAATAGACAACCCCATTACAAATACCACTTGTTTGCATAACGTGTTTAGAAAACTTTTAAGATTTACTAAAAAGTCTTTACTTTTTAAATCTAAAAAGATTTAAATCTAAAAAGATTTACTTATAAGTTATGTGGCTCTACTGACAGTCCCCTATCCCTGCCCGTCGTACAAGCCGGAACAAGCATATCGAATACCAAACACATGTTCCGAACACTGTTTTTATACACGCATGGTCATAACTAAACTCAATGAATTCACAATACTCAGTTGATTGACACCGATAAAACTGTAGTACCACGGATAAACGTAATACTATCTGATCCAAGCATGCTTTTTCAATTAACTAGAAGATAGTTACAATTAAAACAGCGTTTGCTATCACTTTAAGCAAGTCGCAGGGACAAACACTTCAAAGAGCAGGATTGTATTTACCAAATGCTGTTTTTACTCATGGACAATTATATGGATGCTTTTCAAGGGTAACTAAATCAACTAACATGTTTATATCCATTAAAGAAAATGAAATACAAAAAAAGTTCAAGAAATTACATTCTTACATGAATTAACGTTTAAGAAGTATTGCAATGCCCTGTAAAAATTTCTGTTAAAAACAATTATCTGTATTGAAATATGTATACTACAATGACTCAAAAATTTGTGATTGTTATTTTAAACTGATCGATTTTGGATATTTTTTAAACATGATTTCCTTTCCTTCCAACTACCGCCCTCACCCCAACGACTACTCTTATTCTAAAGGCTGTGTTTACTGAAAACTTTCATAGTTCGAAAATTCGCACAGGCTCCGTAGTTTTTAATAAATGTATGTAAAATTACCTGTAAAATGTCAAATAAATCCTTTATAGACATGCCTTCTAATATGTCAAACACGATTACCCACAAAACTTTTGGCCACAAAAACTTAAACAAAATACCAAAATTGTCCCACGAAGAGGTTTACGCATTTGATCCTCCATTATTTTCTCATTCCTCCATTGTTTATTGTGAAACTATACATACTTTTTAATGAAGGTACTATTTCTGGTAACTTCTTTAAAAAGTATGTATAGTTTTAATATGATCATTGGAAGTGATAAAATAATGGAGGATCAAATGCTTAAACCTTCTTCGTGGGTCACGATGTATAAGATCTATCAAAGATTCTTCGACACTAATGACATTGTCAAAGATTCTTCACAAGAAAACACACACAAACTATCAATCGAATTGTTATAAAAACGACACAAACATATAGTGCCCATGCTTAGGTTCACTGAAACAAAGAACACAACAAACGTCCGCACGCCTATAAATTAAAATCTTAACAATATCAGCGCTTTGGGCAAAAACAAAAATTTGATCACGCAACTTCAGTATTAAACACTACTTAAGTTATATTACCGTTTAAAACATTCCAATTAGGTTGGAAATGCAAAAACGAACCGTGATTTAAATTCTGTAAATTTAAAATTCCACTTTGTACAAGTTTTAATTCCAATTATGATGGCGAATCGGATTTTCGAAACGGTTATAATTTTTTAAGTTTACAATGGCGGCCATTTTGAAACTTACCAATTAACTTATCCAAGCTATTACCAAAATCGAGGTTTGTAATAAATTCAGTCATTGTGTAAACTGCGTGCGCGAGAATTCCCCTCCAGCCCCCTCCAACAGTCCAGTGACAAAACGTCTGCCAATCTGAGTCTACAAACTGTTACTGCTCAGCGATAGTGAAGGAAGAAGGGAGCTGTGGTGAGATTCGACCTCTCACTCACACAATTTTTTCTCTGTCCCACTGGTGTTCTTAGCAGGCCGTTTTTTAAGCGGCTGATCTATAGACAAAACACCTGCTCACCAACCACAAGAAATATTTTTTTTTATCGTAGAAACCAATATTATAACTTAATTACGTATTTATAATTTTGTTTCTATTCAATAGCTGTTGTGAAACGTAATATCTTGTAACGGAAAAGTATCTAGCTATTGTAGTTTTGGCTAGTGTGGTATATTGATTACGAAACAGGACTTCTTTTATACAGTGCGTCCCACGAAGAGGTTTACGCATTTGATCCTCAATTATTTTCTCATTCCTCCATTGATCATTTTGAAACTATAAATACTTTTTAAAGATTTTGTTGTTATTTTAAGGCGAAAAGTACATTGAGGCTATTATCGCCTCCCTAAATGTAAGTGTGAGTGTAAAGTGTTGAAGTCGTAAGTGTAGTGTTGTAAGTATAAGTGTGTGTTAGACTCGGGTGTGTTAGACCGCGAGGCATTTCTAAATCCTCTCAATAGGTGCAGTTAGCCTGTACCCACCTGCGAGGTACTTTTTAAAGAATGTGCCAGAAATAGTATGTGAGAATTTTATCTGGCTGATATTTGTAGAAACAAAAGGGCAGCCAAAATAAATAAATTCTATTCCTCTTAATGCCTCTTAAAAATCTCCCTGTATAATCAGATTGTTAAATAGCTGTTAATTCTTTGAATAGGTCTGATTTATGAAATCTTCATTACTATTTAGTTATCTTTTAACTAGTTTGTATGTAATTAAATGTTTAAAAAATTAATAATTAAAAAATAAAATTTTGTTTGAAAAAAGTAACAAAATTAGTTCTATACTTTATTTGAACTTTATTTTGGCCGCAATTTTGTTTCTACAAACATCAGCTAGATGCAATTCTCATTCTAATACCTTCTTTAAAAAGTATGTATAATTTCAAAATGATCAATGGAGAAATGACAAAATAATAGAGGATCAAACGCGTAAACCTCTTCGTGGGACGCACTGTACATAAGACAGGCACGTATACATTTATACGTCACATACAGATTTTAATGCTGTTTATAAAAAGTGAAACTGTATTTTCAAAGTAAAAAAATGAAATATTGTTATTACAATAATTTAACACAGATGTTTCCCGTTTTCTCTCCAGTACAAACAACTTTCTTATTATCTTTGCGTAAGAAGTACGCGGCTCAGAAAAAGTCGTCTGCATATTTATATAAAAAAATACGGATTCACCAAAGTTTCGAAGAAGGAGTTGCAAAAGAAACTTTATAAACTCAGCTTTGTCGAGTCACCTTCGCATAATATTATCAGTTCAAAATTTCCACGCTTTCCAACAAACGAAGTCATGAAGAAAATATCTCCCCGCATATAAGCCTATATATTATTATTATTATTATTATTTGCGCATAGACCCTGTTGGATCACGCAAAGCACTCTGACTCATGTCTTGTTCCTTCTAATCCTCCACACTTATATATATAATATACAATATTATATATATATATATATATATATATATATATATATATATATAGAGAGAGAGAGAGAGAGAGAGAGAGAGAGAGAGAGAGAGAGAGAGAGAGAGAGATCTAGATATATATATATATATATATATATATATATATATATATATATATATATATATATATATATATATATATATATATATATATATATATATATATATATATATATATATATGGGCCGTTTTTCCGTATAATGGCGTAATTACTGAAACTCGTTAAAGTTTTAAACTTTTACTGAGAATGGATAGAAACGAACAATTAAACTTAATTTTAATGAAGGGCGCTGAACAGTTGTAGTTTACCAGAAACATAACTTTACTAATCTACCGACTTGTGTTGAGTTTGTAAACTATTGTATTTATACCTAAATTTATGTACTTTATATTAATAAAAGGAACTGTTTGTGTGCGCGCGATCTATTGCACACAACGCAGCACAGAAGATGGACGGAAAACAACTCGGAGGCGGGTTTTTTATTCTAATTAGATTTTTCTTAATTAAATATTCAGCTGAAAATGACACTTATGTTATCTAGCATCTTTTTTTAAAACTATATCAGTTAAGCTAATGCTTATTAGGTAATGCTCATAGATGTTTATTATGTTTTCACGAGCATCGCCGTGCTGGTACTGCTAATTTTCAATAAATCTGTAATATCTATAAAAGAAGATGATCTGAATGATATTTTGTAATTTTGAGTTAATCTTCATATAATTATGTAAACTTGAATTAAGAAAAGGTTTTGTCAAAAAAACCACTTTGTACATAAAAATTGTTACTAGAAAATATTTCTAGCGAATTTTTATTGGACAAATGGGCTTTTGGAGCGGCCATCATGGTAATACCCACACGCAGGACAATGAAATGAACGCCAATCCTAACCTGTAGATCCGATTAGATTTTATTCAAACTTTTAATTCATACTCTTAACACAAAAATTGATTTTGGCAAATAACTTTTACAATATCTTTACGCATCAAAATTCTGTCGACAATTTTAAAATGGTGGTTATTTTAAATCTTTAAAAAGTCGTAACCTTTTTGTCTTAAAATCTGATTTTATCGTCGTAATCAGCGTTAAAACGGTCCAAGTTAACATTTTGAATTTTCAATATCCGTTGATTTTATGAAATATTTTGACAGCGGTCTGGGTTTTTTAATTTTCAATTTAATTTAATATATATATATATATATATATATATATATATATATATATATAGAGAGAGAGAGAGAGAGAGAGACAGACAGACAGACAGACAGACAGAGAGAGACAGACAGAGAGAGACAGACAGACAGACAGACAGACAGACAGAGTGAGAATTTAATCATAATTATGATGGTAAAATTAGGATTTATAAAAAGGGTAAGATAAAGAGAAATACTTTTGGAAATTTGATTCTATCACTTCATCGAAACAGCTGCGTGCCGCGATTATATTTCTATTTTCTTGTAACTTAACAAAACTATTGTAAAACATATATAACGAAACTCGTATTTTAGCGTTTTCCAAAATATACCCTCTGAAAAGTGAATAAAACTTTGTATGTGAAGAAATATATTTTTAGTCTGAATTTTTAAACAATAAATATAAACAGGGGCCTAATTTAAAACACGAATAACGGTATACATATTTCAGATTTTTTCTAAATTCAACCCCTAAGCGAGGTTTTCGAATCTATATACTGAAATAAAACAACACGCCCCTTACCCTCCGATGATTAATATTGGCGCATTCATAAAACATAATTCTCCTTTTATCAAAATAAACGGTTTCGGTAAAAGTCACGAGTGTAAAATGTGGCCTGGATTCCAGAACAGACCGGGGAGAAGATCCGCGGTGAATTTAATTAAAGTTAATTGTGTCGGGTGAACGTGTGACGTCACTATATAACGTATTGTAATAAATGATACAGGAAAGCTGCATAACCCTTGGTCCGTATGTAGACTTGACACTTTTAATCCCAAGGCCAAATTGATCGGACGTCTACTTTGCATAAATATAAACACGTCATTCTTTCTCTATAATATTTTTTTAACAAAAATAAAATACCAAAATCTATATAATAAGTTGTGTATCTTTTCTGTAAATAAATACTACATCTCCTTTACAATATTAGTACACTATTGGTTCATAGCACATACTTCTATACAGGATTCAAATAGTAAAATTATCTTTGAAATATTTATAAGTTTCACCAAGATCGTAACAATAATTTTATGTATTAACGGTGCGTTTACATAAGGACACATGTTTGAATACTCATATGAGATACAAGTATGATCATAAAAGTCATCATACCTGTCAAATTGTTCGTAAAAAAATACACCCTGAATTTACACTTATACGAATCATTCTATTTTTCAAATGGTAATTTCTGTTGATCGGTAACAGAATATTCTAAATTTATACAATAAAACCATGTCTAGTAATGAGACGTTTTTATAATTATCAATATGTGCAATGACGTAAATAAAATCTATAAAAAGACGCCGTAGTTGATTGCGACGAAAACGTTAAGGAAAAAGAAAAACTCACCGTGCGTAGGCCTATAGCATGTTGGTTAATTAACTCACTTTAGAAGATTGTTCAGGATTCAAAAACTGTACTACAAGATAGTAAATTAAACCATACAAAATAAATTTTAAAACAAACTATAATACTAAATACAACTGAATTTGCCAACAAATCAAAACCTGTCAGCTGAGTGAACAGCGTTTTCAATAAAAAAAACTGCCATAACCTAAAAACACATGAAATTAAATTCATACTAGTCAAAGTATATGCAATTGCTCATAAAAAATGTAGGAGGAAATCTTCTAGCTCATACAATTTCCGTGAGCATTTGTATTAGGTAATTTACGGTGATTAATTCGACTTGTATCTCACACAAATCCTCAAGCATGTATCTCAATATAAACATACAATATAACCTAATCTTCGATATTGAAATAAGGTTGTTTTGAGTGTCAATAACTCGAATCTTGGTGAAAGAAAAATATCGCTAATGATGGGAGAAAGTAAGTGTTAAGTGTAGTAAGTTCCGTGCACGCCCCTGCGTGTTTAGAATCAGTTTGATTGGACCTTGTAATTAGGTAGTTTTATTTGCTTTACAGGGAATCGATACAGTACAGGCGTTGAACCCAATGAAACCACTCGCACACAATTTCCAGATAAATTAACGATTGTTTAGCCATTATAGTAAAACCCAAACCCAGGATCATGTAAAAAATGCTTTCTTTCCGCTAGAATACGTTTCAAGTGGTCGTTGTATTTTGTACGAAATCTGTTCGGAATGTAAGTTTCTTCTGAAGTGAAGACAATTTTCAATACATTTACTGTCTTTTTATTATATACATTTGACAGAGCATACCTTAAACTATTTTTTTCAACATAACTATCACTTATGAACAAACTTTTTTCATTAACCAATGAATACAATGTCGCCACTGGTGCACGTACCCACTCCATGACAGCGTCCTTAAACTCATCGTCGTGCACAAAACGCTGTGATCCAAGACAGTTTTTCATGTTGGAGAAAAATAGAATTCGCTTCAGTCTAAATCAGGGCTGTAGGGTGTGCGGTCAAAAATACCCCACCCAAAACTATCCAGAAGTTCACGAATGCTGCACAGTAGGTCGTGTGTAGATGTGAATCGGATAAATGCCGGAGGTTAACATTCCTCACCTTTTGTTTCGAATATCTCTCCTCACTTTCTTTAATATTTCAGTGTATTCTGTAGCATTAGTCGTCGTGGCCCGTTCCACGGATTCTACCATAACAATCCCTATCTTATCCCAAAAAAATCATTGCCATTAGTTTGTAGAATATGTTTGGCGCACTTTAACGGGTTTAAGCAGGATGCAGTGCGACCCCGCTCCTTCGACTGTTTGTTTTCCACCCACGTTTCATCGCCTGACATTACGATCAAGACGTTTACCACCTTCTCCATCGTACCGACTAAGTAAGATTAAGGCCAATGCCAGTCTGTTCGTTTTGTATGCATCAGTCAAACGTTTTGGCATCCAACGAACACAAAATTTTTGGTACAGCTTTACAAAGGACAGTTGTGATACCTGGGTGAAACACTCCTAGAGCTCTGTAAAACTCCCGATTTTTCCTAACCTTTCATCAGATACTACCGATGGTCGACTTCTTCATCATGAAAATGTCTGCGTTCTTTTTAAAACAAACGAAACCATTTCCTTACTACACTGTCACTCATGTTTGCTCCATACGCTGAACACAGTCCCCGATGGATAGCTCCTTGTTTAACTTTTTTCGGCCACAGGAATAAAATTACGTTACCAACTTCAGTCAGCGGGGAACTACAGCTCGCAGCGACCATTTTGATTACAGGTTTGCAGCGCACGAAAAGACATAACGACCTTCCCAGTGTCAAAGCCAGGCTATCCTACGCCACCCAGAACATGCCTCTATCCCCACTCTTTCACGAATACTATATCCGTATGTTTCTTTCCGAAGTCTTTAGCTCTAAAATTGTTTAACAAAAAACAATCTGCAAAAAAATATTGAGCTGTACAATAAGTTGTTTTACTAAACATTAATAATAAAATAGTCTATAGCCAGAGTCGGATTGGGGTCAAATTTGTAACCGGGAACCTAGGACCAAAAGCGGCACCTCCATAGAAATTGGCGCCAAACCCTTCCCTGCTAAACATTTTTGAAAAGTATTGTATCAGGTTTTGATAGGGGGAAAGCGAGCTGAATACGCTACGAACCTCAAGCCTGTAACCAAATTACCCTAAACCTACGTGATCGAAAAAAGAAAGCTGTATATCCTCCGAGCTTCAAGCCTGTAATCAACCTAACACTATAGCTTTTTGTTCGGGGAAAAGAGAGGTCTCCCACCTGGGAACTTCAAGCTTGTAATCGAACTACCCTATACTTTTGTGATCGGAAAAAGAGAGCTGACAGCCCTATTATACAGCTTAATTATTACGCTAGAACTTCTGCACTCAACTTATTGGCTCTTGCAACTTATTTGGGCAAACCACTTAGAGTCTGTCTGTCTGTGGTAGAGGAAGAGTTATAAAGAAACAGTGAACAGTTCGGGTGGAAGCTGACAAGGACAGGTGATTTTGTTTGCAAATTGCATCAGTGACCTAGAATATTGCTACTTCTTTTCTTATTGACAGAGTGAAGCAAGTGTTCTGTTTCAACTCGACCGTTCGAGTTTTGGTTTGTGTGTTTGTTTGTTACGCAGTTTTTAGCCAAACGCATTAACCGATTGTTTTAAAATTTGGTACGAAGGTACTTTGTACAATGTCCGAAAGACATATGTGAAAGCTTTTTTCCCATTCACTTCTGTTTCAATATGGAGGGCTGTGATTCAACTTTGAGGGTGTAGTTGCTGGTAATTTCCTGTAATAATGGCTGATCAGCAAAACCTATCACAATTTTAACCGCTTCATGAAGAAAGAAAATACAATAACGGTGGTCTTGTAATATGTTTCGTAAATATTACGGTTACCGGTTAAATTGGCGGAAAACGTTACGAACACTGTCGTGGAGTGCTCTGTATATTAATTGAGAATATACTGCGAGGTCTACTGTTCTTTGAACTATAGTTATGTGTGTGTGTGTGTGTGTGTGTCCAGCTGATATTATTATTTTCATTAAATTTTCATTTAAAGTCCATTCGGCTTAAAATGAGTGTAAAAAAAAGGTCTATGATACCAAAAGCATGACCTGGATACTAAAGCAAACCGGAAGGGGATCCGCGGTGAATTTAATTAAAGTTAGTTGTGTCGGGTGAACGTGTGACGTCACTATAATATAACCTATTGTAATAAATGACAGAGAAACGCTGCATAACCCTTGGTCCGTATGTAGACTTGAAACATCTAGGCTATACATTTTTAATTAATTACATAAGACTATTAATTTTAATATAACGTATTTAAAATTATTCATCTTCCCAATATTGTAAAACGTAAATTATCTTCGCATATTTACAAAAGTAATCTTTTTATAAAACTTTGATTTGTGCATCATAATCAGCATTAAAATCTGCATACATTAGCATTCAATATTTTCAAACAACAATGGCAATACAAAAATTAACCTTGACCGCTGTTTAATTGAATTTCTTAATTTCAACGGATTTTGAAAATTCATTATGCTCATTTTGCAATTTTTAATGCTGATTACGATTGTTAAATCAGATCTTCATAAATGTTTAACACACAAATTTATAATTTTTTAAAGCTGTTTTAAAACTGTTTAAATAATTTTACTGATTAATGAATTTGTCTAAGCTATAACAAAATCAAAGTTTTACAAAGTTTAAATCAAAACGGATATATAATTTTAACTATCTTTTAACAATATATCTAGAAGTCAGTGTGGAACTCATTTCTAGGTCCTAGGGGTTTGGGTCTTCCAATGATGGCGGTTACAATAGCTCATTTTCCAATCGAAATTTGTTAATAATTAAAAAAATACGGTTGTCAGGGTGTATACGTATTTTTACTTTTGATTTCAAAAATATTTGGAATTAATTATTTCAGTTATCTAATGTTACAATTTGTTTTAATTGTCTCCCACGAACGAGACTATAGGGTGCCGTGATTATTTTAATCTGTAACAAACAGTGACTTTTGCACTTAAAATTAAATACGTTTCTAAAAAGCATTCCATTAGATTTAATAAATTTCGGAAAGCCCACCAACTGCTACAAGTAACAAGGCGGTTATATTCCCTTAGCAATATAAATGCTAATTCTGTTCACATCTCAACGTTGTAATGCTGTATTTAACTCACTCTCTCTCTCTCTCTCTCTCTCTCTCTCTCTCTCTCTCTCTCTCTCTCTCAATCTCTCTTTCTCTTTCACTCTGAATTTTCTCCTCTCTTCTTGTTCTCTCTTTCTTTCTCTCCCTCCCTCACTCTCTATCTCTCTCCCTCTCTCCCCTCTCTCTCCCCCTCCCTCTCTTTCTCTCCCTCAGTCTTCCTGTCTTTCTTTCTCTCTTCCTCTCTCTCTTTCTCCCTCTTTCCCTCCCTCTTTCTCTCTTCCTCTCTCTCTCTCTCTCTCTCTCTCTCTCTCTATATATATATATATATATATATATATATATATATATATATATATATATATATATATATATATATATATATATATATATATATATACATATATACATATATATATATATATATATATATATATATTTCACTCTGATTTTCTCCTTTCTTCTTATTCTCTCTTTCTCTTTCTCTCTTTCTCTCTCTCTCTCTCTCTCTCTCTCTCTCTCTCTCTCTTTGTCTCTCTGTCTTTCTTACTCTCTTACACTGTCTATCTCTCTCTTCCTCCCTCTCTTTCCCGCTCTCAGTCTGCCTGTCTTTCTTTCTCTGTTCCTCTCTCCCTTTCTCTCTCTCTCTCCCTCCCACCCACCCTCTTTCTCTCTCCCGCTCCCTCTATCTCTACCTCCCTCCCTCTCTTTCTCTCTCTGTCTGCCTGTCTTTCTCTCTTCCTCTCTCTCTTTCTCTCTCCCTCCCTCCATCCCTCTTTCTATCTTCCACCCTCCCTCCATCTTTCTCTCTCTCACTCTCTCCTCTCTCTCTCTCTCTCTCTCTCTCTCTCTATCTATCTATCTATTTCTCTTTACGTGTGGCCCACTGTCTATCTGAATGTCCTTCACAAATGATAATTCTGTTCTCATCTCAACGTTGTAATGCTGTATATAATTCTTTCTTACTCTATCTTTCTCTCTCTCTCCTCCCTATCTCGCTCTCTCTTTTTTTGTCTCTCTCTCTCTCTCTCTCTCTCTCTCTCTCTCTCTCTCTCTCTCTCTCTCTCTCTCTCTGTCTATCGTACTCTCTTACACTATCTATCTCTTTCTCCCTCTCAGTCTGCCTGTCTTTCTTTCTCTCTTCATCTCCCTCTTCCTCTTTCCTTCCCTCCCTCCCTCTTTCTCTCTCCCTTCCTCTCTCTCTCTTCTCTCTCTCTCTCTCTCTCTCTCTCTTTCTCTCTCTCTTTTTTTTTGATGAAATGACTGATCGTGAAGAAATCGATCTCGAGATTTTGATTAGTCTATTCGTTTTCATGTCTGTTTCTGTTCCTTATGTAAAATTCGAAGTTCGACCTGGCTGGTGAAAATTTCCTTCAGTTCCCGTTCAAACGTGGAGCGAGAATAACCTCGAAGATACCAGACACGATTTCAGCGAAACGACGAAACAATGTTTCTCCTAGAAACAATTGTGTCGAGCGAATATACATCGGTTTTTAATCTGATTCACATTTTTTCATCCGTGAATGAATTCTTGTAGATAGATAGATAGATAGATATAGATATATAAAACATGTTATGAATGTGTGTGTGTGTGTGTGTGTGTGTGTGTGTGTGTGTGTGTGTTTTATCCGATTTCATCAAATCCTTAAAGTTGACAACTTTTACTTCGAATTTCTTTTTAGAAAATCTGCTTTAGAGCAAAAGGGGTGGCCGCAATGCGTGGATCTTTTATACCTTGTTTTCTCCCAGGACAGCCATTAACACAGCTTTTATGAGCACTTAACACTTAACAATGCCTAACTAAATTAGATATACACATTAACTCCGTTTCAGAGATCACGCGATCGCTGGAATATGAAGAAGGTATCACTACACACAAATTTAGGAAATCACTGCAATATTACACGAGGACGTCCCTACATTGAACTAAAAGCCGACTGCCGCGAGCCCCATAACGCGATTTAGCCTCTATTTTTGGCTCATAACAAAGGTCAGCGCCACTTGAGGTCAAAATGTAACCGTTCATGCTCATCAATTAAACCCTGATCTAAAAGAAGATGGCGGTCACGCCGCAGTTGCCTCAGTACGTGCGCCGGCGCTGGAAAGTTGAACGGACAATCTCAGCGTAGTAGCAGCGAGTCAGTGCGATCGAATGGGGAGGCCGCGCATGCGTACAGCGCAGATTTCACCATCGTAATGAACGTTAAAAATTGCATACATTGGTATTTTGAAATCTCAAAATCCGTTGAAAATAACAAATTTAATTTGACGTAAATATAAACATTTTAACGACTACTTTGAATGTGACCTAGAGATCAGGATCGTCGCTCATTTCTAGGTCTCGGATCTCAACTAGATCTTATTGTAATGGTCTCTCGAATAGCCCCATTTTTCACTGAAAATTCGTGAATAATATAAAAAATATTGTTATTTCTGTTCGGTATCTCTTTGAAGATGGCCGAAATGTACATCAGGATAATATGACTAGCTTGATATTTATTCTGATCACGTCGAATTAGTTTCTACTCATTTTTTGGCAAATAGATTACCTTCTTGTATTTGTATATGCCAACTCAATGTTCAAATATTTTGTTTACTACTTCCTAAATGGCTTTTGGTTCCGCTTTTTTATTTTTATTCTATAGACTAAATTTATGTTAAACTATAAGAAGAGAAATTGAGTTGGAAATTGTTACGAACAAACAAACAGGGAACTGAACAAACAAACGTGCGATTATATTGAAATACCATAGCGCTGAGCATATATTGACGTTAAACTTCAAACAACAAGATTGTATTTCTATCTTATGCAGATTATAGACAATTCTGTAAGCAAGAGTATTGCCTGAAAATTTTATTAGAAAATTTCCATTGTAAGATGAACCATTGGAGTGACCATCGTGCTAAGAAAAGAAACACGGGATGATCCTGACCTCTAGATCACACTTTTTATGAGTAGACATATATTTAAGTAAATACTCTTGTGTGTGTGTGTGTGTGTGTGTGTGTGTGCGTGCGTGCGTGCGTGCGTGCGTGCGTGCGTGCGTGCGTGCGTGCGTGCGTGTATATATATATATATATATATATATATATATATATATATATATATATATATATATATATAGAGAGAGAGAGAGAGAGAGAGAGAGAGAGAGAGAGAGGTATATGGATGATTAATAGGTGGATGAGCGTATGAATTTATGTCTTTATTTAAGGGGCGAAATTAGATCCTTTAGGTCATCTCTGCTATTTAATCCCATATCCCATGCAAAAATGCAATAAATTGTGGAAAATAAAATAATAATAAGTGCAAAAACAAAATTTCCTAAATAAAATCATACAAACAAATAAAGCTTAATAAACAATAATAGTAAATAGGGATGAAAATATGTAATAATAATAATAGAGACAAAAACAAATTAGAATAAAATCTAATAGCTTTTTATCTTTCTTTCAAGCGTTTCGATCGGTTTTGTACCAAAAATAAGGACCTGCGTTATTGAAAGTACATATATGGGATACCTACAGGTTTATCAGAACACCAGACAAGGCTCATGCCTCATAAAATGATTTAAATTAAAATAAAATCGACTTAAAACCGATAAAAGGTTTGTAAACAAAATTCCAGGAGCAAGTATAAAGTGTCTCCGTGAGAGTGCAGCAAATACAAGCATAGGTAACAAATAATTGTGTATGTACCAAAACATCTGATTGCTAAAAAACATTGTTGAAATCATGGTTGCAAGTAATATTTAAATTATTTACTGTACCCAAAGCTTAAATAATTATTGATCGAATCAGTTTTGAAAGTAAAATCTGTAAGAGAATCTAGGCCGGTTCTAACATGTAAATGTTATTAAATAAAATACTCATCTTTTAATAAACAGTACATATTGTAGCCTAATTTAGGTATGTAATCTAAAATTCGGTTATAAAAGGTTTCATTTGTAAATATTTTAATAAGGTACAATGTGAAAATTGATTAATTCTTAGGTTTTAAATACTAAAGTAGACAAATGTAAGGCCTATTGTATTAAATAATCTAAATATAATGAACGGTATTGCTTTATTAACAGGTCATACAAGTATTAAATATAACTATAACGTCTATTCTAACAGAAATAATATGCATTCAATGGTTTTGCAACGATTTTACTTAGGAATGTACGCGTATGTAAATTAAAAAAACATTGATTCTGGACAATTAATTATAATATCTGGAATTGTTTTGACACCCTTCGTCAACTCAAATTAAACAGAAAACAGTTTTCCGTACGATTTCCTATACAGTGAGTACTAACAAAGCGAAAGGCTAATCACTCGATAAAGTAGGTACATCAAACAATTGTGCATTGCTTTCTCAATAGGTAAGTCTTTCGCAAACATAAAACTAGCTGCAGAAGAAATTCTGAACAAATTGACTAAGGATTCCATTGTCACTTTGAACACTTTTTATAAAGAGAAGCTATAATAATGTTCAACTTCTTGTTGTACATTCGTTTCTTTTTCCCATTAACTGCGAAAGGTCGCATGGGCTCACTAGTTAATCATCTAAAAATAAATCTATAAAATAGGAAACTAAGAAAAAATTTTAAAAGTACTATTCAATCTTAACATTAAGAAAACAACAACATACAAAGAGATCCAAAAGTCGTAACATCAGAATAAAAGTGTCTGTAGATTGTAGTAACTTGAAACATTTCTATCAAACTACGTAAGATTAACAATTATAAACCTAGACGCCATTTTAAAATCTGTTGGTCGCTATAGATGATACTATCTGTGAAATATTGGTATCTGTCAAAACTGATACTGATACTTTTCATTATCTGTTAAATACAACTTTGACTGCGATATAATACTCTTGCCTGACCTGTTATGTACCTATTGCGACCTTAATATAATACAAATTTGAAAAAAACTAATAAGATCTGCATATAATAATACTTACTTATCTATGTGCACAATTTCTAAAACTACTTGTAAAAAAAAACATATGCTATACTAAATAAATAATGCCAGTAAACAATCGAAAGTACTGTGATTCGCGCGCGGTTACCAATACGAATATTTATCTTCAATAATTCCATAACAAAAATTTGAACTGTTACAAAATTTCAATTTCACAGTTAGTGTAGTATACGTTAAGAGTGAAGTAAGCCTAGTTAATGTTACAGATTGGTAGGTGAACCCATTACGCAGTCGCAGAGCAAGACGACGCAATCCTAGCGGAAATGAAAGAAACTAGGGGCATGGATTGTACAGCGTAAGCGCGATCACTGAGTAAAAATGAAGGTAACACTAGAAACACGGAATCACTGCATTATAAGTCATAGGTCACTACACTGATGTTAAAACCAAAACCTGACTGCCGCTAGCCCCAAAACGCCATTTGGCCGCCCTTTTGGCCCAAGACCAAAGCTAGCGCCCCTTGAGGCCAAAACGTAAAGACCCATGCTTAAAGAATTAACACAGTACAAATCAAGATGGCGGTCACCTCGGACGTCAGTCAGTACGTCCGCCAACGCTGAATAAAGCGGAAACTGGTTTGCTTAATCTCGGCGAGTCGGTGGAGAGCTCGCGCATGCGCACGGCGCAATTAAGTTACCAGGTTTCGGAGATTTCACATTTTTTTTCCCGGCGAAAAACCATGAAGGCTATCATCGCCGTGAGATTTCACAATTAGTAACAGTTAAATTCAGCCATTCACTGTTAAATATGTGAAATCAAACTATCTGTTAAAAAGTAGCCGTTCTGTGATATCGTTAACATCCCTGTTGGTCGTTTAGTGTTTTGTTTCTTGCTTAGTAAACACGTTCCCAAGAGCAAAGAATGTTAATCGTTGAAAGTTACTTCACTAGCCGTTCGTATGCATGTATTGTTAACGAATGTTGTCGGAAATACCCGAACGCGGCAGTGTCTAACAATTCGACCATACAAGAATTATCACTCGTTTTCGGGAAAGCGGATCAGTTGCAGACAACAAGAGAACCGGGAGACCGGCCATTTTGAGTTCTTGAGTAACGTTAAACTGAGGATAGGACATTGACCGATCTTTCACATTCTAAAAGCTTGAAGAAACTATTAAGTGTAATCTCAGATTTCGTATGGAAGTGTTCAAAGAGCGATGAAGAAGTTATCTAGGACTTTCATTCGTCCGAATTATCTCCGTATAGTCTCCGGGGAGTAAAAATTCTGTCCTGAGTTTTGGAATAAAAATTCTTAAGTTTGGTTTTGACACTTACTTTAATAAACACTCTAGTCTACATTAGCAATTTCATATTCAAGGATATCGTTTCAGCAAGAATTAAAACCTCCTTGGCTGAATATATATATACAATAAAATGAACGTAATCAAACTTAGCAAAACAAAACTTAAATATTCGGATATTTTTTAATAACAATGGGTGTACCATAAGGTACTATATTTGGACCTTTGATTTTTATACTTTATCTGAATGACATTTTAAATCATATCCAAGAAGGCTGCATCATTTCTTATGCTGATGATACAACAATAATTTCGTCTGATGATACTTGGAAGGATGCTATCACTATAATGAATATCGTAGTATGATGTCTTGGCTGACTGGCTAGCTCTTAACAGATTGTCTATTAATTATGACAAAACTGTTTATGTAACTTTTGGCAATTATAAAAATAATGTCCCGGAAGAGGTTGAGATCAAAATTAAAGACAATTTTATAAAAAGAGTTGAATATTATAAATCCAAAAAATCAGCTTGGAATAGTACAAGTTATCCAAACCTAAGAGTAATATCACATACCCGATAGAAGTACGATTTGATTCAGAAGAAAAGGGAAAATCCGTAAAAAGAAAAAGTGCCTCAATATAAATCTGAGTTAAATGAACTCAATAAACTTAAGAGATTATTGGAAACTGAATACATTTCTAGATATCTTATACAACTAAAAGCATCAAAGATAGAAACCATATTCCACGTGACAATATGGGCAAGAAGTAATAAGGAAAAGCTGATTTGTTTGCTGCTCACCTAGAGAACACATTCAAACCATTTGAGGCGCAAGCGGCTGGGTGAAACATTAATACCAATGAAAAAAACCTGAGTGGATATTGGTAAAGTTAAAGGTAATAACAGTTTTCCTGGGAATTAATAACTGGAAAAAATTGTTTTTCGAAAATTATTACATTTGATAAACGCCTCTTTTGGCTAAGATATGTCCCAAGACAGTGGAAAATAGAGGTTATAATGATACCTAAGCCAGGAAAAGATCACAGGGAGAAAGCATCTTTGGATCTCAAAAGTCTTTGAAAAACTCTTTGCCTCAAACCTATTATTGAAGAGAGCAACCTTTCCCACATCATCAGTTTGGGTTTAGAAGTCAACATTCGACGATTGACCAAATACATCGGAATGTAAAATCTGCTCATCATTCTGGATATGGCACAGGCTTTTCAGTCTGGCACGAAGGCTTATTATATAAGTTACAAAAAGATCTTCCAAACCAATTTTATGAATTACTGAAGTCATACATGTCAGAAAGATGCTTTGGGGTCAAATGTGATGGTGAATATTCTAGAATAAAGGATATTGCAGGAGTTCCCCACGGAAGCGTATTAGGACCTATTTTGTTTCTGTTATATGATACCTCAAGACGATAATATTTGCTACTTTTGCAGATGATACTGCAATTTTGGCCGTTAAGGGATAATGTAGAGGAAGCAAAACTGATAGTCAGTATCTGGATGGAAATGGAGATTAAAATTAAATGAATCTAAATCAAACTACATCACAATAGAAAGATAAACCCAACCAATATTGAACTAAATGAACAGCAAAATCGTGACGCTTGACGCAAAACTTCATTGGAAGAGCATGTCAAGAAGAAAATAAGGGGATTAAATATTAAATTCAAGAAAATGAATGTCTTTGGCTGACTGGACTTATGGAATACAGCTGAAGAAACAAATTAACCGTTCAAGATTGTCAATAGTATTGTTAATGCACCATTAATGATGACCTGCATCGTGTAGGTGTTGTGTTGTGTTTGATTTTCTTAATATATTGTCTCTTAATGCTGACAAAATGGTTTTTATTACTTTTGGCAATTATAAAGATAATGTTCCTGAAGAGGTTGAGATCAAAATTAAAGACAATTTAATAAAAAGAGCTAATTAAATATTATAAATATTTAGGTGCGGTTTTTGATTGTAATGTCAAATAGGGTAAAGACATTGAATACGTATTCAAAAAAGTGAAATATTTTTAATTTTTGTACTTTATATAAGTTGCGAAAAGTAATGAATGATGATATGTTAATGCTTATATATTACGTTTTTTCCAAAGTATTGCGAGTTATGGTATAACAGCTTAGGGTGGGGCGTACAGTAATTGTATGTATTTCCTCCAATCATTACAAAACAGAATTTTAAAAATTATCAATAAAAAATTTTTAACAGAGAAGAAACCTTTAACACTAGTGCAACTTTACCAATTGGGGACTTTATTGTTTCATTATGAGTCTTTAAAAAGTATATACATAAATTTAAGCAATAATACAAACGTGGTATTACCCAAAATTTTAAAAAAGTAAGTGAAAAGAACAGTTATATAAGAGCCACATGTTTATACACTTTACTACCTCAGGATATGAAAGTATTGACATTCAATAAGAGCACTTTAAAAATAAGGATGAAAAAATGGATGTTGCACAAAGCTGAAATTTTCGGTTATTGATTAAGGAATAATGGTTGTGGTTGTTGAATATAGAATATGTGAAGCATGTTGTAGGATAACTTTATTTGAATTTTGTTTAATTTTTAAGCAGTTTTAAGGTACCAGTCCGCGTACAGGATTTGTTTCCCTCTGCGGTTTATATGCCAATCATTGTAAATATACTGGTTTTGTAAATAAATCAATAATTTTTTAGCTTTCTTTCTGTCTAAAGGTTACTATTTACAATTAATACAAAGCAAGTGCATTAATTCCCGGATAAACCATTACATTTTGCCTTACATTACAGAACTAGGACAGAAGGACAGATGTAAATGACAAGAGGAGGCACAAAAGCGCATTCATTAATCATTCCTACTCTCTACTGCCCCCTGCCCCCTCTGCTACTTTAGTTCTTAACGTACGTCGACTTATTTCGAACACAGTGTAACTCTGACTTCCTTATGTTCAGTTTAATTAACCATTTAAAAAAGGTTTCAAACACAGAGCTTCCAGCAAAACGTTTTGTTAGTTGCTACTAAAAAAAAAAAAAAAAAAAAAACAGGTTCGAACTGATATTAAAGAAAATGGACACTTATCTACATCTTATACAAATATAAAACATCAATCTTTTACAATATATCCAACTGTTAATGTTCTAATAATTGTGATGTGTGAACTGGCCAGCAAATTACCATTACCATTTCTTTGAACTAGCATGTAGTACAAAGAAGTTTGTTATTAACTTAAGTATTTATTAGCGAATATACATTGGGAAAATGAGCTTTAAGAGCGGTCATCATGGTAAAACCCAGACCCAAGAACTTGAAATTAACACCAAAGATTCTTGAACCCTAGATCACTTTTTGAGGGGTCGTTAGTGTGTGTGTGTGTGTGTGTGTGTGTGTGTGTGTGTGTGTGTGTGTGTGTGTGTGTGTGTGTGTGTGTGTGGCATTTGAAATATTTCAATAAAAATATCTTTTTCCTTACACTTTTTTAAAAATCAGATTTCACTATTGTAATCAACGTTCAGATCTACACAAATTATTATTGTCATGGTTTAAAACCGATTGTAATTTTTTTTTAATAATTGGCGGCTGTCAGGGTTCAATTTTGTATATTTTCAATGTAATTTGGTAGTTTAAAATTCTAATATATGCTAGTTATGGCTGTAAAACTATTTTTTTTTAAAAACATGTAAACAAAATTTTAGGAAATTTGCTTCCATCACGTCAGCAAGACAGCTGACTGCCACGGTTATTATTAAAGAAATATTCGCATAAAGAAATCCGATGTTTTTTTGCGTGATTAGTTTTTGCAAATTTGCTTCCATTACGTCAGTGTAACAGCTGCGCACCACGGTTGTTTCTATTCCAAAAAAGATTTACTTCTTCTGGCGAACCACAGATAGGCCATGGTTTTGTAAACACTGACTGCACAAACAAGGCGGAGTGAAATCACAACGGCAACAAAATAAAGCCATTTAACAAAGCGTATCTGTGGCTTCCAGTCACGCTATCATGCGATCACTTGTTCTGCCACTTCGGCGGGGAGATATTGCAGACACGCGTGACTGTAGAGTACTGAACTGGGCCACAACTGCCATCTTGGAATGTATTCAAATTCGCACAAGAAAGCTTCAAACAGCAGATCTATAAACATTTACGTAGATTCTGACTAATTCGATTTTATTTCATTCGACATTATAGTTCATTCGATTTATTTTATTTGGCCCTTTGAAATTCGTATTGAAGCAATGTTAAAATATCACATTTGATCCGAATATTTCTTATATAATTCGAATATTTTTAGCTTATACGAATAATGAGCTTACTTCAAAATGAGCGTTTTCCAAAACGACCCGCCGAGGTGAGCCAACTCTTACATTCGATTTAACTTAATTCGACATTGTAGTCCATTCGATTTATTTTATTTCGGCATTTGAAATTCTTTTTGAAGCAATGTTAAAAAATCTCATTTAATTTGGGTATTTTTCGGATAATTAGAACAATTTTAGCTAATGCAAATACAAATAACTTATTTCAAAATGAGCGTTTACGGCATATAAATTTTGCCGTTCAGCCAGTATTACAGAAAATATATACAACACCATCTAATCAGAGCCCACCATCTTGAAAAAATGCGAATGGGAAAACATTTTACCCATATGTCTTTCGGCCTTTATACACGGTACCAAATATCGAAAAAAAATCGCTCAAAGTCTTGATTAAAATTGCGTATACTCGTCATCGTTAAATCAAAGGTCATCACAGATGGTTTTTTTTTGAAAATTGTAACGTAAGTAAATAGGAAAATATGTTAGTCACACGTTTAAACCTTATACAAGATGTCTTCTACCAAATTTCAAAACAATCGGTCAATGCGTTTGTAAAAATACACATACAAACTAAATTGCGAACTGTTGGGTTGAAACAGAAGCCTCGCTTCGCTCGGTCAATTACTTTGAAATTGCCTAACAAAGAGCCGGCAAATTTTTCGAGTTCAGCCGGAAGTGTTACTGCTCGCAACCGGAAATGCAGAGTTTAATTACAACCTGAATAAAAATAAAATATCAACTAGTCTAGCACAAAGAACAAAGCTTCAGAAATTTATTGCCTCTATCTGCACCTTTACCAGTCAATGAACTCTAATTAGCGGATTGGAAAAATGAGCTGTTGGGGCTACCATCAGGGTACGACCCAAACCCGAGACATTGAAATGAGCGCCAATCCTGACCTCCAGATCACTTTATATATATATATATAGTGTGTCCGATTTGATTAAAACTTTTACAAAAATCGATATGATAATAACTTGGACAAGTTTGTCAACCAAATAAATTTGTTTAACAGTTTCAAAATGGCGGTCATTTCAAATCTTTTTATTTTTTTTTACGTCCGGCTATTGTGCACACCTGGAATAATGCAGACGATGGGATGATTTATAGCGTATGAAAATGCCAAATCCTGGCCGGGAATCGAACCCGGTTCCTCGGGGTGAAAGCCCAGTACGCTATCAACTAGGCCACCGAGGCGGCTGTAATTATTATATAGTTGAGACAATGCAACTTTAAGCGAAAGTTAGAAAAGCGGCTTACAGATTATTGCTTCTGTATTTTTTTTAGTGGGAAGTCTATACAGTTTGTTTGTTTACTTAATTACTGTATTTTATTTTGATCAAAAACATTAGTTTAACTTTACGTATTTCATCAACAAAAAACATTCTATGAGAAGGTATTTTTCATAAACAAAGTTTTAAACAAAGAATAATAAAATTAAAACAATTAGCCTATATAAATAACACTAACTAGTGGTCCCGTGCGACCTTTTGCAGTTAATGGGAAGAAGAAACGAATATATATATAATAATGCACAGCAAGAAGTTGAACAGAGTTATGTCACCTATTTATAATATGTGGCAATCATAACTTTCCTTGTTGGTACATGAACGAAAAGGAAGAGAGGTTATGCTGTTTTTAATGAAATTGCTATCCGTAATTGAATGTAAAAAAGCATGCATTCTGTAAACAAAACAATAAATTATACCATTGGCTGGTATTTAATTACTGTAATACACTAATCATTAATTTAATACTTGTACATTAAGATTACTGCACATATCCATTACAAAGTGGCCATGTAGGCCTACTGTTTTTTGTTAAAATAGACGTTATATTTAATACTTGTATAACCTGTTAATATACAAATGCATTATTGTATTTTGGTTATTTAATTCAACAATCCTTACTTTGTTCTATTTAAAAATATAACCTATAAAATTAATGAATGCATTCTAACATTGTACTTTATTGAAATGTTTACAAATGAAACCTACTATAACCCTAAATTAGGCTACAATATCTATTGTTTACTAAAAGCAGAGTCTAACACTTACGTATAAGAACTGGCCTAGATTGTCTTACCGATTCTACTTTCAAAACTGATTCGGCCAATAATTACTTAAATCTTGGATACAGTAATAATTCAAATATACTTTCAACGATGTTTTTTGCAATCAGCTGTTTTTGTACACACATACAATTACTTGTCACCAATGCTGCACTCTCACGGGGACATTAAATACTGCTCCTGGAATTTTGTTTGCAGATTTATCGGTTTTAAGTCGGTTTTATTTTATTATAAAGTCTTAAAATAAACCAGTAGGTACCTTATATACGTAGTTTAAACAACAAAATCCTTATTTTTGGTACAAAACCGGTCGAAATGCTTAGCATAATAATACACGATAGATTTTCCAAATTACAAAACCATAAAGCGGTTTAAACTGCAAAATTTATTTTTCAATGTATTTTATAGTTAAAAATGTTAATTTATACAGATTTTAATGTTGATTGTGATGGAGAGAAAACAGTAAGTTAAAAGGAAATAATTTGAGGGAATTTTCTCCCGTCAGTTGCGTGTAGGGATTAGAAGACCCGTGAACGGAAATAAAAACAATACAAACTACCAAAGTTTCAGCAGAACTCCCAAACGTTGTTACGCTTCCATAAGAACAGACAAATTGAAACCATTAAGCCATTAGACTTTGCCATTAGCTATGCGTTAATGGGGAGCATTAGCGGTTGTAATGTATTTTTGCGAAACCACCTCAAGGCCTTATACAAACACAGTTTAATACACAACTTACAAACACAATCTGATTACCTTTAAATAACTTCTGCACGCATCTGTCTCGCTCTAGTTATGTAACGTCATAATCAGCGTTAAAATCTGTATATATTAGCAATTTAAACTTCCAAATTACTTTGACAAATCAAAAAAGAAAACTGTTAATTTCAAATGCTAATTTATGCAGTTTTTAATGCTGACTACTATGGTGAAATTAACTTCCAGAAAGTTGTGATTTTTTAAAAGGTTTGAAATGACCGCCATTTTGAAAACGAACGAATTTTGCCGGTTAACGAACTTAACCAAGCTAATGCCAAAATAGATTTTTGTGCCAAATTTGAATCAAATCGGACAGAAATTGCGAACAAATAGATTGTAAGTGTATACAAATTTTAACGACCCCACAAAACGTGATCTATTTTAGACCCCGGGTCTGTGTTTTACTATGATGGCCGTTCCAAGAAAAATTGGTGATTTTTACACCGATTCAGAATGTTGTTCCCCTCTCTCCCCTCGAAGATTTGAATGCTTGTAAACAATAATTTTAAATAAAATGGTCAAACACGTGCTTTTAAATCATGTACCGTGAACATAGATGTCTTTTTTTCGAATTTAAAGTACATTTTAACAAGAACGGATCAGCTTACTTCCGTGTCGTCTGCACTGCCGCAACTCGGACTTTTTAAAGTTTTTTTAAAAGTATTTGATGCCCAAACATAAAGACGATATTTGAATCGCATTCTATTTCCTGTTTTTCGACCCCACTCTGCAAAAGGTCGAAAAACTAAGAAAAATTTCTAAAATTGGTGAATGTTCAAAATACGCTTTTGTTGATGTCAGTAAATAAAAAAATATACGAAATATCGAGAAATCCTTAAACTTTTTTTTTATTTAAGACAAACTTGGTTTTTGACATTTTTCTGACCTAACACTTGAAAATTATAAGGGGGCATGAAGAAGGCGGGAAGGGGCATGAAAACGGACGTGAAGAGGCATGAAAGAGCATTAAGGAGGCGTGAAGGGGACATGAAAGAGGGCATGAAGGCACGTTAAGGGGACATTAAGGAGGCATGAAGGCAGCATGAAGGGGCATAAAGAAGACATGAAGGGAGAATGAAGGGGTATGAAGGAGGCGTGAAGAGGTATGAAGAGTGCATTAAGGGGCATGAAGAAGGACTGAAAGGGCATGAAGGGATATTAAAGCAGCATTAATTGACATTAACAGGACATGAAGAGGGCATGAAGGGGCACGAAGGAAACGTGAAGATGCATGAAAGAGCATTAAGGGGGCATGAAGGGGTCATGAAGGGGGCATGAAAGACGACATGAAAGAAGGCATGAAGGCACGTTAAGGGGACATGAAGGAGGCATGAAGAGACATGAAGGAGGCATGAAAGGAGCATGAAGGTGTATGAAGGAGGCGTGAAGGGGTATGAAGGAAGCATGAAGGAGGGCATGAAGAAAGCATGAAGGGGCATGAAGGAGGCATGAATGGGCATTAAGGTGGTACGAAGGTGTATTAAGGGGCATTAAGGGGATATGAAGGGGCACGGAGGAAACGGGAAGAAGCATGAAGGGAGCATGAAGTTGCATGAAGGAGGCATAAATGGGCATTAAGGTGGTACGAAGGGATATTAAGGGGCATTAAGGGGACATGAAGGGGCACGAAGGAAACGGGAAGAAGCATGAAGGGAGTATGAAGTTGCATGAAGGAGGCTTGAAGGGAGCATGAAGGGGTATGAAGGAGGCGTGAAGGGGTATGAAAGGGCATGAAGGGGTATGAAGGAGGCATGAGAGGGCATTAAGGAGGCATGAAAGGGACATGCAGGGGACATGAAGAGGGTATAAAGGAGGCATGAAGAGAGAAGTTTAACATTTTTAAAAAAGAAATAATTAAGCATCAAATAAAGAAACCAACTTGACACTGCACTACATCTATTTTATTCAATATATAACAAAAATCAGTTTAAAGAAAATAATAAAATAACTAGTAACACAACTGTGAGTTTTAAAAACTTGGTGAGTGATTCTTTTTAATACTAAATTCAAAATTCCACCAGTAACTTTAATCATCAGTCTTGAGGATGTAAGTAATCCAAAAAACTTATAAAAAGTTTTTTTTTATAATTAGTGAAACTGTACAGACTGTTTTAAAACCAAGCAAAAGTACCACAGCCTAAATTTAAATTCATCATTTTATTTTGTTAAAATCACCCATAAATCACCTCAGATCTTTCACCCACATATCACCCATCTAGTTATTAAGTAAAATGTAATGTTTGTATAGTTTTAGAATTTATTTATAAGATTCTATAAAGAGTTTGTTTTAGTAACATTAAAGCTAACGGGGACCATAAACTGAACATTGAACCCGAGATTTGTAATACCATAAAATAAATAAATCAATATTTTTTGTAAATCGCACACATATCGTACGTTTGATTTATTTATAATACTTTTGGAAATTAGCTTCTATCAAATCAGCGAGACAGCTGCGTGCAGCGATCTCTATTTTCATTTAATTTTCAAACTTCCCAACGGATTAATTCTCGATATAATGAAATTCTGTACATAATTTAAGTGTAATGTTTTTGTGCATATAGCCTAACTGAAACAGTTTCACTTGGCTAGAATTTTTGCAAACTTGCAAAACGGGCGGTATTCTATCTATCTCATACATTATGCAGTGAGTCTGACAGAATCCCGCACGTACAACAGAAAAAATATGTACACAATTTGTGTTATGAATATGCATGATTAAATTTCAATGCGTGGTTCTCCAAAAAATTCAAAATACGAGCCTTCAAATTTTCAACAAAACAATATGAAAATTTTATTTCACCATCGTAATCATCATTAAATTCTGCATAAAACTAACATTTTCAATTTTCAAAGTTTCATTGAAAATACACAAAATGAATCTGACCAGAAGTCAACGCTGGCCGGAGGTTATCACTAAAATAGCTGATCTCGCACTACAGTTATTCCTTCGTTAATAAAATTTCAACTTAGTATATGATTTTTTTACAATGTATATACATGTTGCAAAAACAAATAAATTATTGCTAATTAAATTTGTATTGTAAATATTGTAATACTTACATGATTAACAACTAATAATAGAAATAACTAATAATAACTTGTATAATTAAATGTGTTTTTATCAACAATGTTTCATAATTATATTGTACTAGTTGAATACCTTTTATTTGCTGCGGTATAAATACTTTGGACATTTTACATGAAACCGGTAATGGATAGGGAAAATGTTAAACTATGAAGTAGTAGAGAATGTTATTTCTGACTGATTTTGTATCAAAACTTAATTTGGAACAGCCGTTGGCTCGGTGGTCAAAGTGAGAAAAGCATCGGTTAGTCTACCACTCAACTGCGGACCTAAAGATTCTTAGTTCAAGCCGCGGTTGCTCCCATTGCTTTTCCCTTACCGTTAGCGTTGATCCCTCGTCCTCATTAGTCTAAAAAAAGGAACAACTATTTAACCGGTGTGGATAGAAAAACATGCAGTACCCGATTGTTTCCTTATTCTGACACCATTCGTTTGGAACAACTGTCAGGGGCTAGATGGTTGAATTGGCTATAGCATCGGTCAGTCTAGTGCGTCACTCAACTGCGCATCTAAAAGTTCGAGCAGCAGAGTTTTCCCTTACCGTTAACACTGATCCTTCGTCCTCATTAGTCTAACTAGCATAAAGTATGGACTCGTTTAACAAAAAAAAAAAAAAAAAAAAAAAGGAAAACTTAACCTATCGTTAAACTGGACAGTATCTGATTGTTTGTTATGACACCATTCGTTTGGAACAACTGTCAGGGGCTAGATGGTTGAATTGGCTATAGCATCGGTCAGTCTAGTGCGTCACTCAACTGCGCATCTAAAAGTTCGAGCAGCAGAGTTTTCCCTTACCGTTAACACTGATCCTTCGTCCTCATTAGTCTAACTAGCATAAAGTATGGACTCACGTTTAAAAAAAAAAAAAAAAAAAAAAAGGAAAACTGGACAGTAACCTATCGTTTCCTTAAACTGGACAGTATCTGATTGTTTCGTTATTCTGACACCATTCGTTTGGAACAACTGTCAGGGGCTAGATGGTTGAATTGGCTATAGCATCGGTCAGTCTAATGCGTCACTCAACTGCGCATCTAAAAGTTCGAGCAGCAGAGTTTTCCCTTACCGTTAACACTGATCCTTCGTCCTCATTAGTCTAACTAGCATAAAGTATGGACGCACGTTTAAAAAAAAAAAAAAAAAAAGGAAAACTGGACAGTAACCTATCGTTTCCTTAAACTGGACAGTATCTGATTGTTTCGTTATTCTGATACCATCAGTTTGGAATAACTATTAGGGACTTGGTGGACGAAGTGGCCAAAGCATCGGTCAATCTACTGTGTCACTCAACTGCTCAAACGATTAATGGTCCATGTATCTGTCTGATATCTGTAAATTGCTAAACAATGCCAACATCCAAAACGTACAGATTATTCGCTTAATTGACCGAGCGAAGCGAGCTCTCTGTTTGAATCGACCGTTCAGCGTTTGCGTGTTTGTTACGCATTTTTTGCACAAACGCACTGATCAATTGTTTTGAAATTCGATAAGCGGGTACTTTGCAAAAATCCCAAAGAACTTGTAAGACTTTTTCCATTCATTTCCCTTTCAAAATGGCGGCATCTGATTTAAAACAACGAGTGCACGCAGTTTTAGCCAAACGCACCGACTTCATACGAACGCACCTTGTACGAAGCCGAAATGACGTATATGTAAGATTTTCCCCCATTTACATCTGTTTCAAGATGGCGGCCTGTGATTTAATGATGACGAATGTACGCAGTTTTGGCCAAACGCATTGACTGATTCTTTTGAAATTTGGTACAAAGATATGTTGTGAAGCATATCTTTTTTGAATGAAGCATGTATATTTTTTCATATTTATTTCCTTTTTAAGAGGGCGGCATCTCATTTAACGAAGACGAGTGTACGCAATGTAATTCAAACGTATTGGTCTATTGTTTTGTAATTTGGTGCAGAGGCACCTTGTATAAAGCCCGAGAAACTTGTGTAAGACTTTTCCCACTCCCTTCAGTTTCAAAATGGCGACCACTGATTCAACATTGAGAGTATAGTTGCTGATTATTTTCTGTAATTCTGGCTGTACGGAAAAAAACATAATTTTGACCGCTTTGCTGTGAAAGAGCATAAAATTTCCAATAAAGTGGGTCCAGTAACATTTTTCGTAAATGTTACGGTTTCCGGTTAAATTGGCGGAAAAAGTTACAAACGCTGTCGTTGAGCGCTCTTTGAACTACTAGTATATTAATATAGATAAGCGTACACAGCTTTATGAATTGTTTAAGGCTAAATACTGATTTTAAACTGGATATCAGTGTTAGCAACAGAAGATCACAGGAGCAGTGCTTCAAAGCAAATTATAAAACTAATAGGTTTCCTTACAATAGTTGACGTTTCGACAGTCAAAAGCGCCTAAAAACTCAAATAAGCCCTACCTGCGCAACAGCTAAACATTTTACTTAAAGACAAAAAACATCCCGAGCCCACTTAACGAAGAAAAATCCTATAGAGCCGGAACATTTACCGTTAAAAGGTTCGGGACAAGCTTAAAAGCACGTGATTAGTTCAGGTACTAATCTAAAGCTTTGGAAAATTTTGTTTCTCTTTACAAAAAAAAACTAAAGACATTTTCTTAAAAAAACAACTTTAAATTTGACTTTAAAACTACAAATAATACTAGCACGCAGCTATCTCGCAGACGTGATGGAAGCGAATTGTCAAAAAGCAACAGTATCACATCACATTACTATACATTTTTTTAAATGTTTTTCCACTATCGTGAATAGCATTAAATTAGCGTTTTAAATTTTCAACGGAATTTCAAAAATACTAATTTATTAAGATTTTAGCCCACTTAAACAAAAAACAGAAAAATGTCTTGTAGCTACGGAAATGACGAAGGGCCGTAGGTCGGTTCAAATGGGAAAAGATAAAAAGTTAAGAATCATGGATGCAAAGCACACCATTGTAGACGATTAGACAAAACGACTTCGATGGTTTGGCCGTGTCTAAAATCAACTTCCCAAACAGATTATAAAATGGAAACCACATGGACGCAGAAAAATAGAAAGACCAAGACTTAGTTGGAGAGAAGGAATTGAGAAAAGGGATTGGATCAAGGTCTACGAAAGAGAAAAATGGAAGTTAGGAATCGGAATACGTCAGGGAATATTTAAAGTCGGAAAAATGTGACGAGTTTAATAATTAGGATTATGACCTATTTTTCCGTTTAGTGGTCTATTTACTCACCTTGTAAAGACTACCGCGGTTTCGAAACCTTACTATTTCATCTTCAGGCCGTAATACAAAATGTCAAATCCCTCTGTCGAGGTCGTCACAAAGTTAAACAAAACATTGAAAACACACATCACAAACACTAAACACAAATACACGATTTAAATACACACGATATAGGCAGTCCAAAAAGTAACGACGTACGAGTTACACGTACCGTTTGGCCAAACAAATTTTATCGTGTGCATTTTAATCGTGAACAACTTACAACTTAATATGTAAATTGAGAGTATTATTTGACATTATAGTTTCAGTTATGACTATTGTTTTACTATTGACTCTCTACACAATTGCCACGGTGTATATGCAGTATGAAACATAGTAGTGAACACAGTTAGGCTACCAGTCCGACACTGAACATTGCTTACGGTAGTAAAATGAAATTTTCAAAATCGTTCAAACATTAAAGTGTTGTGTTCTTCAGGTTTTGATTGGTCGCTATTTTTAAAGAATGTACGAATTTGGTCCGAACTAAATCAAATTTTAGTGTCTGTTTTAACGAGACAGCTGCGTACAGTGAATATTGATTTGGGCCTATGATTGTTACGTCACGGTCGTTAACCGCCACTCCTAAGTAGGAAGTACTACAGCCCGGGGAGTTCAGGCTTGATGTTCGCTTGAAACAGTTAGACTTCCGGTAAAGTTGTAAGCCATGTTTACAAAAGTTAAATCAAGGTAGGATCCCCGCTTAAGTTAATTTCTCAAAACTTTCTCGTTTTAAAATCTCGTTTGTTCAACGGAAAAAACGTAAAACAACCACGGCACGCAGCTGTCTCGCTGACGTATCAGAAGCGGATTTCCAAAGGTATTTTCTCTCTGTTACACTTTTTGAAATTTTGATTTCACAATCATAATCACCATTAATATCTGCATATATTAGCATCTTACTTTCAAATTATATTAAAAATGCAATCCGTCAAAAACTTTCAAAATTTATACGGATTTTAAAAATTTTAAATCGTTAATTCCTGCAGTTTTTAACTCTGATTACGATAGTGAAATCAGATTTTCAAAATGTTTAAGACAAAAAAGTTACGGCTTTTAAAAATTCGAAATGGCCGCCATTTTGAAACTGATTTAACGAATTTCGCTGGTTAACAAACTTGTCCAAGCTATTATCATTTAATCGTAGTTTGCGCATAGTTTAAAACAAATTGGACTAAAATTGCGAACGTGAGCGTGCTAAAACACGCGCGCGTACGCGCGCACACACACACACACACACACACACACACACAAATACTTGCAAATTGAAAGGAAATTAGAAGAACTACCATCTCAATAATAATGAACTGGGAAGTCACCAATCAGAAGGGGGGGTTACCCACCTTGAATCCTCTCCAAATTTTAGACTTTGTGAAGAGACTAGTATAGTAGAGGAGCCGTAGACTAGAGGAGGAGCCGTAACTGAGCATCGAGGTGTGCCTCGATCTTGAAATGTCGCAGGGCAACAGTAGGGGCCTAATCCTACAATTAATTCACTCAAGTTCAGTGTTAGCCACATTCAGAGTTAACCAAGCCATGTAGAGTAATGAATATGTGTACTTTGAGTAAATAAGTACGGGTAGTATGAAATGGAGAGATTGCTGAGCTTATCGAAGAACTGATCGCTTTAGCTACCACAGACGGAATACAAAAAACGTATGAAGGTTCTAACGGAGAGCCATAATGGACTAGATACGTCAACCCTCACAGCATAGTAACTTATGCAACTTGAAATAAACCTGTTCCGAGAGTATTCGTTCGTATAATGGGACATAAGGCTTTTCCTACAGTAGTTCTATGGGATAAAACGGGACATTCGGTTGTTTCGAGAGGGATAGTTGTTAGGATAACGGGACATTCGGCTGTTCCGACAAGGTAGTTGTTGGGGTAACGGGACATTCGGCTGTTCCGACAAGGTAGTTGTTGGGGTAACGGGACATTCTGCTGTTTCAAGAGGGATAGTTGTTGAGATAACGGGACATTCGGCTGTTCCGACAAGGTAGTTGTTGAGATAACGGGACTTTCGGCTGTTCCGATAGGGTTAGTAGTTGGGGTAACGGGACATTCTGCTGTTTCGAGAGGGATAGTTGTTGAGATAACGGGACATTCGGCTGTTCCGATAGGGTTAGTAGTTGGGGTAACGGGACATTCTGCTGTTTCGAGAGGGATAGTTGTTGAGATAACGGGATATTCGGCTGTTCCGAGAAGGTAGTTGTTTTTTATCACGTGACAGAACGCTCACACGCTGGACTGTTGTATTCAAAATGGGACGTTTGATCAGCTCCGCAATATAATGCATTAATGAATCACTTTTAAAGTTTTAACGTAGAAACTTAAAGCCTACTTTGTCTTAAACTAAAAGCATTTCTTATATAGAAAAATTTCCGAACAAAACTTTACTACTATGTTTAATAGGCAACTTTGCTTATTACTTTATCAGCCAGGTAATCTTCTTTTGTTTATGTTCTAGCATCCTATCGTCTGGATTTATAGTCAATTTTAAAAGTTTTTGCTTTACCTCACTTGAATGAAATAGTCGTGACTTCTTGACGTCGATAAAAGAGTTTTTTTTTAAATTTCAATGGATTTTGACATTTTTATATTATAATTCAACCAGATTTTAACACTGAATACGATGGTAAAATGCAGTAAGATAAAAAAGTTATTTTTTCAAATTTGGAATGACTGATAAATTTTCAAATTTGGAAAAGTTAAAATTGCTAATTCATACAGGTTTTAACGTTGAATACAATAGCGAAATGCAGATTTTCAAAATAATTCACAAAACATTTTACTTTTCTAAGGTTTCAAATAATTTTACAAAATATATTACTTTTCTAAGGTTTGAAATAACCGCTATTTTGACACGTTTGGACAGATTTTACTGAGTGAAAAACTTGTCGAAGCTATTATCAAAATCGATTATTTTGCCAAGCTTTAATTAAATCAGACCAAAGTTGCAAACCTGAGAGTGCTAAAACACACGCGCGCTACATTTAGAACTTTAAACAACCTTCAGAAAGTGATCTTGAGGTCAAAATTGGCGCTAATTTTAAAATCTCGGTTCTTGGTTCTACCATAATAGTAGCTCAAATTTATCGTTTTTAATGCAAATTTTCAAATACCTAATCCAGTAAATCGGTGTCGTTTGAAGAATTAATAACCTTTGTTTTTAAAAAACTAGGTTTTCTCAAAATCGTACAAACGATTATCATCAAATTTAGCTCGAATGTTGCTCTGGCACCCCCAAATGCCCCGAAAGGGGCGCCGAATGCCAGAAAAAAAGAATAGAAAAAAACGAGGAAAAAGAGAAAAGAAAAAAGAAAAAACTAGCTCACCGTGCGGAGAGGCGTTAGGGGAGTAGCAATGCAAGGCTTGCATTCTCGCGCATAGCGCTCTCTTAACGAATATTATTCCCGCTCCGAAGCGCGAAGATGCGTCCGATCAATCTGAAATTAATACTGAACCAATTCTACACAAAAACCAACAACCGTAATTTTTTTCAGAATTTTTTAAGCCATCTAAAGGATACTTCTTCGTCCTTCAACATGAAAACGGACGACAACATCCAGAAAACTGATTCATTGATCGTCGTTTAATCAAAATTCTAGGACATGATTATTGCTTTTTTATTTTAACAAGCGTTGTATTGTCTACGTTCGCTGGATCTCCGAAGGACAAACTGTCAATCAACATTACAACTTCGAGGTTCTGACAGCTCTTCGTGAACGAGTGAGAAGACGAAGACCCGATTTGTGCAAGAGCGATTCCTGGATGCTTCACCAAGACAAAGCCCCTGCGCATTCTGCCTTATCTGTGAAGGCGTTTTTTGCAAAATACGGCATCACAGTGCTGAAGCACCCATCGTAATCGCCCGATCTCGCCCTTAAGACTTTTTTTATTTCCTAAAGTCAAAACGGAGCTTAAGGGGGTAAGATTTCACAGTGTGGAAGCGGTGAAAGCAAAAACGACGAAGGTTCTCAACAAGTTGACAGAATCGGACTTCCAACCATTATTTTGCTTTCAATAATGCAAAATTCGTACGGATCGGCAAGGAGAGAACATTGAAGGGGATAAACTTTGTAGTGTATTTAGTTATCAATAAAATGTTTGTAGCACTAGTCCGGTTACATAATTGTCATACCTCGTATTATTAATTTCATTTTGAGTTATGTAATATTTGCCTTACATTTATTTAAACGAATCTCACAACAGCGCGTAATTCAGTTTCAGCGTAAATCTCACGGATGTAGAGTAAAAAAATATTTTTGCAAATTTAATTTAACTTGTTTGCAAAGGTAATTCTACAAAATCTAACGTGTCACTTAGATTTCCCACGGGCTGTGCTTTGCGCCTTCCAATCTGGAATTGTCTGCGTTGTGAATTGTAATAAATATTATGTTTTCCTGGCTTTTATTTCCTTGCTACTCTATAAAAAGAAAGTATAGATATCCTGTAAAAAATTTGAAATGTTAGTTCTAGCTGAAATTCACGTTTAGTGACCTCCTAGATTCCAAAAAATCATTCTCTCTCTCTCTCTCTCTCTCTCTCTCTCTCTCTCTCTCTCTCTCTCTCGCCCCTTCTGCAGAGCAACATCAAGAAAGCAAAGAGGAATGTGCGTTTAGAATGCACCTATTATTTATGCTTTCACTGTTAAGACTACTTTTTGTTTATAAAAATAACAGTTTTATGTTTTATGCGTAAAAATAAGATTTAATTTTTGTACATTCACAATTTTGTTTTAATAAAGTTAAGATTTTTTGTTATTTTCATTAATAATCTAATACAATTTAACCTAAAATAATTGATACTATATATGACAGCAGTTAGAAAATACAACTGTATGCAGAGTAATGACAAAAAAATATTCAAGATTTTCTATACGTTTATTTTACTTGGTATTTTTCATATTGGTAAGATTTGTACTTTTTCCTTTTAAGGAAACTTCCATATGACTTTCTTAAAAAATATGTTAAACACAAAACTATTCATAAGGTGTCCCTAAAAGTAAGGAGTGATCATTGGTTGTACTGCGATATTGAATGTAACGCAGATCAGGCAATGTCCTCCCCCTCCGTAATGTGTGATACACTTTCCGATGTGGTTCATGGTTCATATTTTACAACTGAATAACTGTCAGTAGGATTTTTTGTTTCATCAACTGTGAATAGACACAGCATTAAGCAGCCATAAAGAATTAATTGAAAAATAACTTTTATGTCACAAAAATTCGCCTGCTTCAGAAGCTAACTACAAAAAAATGAAAACGAAAACCATCAGCAATTGTAACGAAAAATTCTGAAAATCGTTCTTTGTGTGTGCGCGTGTGCGTGTATGTTTGTGTGTTTTGACCATCAGTTCTTTAATTAACTAGAACTGATTCCCTACTAACTATCAAATTCAACTACATACAATCATATCACCCCACCTCGTACCATACCTCTCAATATTATTAGATTATCTTCGCCTGAATTGTATCCAAACTAGGCTTGCCACAAGTTCTGAGGAGGCCTGGAACTTTGGAAACCATGCAGGATTTACAGAGGCAAATGGTTTTCATTAGGTTCAAGTGATGCACATAATGATAAGATGATTGAAAACAGTGGCGGAGCCAATGGAAATAATGTGCGTCCGATTGTTTTGTGATTATTTCTGAAACAATTAAATAGAAAGAGCTATGTAAAACTGTGTAATTCAGATTCATCAAAATATTAGTAAATTATCATACTAAAAAGTTCTTAGTAATTATTATTTACTCATTAAGAAATGGCACATTACCCCAAACGCATTCTCATACGTAATTGTTAGAATAAGGAGTATGACAGAAAGATGTATGAGAGAAAATCTATTTAACATTACTGTAATAGTTAAAGAAAGACCAATTCCTTGATTTAAGTACTCAAAATTTAGTCAACCTCAAGTGTGTGTGTGTGTGTGTGTGTGTGTGTGTGTGTGTGTGTGTGTGTGTGTGTGTGTGTGTGTGTGTGTGTGTGTGTGTGTGTGTGTGTGTGTGTGTGTGTGTGTGTGTGTGTGTGTGTGTGTGTGTGTGTGTGTGTGTGTGTGTGTGTGTGTGTGTGTGTGTGTGTGTGTGTGTGTGTGTGTGTGTGTGTGTGTGTGTGTGTGTGTGTGTGTGTGTGTGTGTGTGTGTGTGTGTGTGTGTATATATATATGTAATTGTATGCATTAGCCCAATTATATATACAACACTTATATTGAACGTTAAATATATATATATATATATATATATATATATATATATATATATATATATATATATATATATATATATAGAGAGAGAGAGAGAGAGAGAGAGAGAGAGAGAGAGAGAGAGAGAGAGAGAGAAAGAGAAAGAAAGAGATACGGGGGAAGAAAATGTCTCAAAATACATTCTTTTGGAACTCCTCTCACCAGTCACCAAGTCAGAAATTATCTCACCAACGTACACTGCTCTTTCTGTACAAATATGATTTCATTTGCACTATGAAATATTGTTTTAAAATTTTTTTTTTTTAAGGCGAAAAGCACATTAAGGCTATTATCGCCTCCGTAAATGTAAGTGTGAGTGTAAAGTGTTAAAGTTGTAAGTGTAGTGTTGTAAGTGAAAGTGTGTGTTTGATTCGGGTACCAAGAGGGATGTCTACATCCTCTCAATAGGTGCAGTTAGTCTGCACCCCCCTGCAGGGATGAAATATTGTGATAGCGCAGGTGATCGTCAATTTTAAAAACAATAACGTATGATTAACACAATAAAAAAGAAAATAAACAAACATTTATGTCAATTAATACAGAAAAAGCTCTATGGTCAATGCCAATCTAACATCTGATACAAAAATATTATTTTCTTCCAAGTGTCTTAACAATTGTTTATGAACAATGGCATTAATTAATAGTTAGTAGTAGTTGTTTACATTTACAGGCCTATAGATAGTAGGTCCTGCCAAATTACAAATTTTATTGAGTGCAAATTGCAGGCTTTCATACTTCTAGAAATATGCTATTTTTTTAAGATAAGTTGCATAGTTTAATAATAAATGGTAAGAGCAATCAAAGAGACATTGAAATTACTAAACAAATTTAGAATTGTATGATGTAATTTTGAAATTTAATTGTTAGCAAGTTAATTAATTGCACTAATTGGTCCCAAAAAGTGATGATTCAACTCATCCAACAGGATAGAATACAGCATTGTGTTAATACTGAAACTTCTAACAATATTCTATAATACCAATAAAGTTTTAAGAAGATTTTCGATTTGCACAAAGAGCTAGAAGGTGAGTAACTCATTTTTTGTAACTACGTATATGTGTGTCACATATATATCAAGAAAAATCTTATTGAACTTTTGAATTATTTTATCCCAAATTATCAATTTCTATGTCTATAGGTCGTAGGTATATCCAGGGAGGGTTTTGGGGGTTTAATGCACTATTATATTATTAAATATTATTAATTTATGTATACAAAAACACAGATATTTAGTAAAATGTTTTTTTACAAGCCTAGTTGAAAAACCTAACTTTTAAGATTGTTTGAGTAGACTAAAAGTATTTTAAAAACATCCTCTTGTCTTATTAATTACTCAAATTGTAGACGTCTTAAAAAAACATAAAAATAAATCTGTTCTCAGAAGGCTTTAAAACTTGCCATTTTGCATCTAAGCTTGGAAAAATGTTTCCAGTTGAGGACACCTGGTTCTGGAAATCCCCTCATTTGACCATCCTAGATAGGCTAATGTATATGTCTCAATTCCACATGAGCCAAATATGAAACTTGGGAACCTGGGAGGAGAGATCCACAGAATACTTTCCATGGTGGACTACGTTCAATGGGTCACTAACAGGAACAGAGAAGAATTATTTGTGAAGTAAAAGGCATTATAGTCATACTGCATGAGTAAAATACGTTAGTCAAAAATCTCAGTGTGTGTCAGCATGTCAAAAAGTTAAATGTGTTTAGTTCTAGTAAGTATGTGTTTTCCACCAGCAACAATTAAACACCACTGTATGACGGCATCAGCCTCGACAATACTTTAAAAATCTGATAAATAGCTAATTTTTGGAAATACTTTAACAAATATATTCTCAGGCTTAACAACACCTTTCAATTCATAGTAACTATTACACATGCCTTATCGAAAAAGAGAAATGTGAAGAAAGAGAGAGAAGTTACATTGAAAAGAAAGAAAGAGGGAGGTGGAGAGTTGGACAGACATCCCAAACGACGTTTTGGAGATCAGAAGACCTGAAAATTTAATATTGATCCATCAAAATTTGAAGAGCAACTATTTGTATAATGAAAAAGAATTTTGATTAAAGTATTTTTACACTGGCCTATAGATACCTAAATAGTAGAAATAGTCTTACAATAATATAATAGGCAATATATAGGGTATGTTTAAAGAATACCTCACAAGACACGCTCAAGAAATGTGTAGTGAAATATCTGCCGTCAATAAAATAATTTACAAAGAAATTGCAAACATTAGAAGCACCATTTAATTGACTTTAAATTTATATTAAAAAAGGAGGTACCTAAAGATAAACACTGTTGATGAACTACCAGGCAATTAAATAAGAAGTATTTATAACTATACTTTTATTTTTATGACTACCAATTTGATAATGTAGCAAAAAATTACTTACTAAAGTGATTAGGTAGTATTTATTGTTAAAACCATATATTACATGCTAACATTGTTGTAGACTTCAGTGAGTGTGTGTGTGTGTGTGTGTGCATGCACACACGTGTGCCAGAAGAAAAGGATGTATAAATGAGTTAAAAAATTTCTCAAAAGAAAAACAAGCTATTCTTTTTTTTCTTCAGATAAAGTGAAATTATTAGACACAAACAAAATATAAAAAGCTTTTTATTTCATTTTATTCTTTATGATCTGTTTTTACTAATATAAAATAATAGGTTATGGTGGGCCAGGGAAAAAATTAAATTTGAAGTGGGTTCCATTAAAAAAACAGGTTTGAGAACCACTGATCTAGGCTATTTAAATTATAATGAAAATTTAAAATACTAATTTATGCAGATTTCAATGCTTATTATAGTGATGTACTCAGATTTTCAAGGAAGTGAAATTATTGCAGCATTAATCATAATCAATTTTAATTTACGTACAAGCGCATTAAGAAGCCAGCAAATCCTATTTCAAGAAGATAAATCATTTCTGAAAGAAGGGTGTAAAGTTTATACAGGATTAATAAAGGGATTAGTTCAAGGCATAACACTTAGCTTGCATATATTTACGGTATATATGGCTTAAGAGAGAAAAGCTATTAAATTTCACTCAATCATTAAATTTGCCTTTAATACATGATCTGTTTTTACAGCAGAAAAATCAATTAGTTCTTAATTGCCTGTGATTTTTTGCTCCACGTGTGTGTTAAAGCAGAAACCTAAGTTTTTGAAAATCCAATTTTTAAAATTTATACGTTGTGTGCATCACTTTATAAAAGTTCTAAATGTCTTTAGTCTAATTATAACAATCAGGAAGTTGCAACTTTGTCCATTTTGCAACTTTGATTTTTATTATGAGTCATCTCAATAATTTTACCAAGCTAACCAACACTTACATTAATGTAAAAGTTTTAAAGTGGTTTCGACAATGATAAATTTCACTCTGTTTTTAAATAACTTGTATTACAGTTTCCTGTTCTTTATAAAACAATTTGCCAAATGCCACTAGTAATGTGTTTTAAACATTACAGGTATAGGCCTAAAATTACTCATTATGAAACAGCTTCCTTTAGTTTAAACGAATATTATAGAAACATTGCATGTATGCCTCATATAGGATCTGTAAGGTTTATAAACAGGTTGCCCATATTAGATATATAGTTTGTTACACACAGGTTATGGTGTTTTGTGACCCCAGGTACCATAATCAAAGGATTTATTTGTGCAGCTAAGCCTCTTAGATACTACATAGTTCAGTAAACTGATTCCTCTGTGAGACAGATTATTTCATTAGGCAGGAGTTCAATGTGTCCTGACAACCAAATACCCTATGCATTCACTAACCCTATGCATTCACTAACAGGATTCCTAACAGGATTATGCTACATTTTTGTCTTTACTGTGTATCCCACTCTTTAGAATGATACACACAAAAAATAATAAGTTATATAACATTACAGAATTAAGTATTATTAATGGTCTTACAAAAATAACTGGTAAACCTACTGATCTTCAAAAATTTTATTTATTTTTTATTTTAGATTATTACCTGAGAAAATTGAAAAATACTTTGTTTAACAAATAATGTCATGTGGAAAGTAGTTCAATGAAATTCCGCTAGAGAGCAGGTAACACAAATATCAATAATACTTATTGTTAAAATAATATAGGCTTGATAATTAGTTATCAGGGTAGGTTACCAATTAAATGTAAAAAAAAATCTATTGCTTACAAAAACACATATTTCTACAAAAAAATGTTTTACCATGCAAACAATTTTATCTCAGAAATGCTCCTATGTCCTAAAAGGTTTTTTAAATATGGACAATTAAAATAAATATTGATAACTTCTACATTAAACAAATAGTTATGCTGAATTCGGTTACAGACACATGCATCCAGTTTCACTACACCCGAAAGATTAAATTTAATAGAGTAAATATATTAATTTTTTTAACAACCCCTTAAATAAATCAATTCTGTATTAAGTACAATAACATTTAAAATAATCATATGGATAGCACCTGAAGAGAAAATAAAAACATTTCAAGGAACAAACCAAGCAATGACAAATTTTATACTATATACCATACATTACTTCCATGCTGCCACTTCTCCAGCATTTCAATCAAATTACAAATCAGTACCACAATTAAATATGGTAAAGGTAACCATATTTTTCAAAAAGAAATCTACAATTTTTAATAATCAGGGAGGATCTTTGGGTTATGTCAGCGTAATAAAATGCAAACATTTAATTTAAAGAACTAAATCTGTTTTTACTTTCACACTAATCTCAAACATTGAACTGAACTAATAACAGCAAAGTTACAGTAAAAAACTATTTCTGAAAGATTCCAAAACATACATTCATTGTCTGTATTCATAACAAGGATTAACCTTGTAATAAAACTGTTTTAAATTTTAGAAGTTTTCTCAGTTCAACGATGCTGATGGCTTCAATTATAATTGCCAATAGAGCTTATTTCTTTTTATCAGTGCTTTAATCTTTTCTGTACATTTCAAAGCATGATTCAGAATACAATTCACAATAAATCAAGTTCATATTAAAAATCATTTGTTGACACTGGCATATGATTTTTTGTTTTTAATGACTGAAAGTAAAACTTTTTTGATTATCTCGAAACAAAGCTGATTATATTGTAAGAAGCTTCTTTAAACATCACATGAAGTAATTGTGGAGTATATTAAACTTTGAAATATCTTTAAATAATATTAAAGCGTTTAATTCTTCAAAATCTTTGTTTCTTTTTCCTTTTCTTTATTAAGGATCCAAAGAAGTTTGTTTCTGATTCATAATTAAATTGAAAAGACTGGATTTTTGTTTAATACCACTTCAAATTTTAGGTTGATTGCTTCTCCAATTTTAACTGGACATGATTTAACTCCAAACAGAATGAGCGCATTACCTCCAAAGTACTTGTGAGAGCAACATTCTTTTTTCCAAGTTTTCAATTATCACTGCAATTTTTTTAATTTGAAGTTATTTAGGTAAGATCATGTTGTATTGTTTTTAATTTTAGTTCTTAAGAAATACTCTTTCACCTGACATCTGTAGGCCTACATTTCAGTTATAACATCGGTTCACAGAAAATTGTATTTCCATTTATATTATCGTCTTCTTCATACATTACTTTTTTATGAAAATAATTAGAAAATATTTAATTATATTTATTTATTCTTAAAAACAGCAAAATGTTTACTTCAATAATAAAATAATTATTTAAATAAAGATTTGGGCCCTAGTGACAAGGTAATGCTTTTTTGCTATAACTTCATTTTTACAGTTTTATTTGTAGTGTAGAACATACTAATTGATGTGTCAGAAGCAATTGCAGAAACTACATTCAAAAGTTTCTTACATTTAAGAATTTCAGATTAGATTAGATTAAATATAAGATGGTCTTTGGTATCAGATTTACCACTATGAGCAATGTTTGTATAAATTAAATTAAATTTTTCCTTATTTCTACAAATCCGGGACTTCTTAATGATTTTCTCGCTCACTAAGACATTGACCTAAAATTCAGGACGTATGGTCACTGTATCTATGAGCGACTCAACCAAGCTCACTACGAACTTATAAGTCTACCCTAATTGTATTGGGATGCCAGATGTAATCTAAATATAGTAATCACACACAGTCTGTCACACACACAACAACACAGAACAAAGGTGATTATACACACACACACACACACACACACACACACACACACACACACACACACAATTTTTCGTGTGTGTATATATATATATATATATATATATATATATAGTAGTACTTCAGTATACGAGTGCCCTAATATACGAGTGTTTTGAGATATTAATAATCGCTGCTGAGCGAGTGATATTTTGCTTTGAGATGAGAGCAAGATTTGAGATACGAGGCATCGCACACTACACCGCTGCACACGACCCCAACATGCGGGGCGCATGTGCAGTGTCTAACAGTTTCTCCCACCTCAGACTAGATCTCAGTCTGTGTGTGCATGTTCTGGAAGGACCACTTTAACAACGTGATATGCCTAATAATTATTGATCAGGCCTGGCTGGGTGTTACAACGAGGACTTTAACCTCTGCATGGAAGAAGCTCTGCCTGAGGCTGTAACGGAAAGGGCCTTCGAAGAATTGGAACCCTTGGTCTGTGGTAGAGGAGATTGTTTCTCTAGGAAAATCTAAGGGTCTGGAGGTGGATGAGAGAGATGTGAACGAACTCGTCGAGGAACAATCTCAGGAGCTGACAACGAAAAATTAGTTTTGAAGAGGAGCCAGAGATGGAGGAGGTTATCTCTACAAGAGATATAAAGGAGATCTTGGGAATGTGGGAGAAAGTTGTAGAGTTTGTGGATTAAAATCACTCCAAAAAAGTTACAACTGGTGGTGCATCGGAGTTGTTCAACGAAACTTGTCTAACTCATTTCCGCAATATCCTGAAAGAGAGGAAGAAACAAACCTCCTTGGACAGTTTTTTTAAACGATCTGCAGGTGAAAATGAGCAAAGCGTGACGAAAAAAGCAAAGACCAGTGACGAAAATTAAGCGTTTCCGTAAGCACCTAACTTTTTCTTTTATTATGTTTTTATAGAATATGTATTTGTTATTTATAAATAAATGTTTCTTCTTGTAAATACATTTTTTTTATTCAAAAACCCATAACAAAAACAACTGAGGTGGTGTCTTGGGAGCTGGAACGGATTAATGGCATTTCAATTAATTTCAATGAGGAAAACTGCTTTGAGATACGAGCAATTTGACATACGAGCAAGGTTACAGAACGAATTAAACTCGTATGTCAAGGTACCACTGTATATATATATTATTATTATTATCTGCATATAGACCCTGTTGGATCACGCAAAGCACTCCGACTCATGTCTTGCTCCTCCACTCCTCCCTCATCCTGTCCCCTTGGATCCTCTTCCGCTCCTCCGTCCATTTTACCACTGCTCTCTTTGGGATTTCATTCTCTGGGACCTTTCAACCGAGCATCTTTCTCCTTTATGCGTTCCTGTCTTCAATGTCTGTTGAGTATATTTCTGTGTCATGTAGGTCTATTCTGACTTGTGCGATCCACGACGTTGTTGATATATATATATATATACAGATATTCATTTATATATATATATATAAATGAATAGGAAGAACAAGAAAGAAAATGACAGTGACTGGTTGTACATAATTTCAGTGGTATAACATTCCTGAAAACATTTGCTCTCAGGATATAAATTAGGAAAATTTCAGTCCTATGGTGAAAGATTAGTAGTATCCTATTTAACAAGGAAGCTTGTTTTTACATAAGAAACTCATAGAACAATCTGACACTAACTTTGAAGGTGAATTATGACCAGTTACCATAACTTGGTTGATACTCAATTATTAAACATAAATAGACCCATCTATAATATTTATAATTCCACAATGTCAATTTTAAAACAATATTTTGAGAGCCTGGTAAGTCATAGAAACATGGTTTATGGAATAATTTAAAAGTCTGTTGTAACTATACAATGAACTATTAACTAACGTTTACAAAGTATTAAAAAGTATTTATACGAGTGGGAACAAAACATTATTGAATAATAAATATAAATCACATTTAACAAATCATGTTTGTTTTTCAATCGAAAGTCTACAGCTTTGTATTAGAAACCTGCTGCTAATATTTACAGTACAGCTGCTTATAAAAAAAAATTATACATTTTCTAAAGTGCATAGAATTTTCAGTCAAATTGTGGATAAAATAAGGCAATGTTTGACATTAATCAAGTGTTTAAAGTCAGTGAAACATTGTTTTTTTTTTTTAGTTATACTACATGTAATCTTACTAAAGCACCTGGCCTTTTGAGGGTCTCATTATAAGTCGAATTTAGGTATTTTGTCTATTAAGTGTATTTTATTTTAGAAAATGAATATCTTCTTGTATTAAGTTAATTTATTATTTTTTTAAAACATGGTTTTTTTGTTTTAGTTTAATAAAACATTGTCATTTGTCAAGTAAAAAAAATATAATGTCAGGTTTACAAACATAAACCAAAAAAACTTAATTAAGCCTTTTTAAGAAGGGCTATAAAGGACAAAATGTTCAATAGAAAATTAATGGTAATCATTGTCTGTGTTCAATATAAAATAACATATATCAAGGTGATTCAGGAAAATAGCATCTTTTTTTAAACTGCAGGACACAGTGTAGTACTGTGCAGTACACAGTGAGTGGAGGAGACCAGTAAGATGTCATTGCAACACCGCAGGCTATGCCATTTTAATCACTATAGCGCAGTGGAATGTGCAGCATCGTGTGTTCTTGTTCAATAATTATGTTAAAAGTGGTTAATCTGTTATCCAAACACAGCTTCTCTTTCATCAACATTTTAATATTGGTCATTACAGAAACATAACATATCGTAACACCATCCTTAGATGGATCAACAATTTCAAAACAAAAAAAAACTGCAACTAGATGCAAACCACCAGGTGCCATTTGCAATGCTTGGACACCAGACAACCTTGACAAAGTGAGAGGGCCTACATCATTCGGTTTGCAAGCATGTTGCCGCATTAAGTATGAACAATACTAGATTTAAAATTCCATCTGTATAAGATAGCAATTGTCCAAAAGTTGAGTGAACAATATCAACAATGATCACAATTTTCAAAACATATGCTCAATATTTTGAGAAATAATAACACTGTGGCAATCATGATGAGTGATGAAGCTCTTCTACTTGAATGGCTCGGTGAAGAACCAGAACTACTGATATTGGGCCATAGATAAGCCACAACAGTTGCATGAATGGCCATGCATAGCCCTCAAGTGACAGTCTGGTGTGCTGCTGCTACATCTGGCGTAATCAGTCCTTATTTTTTTCAGAAAGTTGGTGAGACTGTTACTCTCACACCTATTCACTGCATCAACATGATCACTAACTTTCTTTTGCCAGACCTAAAAGATGGGGAGGGGAATAGACATTCAGAATGTATGGTTTCATTAGGATGGATTTTTTCTTGTAGGGGTTTTCTGAAGTCCGATGGTCTACAAAGATAAGCCCCGAACATTGGAAGATTTTGAAGGATGGCATTTGCCACGAATTTTAGAGAATTGATCAGTAACTATTAGAAGATATGACCAACTTTGAACACAGCCTTGAAATTTACATTTGAAAAGGAAATCGTTATTTTAAGTGATGTTATTTTCAGAACTTAATTAAATAAAATGGCATTCTGTAACAAATGTTTTAATGATAACAGAAAAGCAATTCGTGTAAAATCAAAGGTGTACTCATTACTTCAGAAACACAATATTTCCTTAAATCACCTGTACAATAATATTTGAATAAAAGTTGTTTTAATTCTGTATTGTACTACAGCTACTGGTGTAATGTGAATAACAGCTGTTTTTATACTTTATATTGTTTAATTTTCATAACTGTTGAATAATAACAAAATAATTAAGTTCTACTATTGGTTCCTATGGTAACAGATTAAATAATTAAATTTAAACAGATATTTTGTGGTGTTGGTCCAAGAAGTAGGCAGGAATTTCCCCTATACTAAATTTATAGTTAGGCTATTTTCTGCAACTACATAGCTGATATTTTTATTTGTCTTTCAAATTACTCAAAATAAAACAATGAAATGCTTCTAATGAAACATCCAGAATAACAAGAACCCACAGTCCTGTTGCTTGAAGTAAGTATTTCATTGTGTAATATTTGTCAACGAGAGAACTAGTTAAAAAGCACAATTTCATTGTGGAATAGTTTTCAATGAAAGAACTAGTTAAAAAACACAGTTTCATTGTGGAATAGTTGTCAATGAGAGAACTAGTTAAAAAGCACAGTTTCATTGTGGAATAGTTGTCAATGAGAGAACTAGTTAAAAAGCACAGTTTCATTGTGGAATAGTTGTCAATGAGAGAACTAGTTAAAAAACACAGTTTCATTGTGGAATAGTTGTCAATGAGAGAACTAGTTAAAAAACACAATTTCATTGTGGAATAGTTGTTGAGAGAACTAGTTAAAAAACAGAAAGTTTTCAATGAAAGAACTAGTTTTCATTGTGGAATAGTTGTCAATGAGAGAACTAGTTAAAAACACAATTTCATTGTGGAATAGTTTTCAATGAAAGAAAAACACAGTTTCATTGTGGAATAGTTGAGAGAACTAGTTAAAAACACAGTTTTGTGGAATAGTTGTCAATGAGAGAACTAGTTAAAAACACAGTTTCATTGTGGAATAGTTTTCAATGAAAGAACTAGTTAAAAACACAGTTTCATTGTGGAATAGTTTGTCAATGAGAACTAGTTAAAAACACAGTTTCATTGTGGAATAGGAATAGAACTGTTAAAAACACAGTTTCAGAGAAATAGTTTTCAATGAAAGAACTAGTTAAAAACACAGTTTCATTGTGGAATAGTTGTCAATGAGAGAACTAGTTAAAAACACAGTTTCATTGTGGAATAGTTGTCAATGAGAGAACTAGTTAAAAACACAGTTTCATTGTGGAATAGTTGTCAATGAGAGAACTAGTTAAAAAACACAGTTTCATTGTGGAATAGTTGTCAATGAGAGAACTAGTTAAAAAACACAGTTTCATTGTGGAATAGTTGTCAATGAGAGAACTAGTTAAAAAACACAGTTTCATTGTGGAATAGTTGTCAATGAGAGAACTAGTTAAAAGTTTCATTGTGGAATAGTTGTCAATGAGAGAACTAGTTAAAAGCACAGTTTCATTGTGGAATAGTTGTCAATGAGAGAACTAGTTAAAAAGCACAGTTTCATTGTGAACTAGTTAAAAGCACAGTTTCATTGTGGAATAGTTGTCAATGAGAGAACTAGTTAAAAAGCACAGTTTCATTGTGGAATAGTTGTCAATGAGAGAACTAGTTAAAAAACACAGTTTCATTGTGGAATAGTTGTCAATGAGAGAACTAGTTAAAAAGCACAGTTTCATTGTGGAATAGTTGTCAATGAGAGAACTAGTTAAAAACACAGTTTCATTGTGGAATAGTTGTCAATGAGAGAACTAGTTAAAAAACACAGTTTCATTGTGGAATAGTTGTCAATGAGAGAACTAGTTAAAAACACAGTTTCATTGTGAATAGTGAAAGAATAGCACAGTTTGTCAATGGAATAGAACTAGTTAAAAAGCACAGTTTCATTGTGGAATAGTTGTCAATGAGAGAACTAGTTAAAAAGCACAGTTTCATTGTGGAATAGTTGTCAATGAGAGAACTAGTTAAAAAGCACAGTTTCATTGTGGAATAGTTGTCAATGAGAGAACTAGTTAAAAAGCACAGTTTCATTGTGGAATAGTTGTCAATGAGAGAACTAGTTAAAAAGCACAATTTCATTGTGGAATAGTTGTCAATGAGAGAACTAGTTAAAAAGCACAGTTTCATTGTGGAATAGTTGTCAATGAGAGAACTAGTTAAAAAACACAGTTTCATTGTGGAATAGTTTTCAATGAAAGAACTAGTTAAAAAACACAGTTTCATTGTGGAATAGTTGTCAATGAGAGAACTAGTTAAAAAACACAGTTTCATTGTGGAATAGTTGTCAATGAGAGAACTAGTTAATCATTAGGATGGATTTTTTCTTGTAGGGGTTTTCTGAAGTCCGATGGTCTACAAAGATAAGCCCCGAACATTGGAAGATTTTGAAGGATGGCATTTGCCATGAATTGTAGAGAACTGATCAGTAACTATTAGAAGATATGACCAACTTTGAACACAGCCTTGAAATTTACATTTGAAAAGGAAATCGTTATTTTAAGTGATGTTATTTTCAGAACTTAATTAAATAAAATGGCATTCTGTAACAAATGTTTTAATGTTTACAGATAAGCAATTCATGTAAAATCAAAGGTGTACTCATTACTTCAGAAACACAATATTTCCTTAAATCACCTGTACAATAATATTTGAATAAAAGTTGTTTTAATTCTGTATTGTACTACAGCTACTGGTGTAATGTGAATAACAGCTGTTTTTATACTTTACTAGCTGTTACCCGTTGTGACTTTGCCTGCAATTATAATGTAAGCAATAAAATTTATAGTCAATTTTCAAAATCAGAATAGGTCATTTCATTTTAATATATTGCTATATACAATATTATATGATTTATGGTTTTCGACAAAGACATATCAATTTTTGCTACTCGATACGCTAAAACAGGGTCATGTCATATTTTAATAAAATACAGTATTATTAAAAAGTCATTATTATACAATTAAACTGGAATAGTATTGTGTTTATCTCAGATACCTAAAACGTGTTCACACCAAATGTAACCTCATTTGGTCCAGTAGTTAAAGTGTATTTCAATAACAAACAAATAAACAAAAACAAACTTTCAGAAATATAATATGATTAGTTGTTACCCGTCACGGCTTTGCCCGCAATCATAATATACATTAAAGATCATGCATTACTATGTTAGGAACAACAACCGTGTTAGTTAAGTTTTGGAGTACCCTTTAAAAAAATTAAGGTTTTTTTCCTGCATCACCGTTTAACCCAACAACCGTGTCAGTTAGGTTTAGAGTACTCTTTTAAAAAAAATAAATAAAGGTTTTTTTTAATGCTTCACCGTGTTAGGCCTAACAACTATGTTAGTTAGCTTATGGAGTATTCTTTAAAAAAATATAAAGATTTATCACGCATCACTATGTTAGGATTGACAACCGTGTCAGTTAAGGTTTGGAAACTCTTTAAAAAAATATAGGTTTTTTTCACACATCACAATAATAGGCCCCAACAATCATATCAGTTAGGATATGTAGTATTCTTTAAAAAAATATAAAAGTTTTTTTACACATCACCGTGTTAGGCCTAATAACTGTGTCAGTTAATATACTTAGTATTCTTTTAAAAAATTTAAAGATTTTTTCAAACATCACCGTAATAGGCCTAACAACCGTGTCAGTTAGGATATGCGGTATTCTTTAAAAAAATATAAAGGTTTTTTTACGCATCACCGTGTTTGGTCTAACAACCATGACAGTTAGGATATGTAGCCAAATAATCTTTAAAAAAATATAAAGGTTTTTTTACGCATCACCGTGTTAGGCCTAACAACCGTGTCACTTAGGTTATGCACTATTCTTTTAAAAAATGGGTTTCCTATCACCCAAACCCGTGTTAGATGTATTTTTATTGTTTTACTGATCTGTAGATCAGTAAAACAATAAAAATACGTCTAAAATCAGTACAACACGGTACCGATTTTCGCCGGTAGCAATTTTGAGGTTATGTTGGTCACTTTTATTTTCGATTTTTATCGTACTTCTCGTGCTTTAATATTTTGGATTCTTGCTTTTGGGCACATAATAAAGCATTTTAGTAACACAAATATCGAGAAATGCAATAGATGCTGCCCTGCATATTTACCATTTTTTCATATAATGTAATGACACAAATATATATACTACCTTACAATTAAAGTATCCTAATAAAATTGTATATGTTATATATTCTGCACTCTGCTTCAAAAACATTGAAAAATCTTAAATGAAAAATACCAGATTGTGATTATTAGATGAAAATGTAACATTAAAAACAATAATTTTGCAATAAATAAAACATAGATTAAGATTTGTAAAATTGGATTAGATCTATGTCCATCTCAGGTGCCTAAATCTCATGTTCAGTAAACAGTAATTAAACCTAACTATAGTTAACAGATGTTACAAAACTAAAAACTGATAATTATTTTGGGCTGTGTAAGTAGTATAATGACGTTTTGTAAAACGGGAATAGGCCTATATGTATCTCTGATACTTAAACCATATACATACCAAATTTCATCTCAATTGGGCCAGTGGTTAAAGCATGATTGAATAACAAACAAACAAACAAACACACAAACTTTCAGAAATATAATATGAATTAGATACAGTTTTTTAAATCAAATTTCAACATAACTCAGTTTTTAATAGTAGAGGAGATGTTTACAGGTCAAGAGTCTCTATAGGGAAATGTCAGATTTCTTGAAGACCAAGAACGTTGCTATAGATCGCTAACAAATATCTCTTTTCGCTATATGTATCGGAAAAACGCTCTTTTCGCAAAACGGGAATAGGCCTATATGTATCTCTGATACTTAAACCATATACCATATGTATATACCATATACATATACATATACCATATAAATTTTATCTCAATTGGTCCAGTAGTTAAAGCGTGATTGAATAACAAACGAACAAATAAACAAACACACAAACTTTCAGAAATATAATATGAATAAGATAGTGTTTAATTTTCATAACTGTTGAATAATAACAAAATAATTAAGTTCTACTATTGGTTCCTATGGTAACAGATTAAATAATTAAATTTAAACAGATATTTTGTGGTGTTGGTCAAGGAAGTAGGCAGGAATTTCCCCTATGCTAAATTTATAGTTAGGCTATTTTTGCAACTACATAGCTGATATTTTTATTTGTCTTTCAAAACACTCAAAATAAAATAATGAAATGCTTCCAATGAAACATCCAGAATAACAAGAACCCACAGTCCTGTTGCAAGTAAGTATTTCATTGTGAAATATATGTCAACGAGAGAACTAGTTAAAAAGTACAATTTCATTGTGGAATAATTTTCAATGAAAGAACTAGTTAAAAAGCACAATTTCATTGTGGAATAGTTTTCAGTGAAAGAACCAGTTAAAAAGCACAGTTTCATTGTGGAATAGTTGTCAATGAGAGAACTAGTTAAAAAGCTATTGCAACAGTTAAAATATTTAATTATACTTTAATATTTAATTCTGTAAAACTTTAAATTAAATTCAAATGCACAATTTCATTGTGAAATACTTGTCAATGAGAGAACTAGTTAAAAAGCACAATTTCATTGTGAAATACTTGTCAGTGAGAAAACTAGTTAAAAAGCTATTGCAACAGTTAAAATATTTAATTGTACTTTAAAATTTCATTCTGTAAATCTTTTGATAGGTACTTAAAACATTAAAAAGGATGGTAACAGAAAAACAAATTTGAAGGTATTACAGTGATGTCAGAAAATCCCGATTTAAACTGTTAACAGAGAGTTTATTCCTTACTTACTAAGAATTAAATTCAGCTGTGACATTGTTCTCAGTGTTTACTCACAGTGTGGAACTGCAGCACCCCTAGTCAATTTCCAATTGATATTATATTACCAATAACAGTTAATATAATTAGTCCTTAAAGAATTATTTAAAAAAACTTTAATTCTTTCTTTACACTTGTATAATATATAATCCTTATATAATACCATACATAATACTTAAGGTCAGTAGCCATCCCTCAGTTTATTAAAAAAGATACAAAAATCTTTGTATGGAACTGCACTCTTCATAGTTCCAGCGGCGAAGTGTTTGACTGTTGCATGCATGCACACTTAGGAAGCTGCAAGGAAGAGAAAGCACTGTTGATCCCGCAGTACCAACCCTGGTGTATTGGTGGAAGGTAGTTGTTTTTTTTTACTACGCGTCCATTGTCCTTAAAACTAAAAACCATTTTTTTTAATATGATAATAAAGTGTATAATTAGATTATTATCCTGCTTCTGGATATTCTATTTAATTCATTTTTTTTCTTGAAAGGACTAAAAGCTTTTCTAAGAAGCACTACATTCAGAAAGACTAAATGTGTTTGCAATGCTTTCAATGGAGAAAATTTTCTACAGTTTTTATCCAAATATCAAGGAGAGAATATTATCAAGGAAAAATATTAGTTGATCTTTCTGCATAAATTAAAACTTTTTCAATATTTTTTAATGAATAGTTTAAGCTTGAACCGTTCAATTTACTTTAAAGTAAGTAAAAAATATTTAAATTTGTTATTTATGTTTTCATGAAGTTTCTGAATAAATTGATTTTTAATACACATTCGTTTCCATTTATACAATTTTAAAACAAAGATATTCTTTTGTTTGTAACAACAACATCCCCACTAATTTTAGCTACGAGCCACCACTGCTGGTCACAATTACCTACTTAAGAGCTCAGTTTTATAAGTTAAACTTCATTGCAATAAAAGAATGCATGTTACCTATTTAGAAAGCTTGGTCAAGTGGCAGCCGGTGAAAATTTTAATAAGGAGTAATGTGTAGAATTTTGTGTTCAGAATTTATTTTTTCCACTAAATACCCTGATGTATTATATAATTTACATTATTGTGCAAACAACAAATTTAACAGAATACTTTGTTCTGCGTAAAAAGTTTGTTACTGTATTTGTAAATTATGATTTTTTTTCAACTGATACCATACTCAGCCCTGTTAGCATTCCCTGGTTCATTGCATTCTTTAAATACAATGTAAATCTTTTTGCGTATAAAAAACAGCGTTCTGGTTCTGTCATTGTCACTGGCATTGTTATTATTATTTTTAATAAGTTTAATGGTTTCGCTATACACACATGCACGTTTTTTTCACTGAATGCTTTAGCAATGAAATTAACAATGCTTTAACTTTAACAATGAAATTAAACTGACAAAGTTGTGGAACTCATTTCTGGAGTAAATTATTAGGTTTAACTAGGCTACTTCACTACACAAATGATGAAAGGAACTGTGAAACTCGCAGTGCTACTTTGCTTCTTTACTGGCCATGCTTTAAGGCAAACGTATGCTGGCGAATTATGCCGAGTCTAAGCAAATGCAACAACTCAGTGCCCTCCTCGATATTACATCAGTATACTTGAACAATATTATTTAAAAAGTTGTCTTAATCACTTTAAAACTTGTCATATTGCTGTTTATTGTATGTAAAAGGTGCAGCAGTTCTACAGTGCCAAAATACTAGCTGCCACTGCCTGGTACAGTGATGAAGCGCAAACATCTGTATAAATGTGAGGATCTACGAGACAACAGATTGAAGGTGGATCTCACAGTTGTACTGTAACACTGAATATAAACAGACTAAAAAAAAATAGAAATTACTATTACCTATTTAACTATAGTTGAACACTCCACCCCATGATGCCACCAGCAGTGAATGCTCACATATCTCTCTTAAGGGTTATCATTCTAGTACCTTTGTATTGAATAACTGAACTGGAAAAATTATTAGGTAAATGGCGTTAAACAAAGCATACTTATCATTAAATACTAATATTACAATTCTTTACCTACATGCACAGTTCAGATCTACAGTATATTAAAAAACATATAAGTGTTTAATAGTAGCACACTTATAATACTTTTATAACACTTTTGAAAATACTTTTGAAATGAATTATAATACTTTTGAAATTATTATTATAATTCAGTGGTCACCAGTATGTTCTAGGGAATAAAATAAATTTAAAAATTGCAACTTTATTTAGAGATTTGAGACCATTCAACTATTTTGAAGATTGTATGCACCACTATATATAATTAGTATATACAATGAGAGAACTAGTTAAAAAGCACAATTTCATTGTGGAATAGTTTTCAATGAAAGAACTAGTTAAAAAGCACAATTTCACTCATTAGTTTTACTTGTTAGTCTACTGATATGAGTTATAACAGTCTCCATATAATTATGACAAGTCTATATAATTATATTAAATATAATTAATGTAATTTAAACAGTATAATTTCTACTCTGTTACAAATTGCTGATTATATTAAAAATATACTGTATAATACTTAATACTTTTAAAAAATCTTTATTAGGGCACAGTAGCACATGATAAACTTTCCTACAATAAATTTACTTGCAACGTAAAAAAAATGTATGGGTTTCTGTAAGCTATATATATTATATATCCGCAGGTGCACCTTTTGAGAGGATTTAGATGTCCCTCGCGGTACCCGAGTTTAACACACACTTACACTTACAATACTATACTGCCGACTTTAACACTTTACACTCACACTTACATTTAGGGAGGCGATAATAGCCTCAGTCTGCTTTTTGCCTTAATATATATATATATATATTAAACTGGCACAACCCCTTTTATTTTAGTAATAAAACTATTTTAGTAAGATTGTTTCATTTAGGTACAGTATTTAAGTTCTCTGCTCTCTAGCGGAACTTTACTAAACTACTTTCCACATCACATCACATTATTAGTTAAACAAAGCACTTGTCTTTTTTTCTCAGTTTAACAAATATATTGTAGTGCATATTATAACAAACCTGCTAATTATATTTCAGCACATTTATATTTCTAATTAATTCAAAATTAGTTTCTCACCCATTTTAACTGACTGCCTGAATTATGTTGAATGAAATTTTCTTCGAACGTAATTAATATGTGTATTAACAGTAATAGGACATTGGTTTAAAACATTTTATAATTTGAAGACAAAAGGCTCTTGTGTGTAAACTGTGCATTATTAAATTAAATTGTTGAGAATCAATAGACTTACCAGCTATTTTTTAAACGCCATTAGTAATATATAGCCCAGTGTTAATAATCTCCCTTAAGAAGAATGGGATACACAGTTATAAAAGTAACATTTGTTTATAAATTGACTTACAAAATACACTGGCTAGTGGAATTGACTTATGGATAAAAAACTAATTTTTTACAGTCAGTCCCTATAACATTCATTCACAGATATATAATTGGGCTGTAAAATATTACTACAATGTTAAAATTTAGTAAGATGATTATCTTAGTCCGCATTATAGGAGTAAGAATCGTGTGATAAATATTAACTGTGATTATACTTAAAGATGTTAAATATAATACAGATTTAAAATTATACAGGGTAAAATTAACTGTTAATCATAGGTATGAGTATAACTTATCATTGTATGAAGCAGAATCTTATCAGAGAAATGAGGTGATGGTTCTATCCTAAGCTTTTACTCCCAAGTATGGAACATGAGCATTTGCTAAATAAATTTCAAGCGATTCAATGGAAAGAATAAAAGATTAAATCTTAAAATTTATAAAATGATAAGCGACAGTTATAGACCTATAATGAATAACTAGGTTTGCAGTAATAATCATATTAATTAAGAACCCAAATTGGTTTTGTAGGGGCTGTATCCAACAAAAATATATTGAATAAATCAAACAAAAATACAATAGATCAAATCAATATTATAACCACTGAAGCTTAAAATAATATTGGCTTGGATATACTTACCTAAAAGTTTAAATAAATGATATGCAAGATAATTACAATTTTGTAGGCCTATCATAATTATTATTTTTGTAGTTATTGTCCCCACTATTTTTTAATATATAGATTAATACAGTAACAAATAAAAAGATATTTTGTAGCCTATAAATTAAAATTCCTCCAGATGAAAAATACAACAATTAACATTAACCTCAAAATAAATGTACAGAAAGAATGGACAACAAATTACTCATCAATTAATTAATAAACATAGTTTAATGAACCTAGTATATGGAATTATCTTAAATGATGATATGTTGAATAATATAGAGGCTAGTATAATTAACATTTGCATAAACTGGACAAAAAAAACTATAGTAGACATAATTTCATTAGACTTACTTTCCATTTGTAAACTGCCTACTGTACAACACTGAAAAAAATAATTTAGAAAACAACAGGTTACTAAAAATGGAAAAATAATAAGGTATATTTTTCACATAAATATTATTTACTTACTGTTTCACTTTCCCTGATCTTTCTGCAAACTAATTTTTTCCAGATCTTTCTTGATTGCACTCCACACTCACTACTTGCAGCTCATAGTTCAAAATGTCTGTTACTATTACTATTACACAATAATTTTAATAAAAATAACCACAAAGCTACAACAATTAACTATTTAGAAACAACTGTCCATAATCAGCTGGTTGGTGAAAGTATTTTGGTATTCTGTTGGTTCAAGTTAGCTGTTTTTTTAGTGATATTGCAAAGATAATCTCATATATTTTACATTTTGTTTGTATTTTTTAAATTAAAAGATTTTCCTTCAAAAGTTTTTTGATCAAAGGACAATTTCATGTGGAAATTTATAAAATCTAGTGTTGTGCATCAATTAACTTGAATATAAAATATTAATTACTGCAACTTAAAAAAAAATAATAATAATAATAATAATAGCCTAAACTACCTTGTACCACTAAAAAGAGACCTAATAAATTAATGATATTTCTTGCAACTGAATATAGAGGTTATATTTTTAATTTTTAATAATTATGTCGATTTTTCATTTTCAGATGCTGCACATTTTTTCTGAAGAAAATATGTTTTCAGGAAGTCTTGCTATTATAAAACAGTCATTGTAGTCAAGGACATATAGTATATTATTGTTTTTATTACTCAAAATTCTAAAATCATTTAAAATGTCTCAAAATGAATTTTGTCTTCTATAAATACGCTCAGGATCGATATCCAAACAAATTTCAAAATTTCTTCTGTCTGCTTATCTGTCTGTGTCATGAAATTTGCAAGCAGGATAATAAAGAAAGACTCAATCGACTAACTTAAAATGTATAAGGTAACACTAAATCAAAACTGCTTGGAATATAACCTTATTGTTTTTCAGCATTATTATTCAAAAATTAAAGGGACTTAAAGAAAATTATATATGGGTGAACATTTACAAAGAAGGATTAAGTAATCCAAATATATAACTTAAATGATGTTGTTGATTTCCCATTGACTTTTTTTGTCAAACATAAAATAATAAAAAATAAAAGTTATGAATGGAATATTCTTTTTCTACACAATCTAGTCCATATACTTGGTAGTCCATAATAATAATAAGATTATTTTAAATTTTGAGGTTGACTTTATTAGTGCAAAATATTAGCCATAGATAAACTACTACTTATGGTTGCTTCACAGCCTATTTAATATGGCAATATTGAAGGCTTTGGTTAGACATGTAAAATTAATTGCTGAATAAGCACACTACAGCTGTTTTCCAAAGTCATCAAAGTTTGAAATGTTGGTATAGGTTAGTATAATTGTTTATTATTTTTATTTACGGAAGTGTCAACAAGTAAAAATAGGAAAACAATGTATTGTCTTCCTGGTAATGAATAAAGCACTGTATTGTGTCACGAGATACGTTAGTCACAATTTTGTGGGCTGTTGTAATAAATTTAAATATGAAATAAAACCATTTTGTTATAGTAGGTTAGAATAATTTACAAATTTTATTAGTTTTGAAATGCAAAAAGATAATAATAGTGAAAGAATGCGTTTATTGTTTGTTGCGAATACTGAATCAGTCCAAAATACCGAATTCGGAAAAGCTGTCGGAGAAGGAAGTGCCTCGATCATGAAGAAGTGGCCTAGTATTTTATCTACACTCTGTAAGTTTATAATTTTAGCTACGATCGTTGTCATTTTTTTGTTCGTAATTTTCGTAATAATAATAGTGCAACTTGGTAAAACAGCATCCAAGAATAAACCTGCAAATATTCCCGGATCAGAAGACACAATGCCGGGGTCAAACATTTGCAAACCAGTCAACGTAGACAATCTCACGTTAATGGCACTAGGCTACATCGAAGGGAAAAAACAACTCTCTGCTACGGCAGATTCTAAAAACAACCTTTTTTATGTGATAGACCGACCTATTTCGTATCAAGGAGCATGCGCACTCGAAACAGCTCTGACGTTGTTCCAGGAAAAGACGTTTTTTATCATCGAAATGGAAGGCAGCGGTTGGAAAGGCACACAACCAAACAACACCGATTACTTCTTACTTCTGCGAAAAAAATTTCCTAATTTAAATAAAATGAAAGCCGAGGTGTTGGCAGTTTTTGAAAATTCGCCTTTTGAAGGCAGTTTTGAGGAATGTGACGATTTGGCTATATTCGCGACAAAGGTTTTGCTAGTTTGGCAATACGGAGGGACTTCACTATCGACGAACATTTTATTCACAAGTCGACAAATTTACGACAAAAACGAAGGAATGTGCGAAGTGGACAGGGATTTTTTATTTTGTCCGGGCCAGTGTAGTGCGTATGTGTACCAATTAATAAAAACAATTTTAAACGTCCAAAAATACGACCCGGCAACAATTAACGACAAAGACTTTTTATTTGAGAAAATTGTGGACATATCCGTTAAAGATTTTTGTGGTAATTTGAAATCGAGCCCTACTGGTTGTATCGGTGTGAACCGTATTAAAAGTGAAAATGTGTGCAGTTTTCTGACTCGCGGTTGTGATTTTATTAGAATGGACGAATGGAAAAAAGAAACAATTATTGGCGAAATGAAATTATACATTTATGTCCGACTATTTTTAAACACATGTTTCCAGATTAAGGTAATCAATAAAAAAGATTTTATAAATAACAGAGTACTTCTTTAAATATCAGAGTAGGCCTCACCTAAAAATAGAGACGGCATAAATAACACCAAAGTATTTGTTACAAGTATTTGTAGTAGGCTACTACAATCAAATTATAGAGTCAAAAGGAGGTATTTACCTTCTGCATATTTATGCAGTGTAGGTTGTTTTTGATTTTCGATAATTTTTTTATTATATGCCCAAAAGCATATAATCCAAAATAATCGAAAATAAATTGACCTGCATAACCTCAAAATTGCTACCGAAAGACGCTATGTGTTTTTGATCGTTAAACGATAACAATCCTTTCATTTTTTAAAAAAAGAGTAGGCTTTCAATAACCTAACTGACACGGTTGTTTGGTGGTGAACCTAACAATGTTGTTGCGTAATAAAAACACTTTTATTACAAAAAAATACTCGATAACCTAATTAACACGGTGTTGGGTAAAAAAGTTATTTAGTTGAACTAGTTATCCTGTAGGTAATGTGTTTCTGATCTTTAAAACGACAAGAAAACCCTTATTTTTCTTTTAAAAATACTAATGTCTTACCTTACACGGTTATTAGGTGGTGAACTTAACACGAAAAGAGGCAAATCGTGAAGTTCACAAATAACGGACGCCATTTTAACATTTTTTCATTTCGAGAACGAACCAACGAAAAAGGAATAAAACTTAACATTTAGTAATGGCTGTCAGCATGTGTAACGCGCATGACCTTGTATGAAATTTAATATATTTAATGCACTGTAAACAGCAATGAAGCCATAATATAGTTCTGTAAAAAGGCCTCAAATCGTAATTAATCTTTGAAAAAATTGTTTTCCACGGGTGAATACGTGTTAATTAGATAATAAGGTATAAAATAAAACAAAAAATATGCAATAATCACTGTTTGAAAAAAACAACCTACACTGCATGAATAACAATAAAAAAGTTTGTTAAAAAACTAAAATTTAACTGATCAAATTAACCCCAAAATGTTAATAATTCGGTTACAAAATGTATATACATTACATTTTTTTAACAAACGTAAACTCATTTGACCTTGTTCAATCTTATTTCTATAACTCGTGTAGGATTAATATAAAAAGGACGTTATGTGATAATCAGAAAAATTCTAAATAAGTAGTACTAAAAATGAATAGTCTATATTCTTTTTCAAGTTCCAGAAATCAAAAATCTTTTTTAATTAATTTTGAACTCGTACAGCGTTAACAGTAAGGGAAAACCACGGGAGTAACTGCAGCTGAAACTAAGGACCTCTAGGTGCTCAGTTTAGTGACGCATAGACTGATTGATGCTTTAGCCACTTCGACCACCGAGCACGAATCCTTTTCACATTACGTTGTAGTTTTCCTAGTTCGCTACTGTCACACAAAACGTAATACATATAAAAGGCCCACATTCATATTTACGGTGTTATAGTCTGGCCCACGAAAGAAAACCCTGAGTTCAGGACCGATACGTCCCAATCGGTTATTGTACAGAAATTTCGGATACACCAAATTAAAGCGTGTTCTTTAATTGTCTGTGTACATATTTATAGACTTCTATGTGCATTTATAGATTTCTATATCAATTCCGTTAATATATTTTCAAAAGTCGGTTTTATATTTCAATAAATTTACCGAAATACACGATTTTCACGTTGTTTTTCTACTGCTAGCTTTGAAGGTTCATAATTTTGTCAATTTTAACATAACAATAAAGCTGTTCAAGTAGGTTATGTTATAGATATTTCTTAATATTTCTGCTGAATTTGACCTACTTTTGATAAAAATTGAAATTACGGTGAATTTCATTAAAAAAAGTGTTCTTTTTTCTTTATCTTTTCTTTTTGTTATTTTAAGTCGAAAAACAAACTGAGGCTATTATCGCCTCCCTAAATGTAAGTGCCAGTGTAAAGTGTTAAAGTCGTAAGTGTAGCGTTGTAAGTGTAAGTGTGTGTTAGACTCGGGTACCGCGAGGGACGTCTAAATCCTCTCAATAGGTGCAGCTAGTCTGCACTCCTCTGCTGGAAATATGCTCATTTCTCATTTTGTTACCAGCAACTTTACTGAATTTAATAATTTCAATTAAATTATTGTAGTACTAGCCACTGTTTTGCACTGGCTTAATTTATTAAAGTATGTCGGGTGCCTCACGCTATAGACCTAGAGCGTAACGACTGTTCCATTTTAAATTTTATTTATAACTCCAGAGGTCTATAGTGCGTGCCTTGTGACTGTACTGCTGGTGCGCTAAGTGTTCAGATTCTCAAATTTCGTTTCATTAACTTATTTATTAAAAATAATAATAAATCTTATTGAACGTAAATCTTTCTTTTTTTATTAGAAGGCCAAAACTTCCATTGATCTTAATTTTGCCGTTCAGCTATGTAGCTTATTGTGCACAGGTCTTTAGAGAACCGTGAGATATTTCGGATGATGTTGCCCTGTTCGATCACCTGTCCCCCAATCCAGATACTATCCGAAGCTGGGCAGTCAAAAAGTATGTGTTAAGCTGTCTCACATGAAAACCCAGTTTGTGTAAATGACTGCGAAATGTCCAGTGACCCGTCAGAAACCTCGTCACTCTCCGCAGATCCGTCTTGTTCAACCTAAGGGCCTCGCCTGTGAGGTAGGCCTACCTAGTTGGACCCACAAGCATCCTCTTTGACTGTACAAGATCATCCATTCTCTCCCGAGACCTTTGGTGTTCCCTAGAAAACTATTGGGAGACATGCCTGCGTGCTAGAGTATAAGATACTTCACACACAGGTTCACCTTCTTCTTCGCAGCATCAACATCCTCCTGCGTTCGCAACCTTTTAATACCAGTTTCCGATGGGCCGCCAGAAGTAGCCTACCTGTTTTGAGAGGACCCACCATGCCGATTCAGCACCAAATCTTTTTGGACTCCAGAGAGTTCGGCTTCATATGGATGCCCAACCTTAGCGTGGTGCTTATCCTCCCAAGCCAGACGTCTTTCTTTTTCGGATAGACTCTGTCGAGGGCTCTTCAATCCTTTGCTTTTGTAGTTGACCACGGGAAAGCCGTACCTTCGATGCCCTGTCTGATGTTACCATCTTTCAGATTAAGCAGGACGTCCTCCTCCATGGATGACAGACCGTTCATGCTTAATTTATCAAGAGGAAACATTCAACCCCAGGCCCGCACTCCAGTGGAATGGTTTTGGTCCCGGGCCCACACTCCCCTTGATTCATTAATTTTTTTTCCGTTCGATTTGGCCATATAATTCCAACGAGTACCGGGTTTGTAATAGTCCATCCCTTCAGTTACCCATTTAAAGAAATGAGGAGTAAATACTACTGGGTTCCTCCTTGTTCCCAGCAGGCACCAGTGTCATTCAGCCTTCGGCACGGACCGCAAACACCTAGGCTTAGGGCACCCCATCTCTTAGTTCGTCCAGGCATTATTGGACTTTATCCAGCTCCGGGTGGCCTTGCCTAAGGGACCTAAATGGGGTTTTTAGGAGCCAACACATATCTTGGTAATACTGTTTGTAAAATTACCGACTGTTAAAGAATTTTTTCAATAAAGTTGCTAGTAGATAAATGAGCACTTTGTTTTAAAAACACTCACTATAATTTCAATTTTATCAAAAATGGTCAAATTTGGCAAGAACATTAGCAAATGTCTGTACCATTAATTATTCAATCGTCCCCCACCGCCTGTCCTTGTAGCTTGCAGCGTTCTTATCGGCAGATAGTGTAACTATTTGGACTTTATCCGCTGATATCGAGCACGCTTTTTTATAATGGTGTCTGTACGTCTAGTCATTTTGTATTCAATGGTTTGATCCAGTTAGGGCACCTTTGGATTGCTAAACCCGTACTCACAATGTGTGAACCCTGAGGGGTTCGTTTGTTTTTAGTTATCATTATTATTTATTCAATTCAAAAGAGTTCATATAATTCCAAATTTGGAGATGTAAAATTGAAATGTAACAATATTATTTAGAGATAATTTTCAGTTAACTCTTTTAATGTTAGCAGAAAATGTACAACAAAATATAAACAAATAAACCAATGTTCCAAGATTACTTACTCTTATTGTTATAATGGATTATAATGTACAGGGTGTCTTAATATACTGATACACTGTAATCCGTTTTAATAAATTACATTGCACACCCCTTGCTAAGGGAATTGTCACCCTCTTCCGGTTAATCTGGGACGTTTCCGGTTTGACCACAATTTCCTGGTGACATAATACAACATGGGACATGCAACCCTAAACCTTGGCCTAATTGTTGACACTCCACCCTTCTTCGCCCTCTCGGACAAAATGTGAGAAAACAAATTACTACGTGTGTTGTGACGATTAGACATAATGAAATAATTGCACTTTTCTTGCTTCGGTTCGAAGAAAGTTTTTAGAAGTTCTAAGCAGTTTTTACTTTGTGGAAGTATGCTATTTTGATCTTACAAGATGATAATCTATATACAGTGTGTCCCACGAAGATTATTTACGCATTTAATCCTCCATTATTTTCTCATCCCTCCATTGATCATTTTGAAACTATACGTACTTTTTAAAGAAGATACCAGAAGTAGTATGTGAGAATTGCATCTGGCTGATGTTTGTAGAAACAAAATGACGGCCAAAATAAAGTTTAAATAAAGTATAGAACTAATTTTGTTATTTTTTTCAAATGCAATTGTATTTATTAATTATTATTTTTTTAAATTAAATAGATAAAAACTAATTACTGTAAAAGAAAACTAAATAGAAATGATTTTATAACAATGATAGAATTTATTTATTTTTGCCGCCCTTTTGTTTCTACAAACATCAGCCAGGTGCAATTCTCACATACTATTTCTGGTACCTTCTTTAAAAAGTATGTATAGTTTCAAAATGATCAGTGGAGGAATGAGAAAATAATGGAGGATGAAATGCGAAAACCTCTTCACGGGGCGCACTGTATATAAAAAAGCTAAAGTCAGTCACTGAATGATCACGGCATTTCAAGGACGATAAGGGCTATGAATTTGAAATTCCGCATAATAGCTCCCGTTATGGTGTAGATGTGCAGTAAGGCTGTTAAAAAAATCTTTGGGTGATTTAAAGAGGCTTCTTTCTACAACCTAAACATATCATCAGTTTTCCCACTGTTTGTACTATTGTCACCGAAAACTCTTTCAAGTATTTCGATGAAACATTTTTTTCCATTGTTATATGGAACTTTGACAAGGAGTGGAGTGAATAAAAACTTAGCAAAAAGGCTTTTGTTTTATGACTTTGCGCACAGTCCAGAATTGTTCGAATGCTTTACGGACGATACTCAGTTTAAACAGGTCTACATTATTGTATTCGTACTCATTTTGACGGAACGAAACGGATCTGCAAGAAACGGTTTTGTGTTGTCCTAGACATATATTAAATAGTGTTTTGTATTGAAGACACATTTAATGAAATTAATTTCCTGATCATTTATTCATTGTGAGCTAAACAAACTTAATCAACAAACAGTATCAACACAATCTGGCTCGAATAAACATTACTGGTGTATTGTATGGTTTGTATATGACGTATGTGGCGCCTTCCATCCTTGGCTATCTCAAGGCTTCAAATAAACATACAAGATTATGAGTCCCGTGAGCTCTGCACTGCAGGGATTTGTTTGGCATTAGTTTTCTTATTGTACCTACAATATTATCACAGTTATTACTAGTTGATGATTGCATTTAATACTTGATTCGCCCACAACCCACAATTTTAAAGGCAGCCACGAGCAGTAATAAAGTTGAGAGGTAGAAGGTATGATGAGATTAAGTCAGGTGGGTTTCACACCAAAGCAGAACCGGGCGAAAATCACCTGGCCACTGATTACGCTGTATTTCATATGGGAGCTTTCAAATAAGATGCCGAGCGATTTTGAACAGTCCTGCCTCCCGCTACTTCAAGCGGTTTCAGCCTAGCTCGGTGTCCCGGCCAGTGAGTGTCTACGTAATATTCCGCAATATTGTACCACTCGATTTTTGTCCATTTATAAAAAGTAATATTTTTGTAGCGAGTTGCAATGTTGAATTGCTAGTTAGTGCTATTCAAGAAAGACTTCCATTGTGGGATCAATCCAACAAAAAATCCGTCACATTTTTGTTCTTAGCAGGCCGTTTCCTAAGTGGCTGACCTATGCAAGTGAAAACTCACCTTTAATAGAGAGTTGGACAGCGGTCACTTCCCTGAGTAGTCCCTGTTGATTTTTTCTGATTCAGAAAACTTTGTACCATATCTAACCCGAAAGTGTCTACATAAAAAAACAATGCACTTGCAACATGTAAAGAAATCACAAGCAACGCCCAATGTTCATATCAGTTTGTCCATAAATCGCCAGTAATGTGAAAGTTATCGATACTAACTCTAATGGTTATTTAAATTTAATTTAAAGGTCGACCCCGAGTCCAGTTTGGTGCCGTAACTGTTAACGATTTGTCGCGCCTATTAAGGGTTGATGCGGGGCAAACAGATGATAACATAAATCAATTACTAAACAGCAGCTATCATGGTTCTTTTATGTTTGGCTGTATATTTTCATTAATGTACAAAATAGTCTTTGTGTAAGGATAAATACAGGAATAGTATGAAGGGGGCGAATCTAGAGGCTCTAAGGACATTACGTCTGTGAAGCTCACAAGGTTTTACATTTTTTTAAAAAAACCTAGTCGGCATCATCTCCAAAACTACCTACACCTCTATTTTATGTTTGAACCGGAATTTTATGGGGAAAGGATAAAGATCGATACGCTTTGTTTGAGTACTTAAAATACCGTTAACGGTTAGGAGAAAATTTTATTAAATTTTTATTTAACCAAGAAAATGTCTGAAACTAATTTTTTTTTATCTTATAAGATGGTCTGCAGATGTGACAAACTATATGCCTCTCAAATTTATATTTCATTTCACGGTCTTATGCTATCTTTTTAAACTTGCAGAAGGCCTACCTTTGTATTAGGAGAGAACTGACAGACTTTTTACTGTATTCAAATTGTTTTATCAGAAAACTAGCTATTGTAATAGACATTACAGTAAGACGGATCACCACGAAATGTGCACTGATCCTGATCATTTGATTTTTTTTCAGACAGCTGATTGTAGCGTGCGTGTGTAACTGTAGAGATCGAAATGTATTTCGGTTGCTTGGACAAGTTCGTGATCCGACAAAATATTTTGACTTGTTTCAAAATTAAAATCAGCGTTAAAATTTTAATAAATTAGCATTTTAAATCATATATGTTATTTCTTGAATCAACATCCCTTTTTCTCAATACTATTCGAACAGGCATATATGAGTTATGTTTAGAAAGATTTTTTAACCGGCTTATGATATTGCAAAACGAGTTTGTGCTAAAACTTACTGTTTATGGAAAATTCTAACGTAAGACACTTTTAACTGTCGTAGGCAAAACGACATCGTAGATGTGCATGCACGGCATCGCAAATCAGACAATATTTTTTGTATATTTTACGAAACTAACTTATTAATCACGAATAGACAATGCCATTATAAATGCTGCTTTTTTTGCATAACATGTTTAGAACAACTTCAATATTTACTTAAAAGTTATTAAACTTATATGACCCTACTGACAGTCCCCTATCCCTGCTCGTCGTACAAGCCGAGACAAGCATTTCGAATACCAAACACGCTTTGGACACTGTTTTTACACAAATATATTTGTGATTTCTGTTTTCCCTTCCCCCAACGACTACTCTTACTCATATGGCTGTTTATTTAAAACGTTCATAGTGCGAAATTCGCACGGGCACCCTGGTTTTCATAATTTTGGAACAACTACAGTTTAGAAAAGTGTGAGCTACTTTTACTCGGTAATGAACTTGTTATAGTTATAACATGTATGTTTGTCCCAAATTTGATTTTCGCTTACCCATATGTACACCATTAAAAATAATCTATAATTAGGTTTATCTTTTGCATTATATTTAAGGCATAAATCACGCCGTCAGAGTACAGCCCAGTACACATTGTATAATTAATATAATGTTCTATTGCGTGATACAGTTCGATCTAGTTTAGTTCACATGGATTGAGGCTTGTACGTGAGGTGTAATTATTTAGGGCAAATGCCATCTGTGGCCACGCCTTGTATGTACAAGCATTATATTGGAAAGGTTACGCAACCACGGGAAAATACAAAACCATTACAAATAATAAAAAACTTCTAACTAACGTATTGGGAGTAAATGTTACTTAATTAATACACTCAGGAATCACGTGTGGTTTGAAATATTCAGAAAGTAGATTACGTTTTTGGATTAAAAAAACTAGTACCTCAAAAAAATTTTATTATATACATTTGAAAGAGGAACTAAAATACTATTTTTTCGACATAATCGCCAAACAAATTTAGACATTTGTCATATCGGTGAACTAGCTTTGAAATTCCCGTGTCGTAGAATTCCGCCGCCTGTGACGCCAGCCAGTCAGTCACGCCCGTGAGGGACAGGAAAGGTGTTCTTCTGGTTGACTTCCTAGAACGTGGAGCAACCATAAACTCAGAAAGGTATTGCCAAACATTACGAAACTTAAGACGAGCTATCCAGAACAAGCGGAGAGGAAAACTGAGTGCAAAAGTGTTGTTTTTGCACGACAATGCCCGCCCTCACACGGCAAATCGAACAAAGACGTCTTGACGGCCTTCAAGTGGGAGATTTCCCTCATCCACCCTACAGTCCGGACCTGGCACCTAGTGATTTCCACTTATTCCGGAAGATGAAGACTTGGCTTGCAACACAGCGCTTCGATGACGACGCAGATCTCCGCGCGGGCGTGACTGACTGGCTGGCGTCACAGGCGGCGGAATTCTACGACACGGGAATTTCAAAGCTAGTTCACCGATATGACAAATGTCTAAATTTGTTTGGCGATTATGTCGAAAAATAGTATTTTAGTTCCTCTTTCAAATGTATATAATAAATTTTTTTTCCTGTTCTTAGTTTTTTTTTTATCCAAAAACGTAATCTACTTTCTGAATAGCCCTCGTATTTTGGGTGCGAATTATATGTTCCTCATTTAGTACCCTCAGGAGTCACGTGCGGTTTGAAATATTGGGAGCGAATATGTTACTTATTTAGTATCCTCAGGAGTCAAGTGCGGTTTAAGATATTTGGAGCGAATATGTTACTCATTTAGTAAACTCGGAAGTCAAGTGCGATTTGAGATAATGGGAGCGAATATGTTACTCATTTAGTAAACTCGGAAGTCAAGTGCGATTTGAGATAATGGGAGCGAATATGTTACTCATTTAGTAAACTCAGAAGTCGAGTGCGATTTGAGATAATGGGAGCGAATATGTTACTCATTTAGTAAATTCAGAAGTGCGATTTGAGATATTGGGAGCGAATATGTTACTTATTTAGTATCCTCAGGAGTCAAGTGCGATTTGAGATATTGGGAGCGAATATGTTACTCACTTAGTAAACTCGGAAGTCAAGTGCGATTTGAGATAATGGGAGCGAATATGTTACTCATTTAGTAAACTCGGAAGTCAAGTGCGATTTGAGATAATGGGAGCGAATATGTTACTCATTTAGTAAACTCGGAAGTCAAGTGCGATTTGAGATAATGGGAGCGAATATGTTACTCATTTAGTAAACTCAGAAGTCAAGTGCGATTTGAGATAATGGGAGCGAATATGTTACTCATTTAGTAAACTCAGAAGTCAAGTGCGATTTGAGATAATGGGAGCGAATATGTTACTCATTTAGTAAATTCAGAAGTGCGATTTGAGATATTGGGAGCGAATATGTTACTCATTTAGTAAACTCGGAAGTCAAGTGCGATTTGAGATAATGGGAGCGAATATGTTACTCATTTAGTAAACTCAGAAGTCAAGTGCGGTTTGAGATATTGGGAGCGAGTATGTTACTCATTTAGTAAACTCAGAAGTCATATGCGGTTTGAGATATTGGGAGCGAATATGTTACTCATTTAGTAAACTCAGAAGTCAAGTGCGGTTTGAGATATTGGGAGCGAATATGTTACTTATTTAGTATCCTCAAGAATCACGCGCGGTTTGAGATATTGGGAGCGAATATGTTACTCATTTAGTAAACTCGGAGTCACGTTCGGTTTAAGATATTGAGAGCGAATATGTTACTCATTTAGTAAACTCGGAGTCACGTTCGGTTTAAGATATTGAGAGCGAATATGTTACTCATTTAGTAAACTCGGAGTCACGTTCGGTTTAAGATATTGAGAGCGAATATGTTACTCATTTAGTAAACTCGGAGTCACGTTCGGTTTAAGATATTGAGAGCGAATATGTTACTCATTTAGTAAACTCGGAGTCACGTTCGGTTTAAGATATTGAGAGCGAATATGTTACTCATTTAGTAAACTCGGAGTCACGTTCGGTTTAAGATATTGAGAGCGAATATGTTACTCATTTAGTAAACTCGGAGTCACGTTCAGTTTAAGATATTGAGAGCGAATATGTTACTCATTTAGTAAACTCGGAGTCACGTTCGGTTTAAGATATTGAGAGCGAATATGTTACTCATTTAGTAAACTCAGAAGTCAAGTGCGGTTTGAGATATTGGGAGCGAATATGTTACTTATTTAGTATCCTCAGGAGTCACGTGTGGTTCGAGATATTGAGAACGAATTATATGTTACGCGTTTAGTGACGTGCGGCTTATTGTCGAAGGATGCGTAGATGAGGGGGAGCTTGGTAAGTATGACTACTCTGGATATTATTAACGCTAGTATAGTATCCAAATTAACAACTACCTCAAACTCTGGGGAACTGGCAATTGGGCCTGGAGAGTTAAAATAGCACTTACGTAAAGAAATTGAGGCTTACATAACTCCATGAAATATAGCGGAGGCTATTGAGGTGAACAGCTGATGGGATTACTGACCCTATTGCACCTTTAGCTCATACTACTTAGACATACACACATTCACTACTCTACATTAACTTGGCTAGCTCTAAATGTGTAAAGCAACCCGTGCTGATGGAGTAAAATGCACCGGCTTAATGGTGTAACAAACGGAACCCTGCGCCTCCCAGTGTACCTTATAGCCTTAGCTATGCATGCAGGGTTTATCATGGGCAGACGTCATTTCCTTAGCTACTTTGGCATTCCCATACGTGTGAATATAAAACAGAACGAGTGGGATCTTACTGCACAATAAAAAGGTTGGACAAATGAAGCATAACCTCCATAATGAGTCAATAGAAAGAAAAATTAAAAGGAAATTAGAAGAGCAATCATCTCAATAAGGACCTAGGAAGTCACCAGTTAGAGTTGGAGGAGCTAACCACCTTGAAACCCCTTCAAATCCCACACTTTTATAAACAGAATAGGTTTGGAGAAGGCGTTGTAACTGAGGAACTCAGAAATATATAAAAGGGACACGATATATCTACAAGGGCAGTGCAATAATAACCCTACAAAATCATTCATTCAACCCCAATGAATCCACAAGCAGTGCATCACAGCAAACTGTAGACACTAAACGGATTTACCCAACCTGTAATTGAAGAAGTAACATCATCTACAAAGTCTATCAAAGGCATAAAATGAGAAAAGAGAAGGCAGTGGTAAAGAAGCAAACCTTCCGAGGAAGTGAAAAACACATACAGGGCTGAGGGAGACCTGACAACCAGGAACACCTAGTGAGAGGTTCCTCAAGGTGGACAGCAGGAACTAATTACAGAGCACCGAGGTTTCAAGGTGCATCAGAAGCTGCTCAGAAAAACACTTGCAAACTTAAGCGAAGGGTTTCAGGACCTCAAGGACATCCAACTGAATGAGCTGCTCAAAACTCATTGAGTGTACCAGTCTTCTGAACTAATACCTGAGAGTTTTAGTTGCACAATTCCTTTGATCACCATGCCAGGAGCCACCAAACACCCTAACCTCTAAACCTCAATTTCCAATCTTCAAACCTGGTTAAATTTCGTGTGTTAGGACAAAAGTTAAATACAAAAATACATTTTCCAAATTTTTTTTTTAATAAAGTACAAAAATAATGTGTGTACAAAATGCACATCGTTCACTATAATTAAGTCTTTGAAAAAACATTACTTTGGTGTAGAAGTATTAAAAAATACAACCTCAAGATAAATAAATATAATAAGCAAAAAAAAAAAAAAAAAAAAAAAACCGACACTCGGCATTAACGTAACAAAAATTCTTTGTGAATGCAATTTGAAAAATGCTAAGTGTCTGCAAGTAAGACTAGACAAAATATAAAGATAATAAAACTAGAAATGCACAATACAAACTAAGTTACACATAAACAATTAAGTATAAATTGTATAAACATTGTTCCAATATTAGAGGTTTAACCAATCAGTTAAGAAAATATAATATAGCGCTTAACACTGTTCTGTACTAAAAAAACAAGTAGCAAAAACTCTAAAAAAAAGAAACCTTTTTTTTAAGAATATATTTTCCTCTAAACACTGTCAAAATCAATATTTATTCAGCAATTAATTGTAAACCAAATTCGATTTTACAATTGAAAGAATGCTGGTAGCTGAGATCAAAGGGTTTATGTGACAATAAACTTTCTGCAACTAAGAACATTAACTACTCTTCAATGAGATCAAATTACACAAGTAAAGCAAACCTATCTCCACTTTGTTTTAGCTCATTGTACAACTGTGAAAACTCAACTAAAATAGTGATGTACCATGACTCTTCCGAATTTTTCAACAGGACTTTCTTGACATAGTTTTATTGGAGTGACGTTTGAAATCTGAACAGTTGCGTATATAAAATTTAGTTTTTAGACACTATAGTAGAAAATAAATTCTGCAAAACACTGTCAAATATAACCGATTTCGAGAATAACAATGTAGTAAAAGATATGTCAAAAATTAGCACTAAAAGTTTTTGAAAGATAGAATTTCCTTAAGCGATTATGTGCTATAACTAATTCCAAAATTTCATCGAAATCGATCATATAGTCTTTTAGCGATGAGCACAGACAAGTACAAACCACATTTTAAACTCGGGACAGAAAAATTTATGATACATTCATCAACATTTTTAAATTGTTTTTGCACATAACACTTTCACGTGGTGAGAAAGCAGAAATCAAATTTTAAAAAAGCTTAAAAATGACAATTTAAAAAAATACTTATAAATAAAAGCACTGAATATAAACGTACTAGAAGTACAGCTGCCATTATATTAAAGCATTCTTGATATTAGCAGCCAAAGTCCAAGTAATTTGACTATCTGCCACTACGAACGCTGCATGCTGCATAGGACAAAGGGTAGAGGCGTTCAGAAAATAGACAGTACTATTATGTATTTAACTGTAGTTGAATACTCTCCCGTAAGGTGCCACCAGCAGCGAGCGCTCATCTCTCATGAGGATTATTATTCTAGTACGTTTATATTCAATGGTAAAAGTAATAAGTATGAAATAAAACCTGTTATTTACGATGTAGCAAGACTCTTTTTCATTAATACAACAATTAAAATCTAATCATATTTATATAAAAGTACAACAGTCAGGAAAAGTGCATATTCATGACAACAAAGAGCAAATGTGAGACATTTAAATAGTATATCTTTTACTACAAGATAAAAGAACTGGAAAACAGATGAAAATAAACTACAATATTTTTATTTTATATACGTATATAATTTATAACACAAGGAAAAAAGCTGAACAAATCGTAATAAATCACAATAGCGTTTAATGCTAAAGACTTGGTCCTGTTAACACCAAACTATAAATTTATAACAGATACAAAATATTATCTGTGAAGGATTTTAACATAAAAAAACGTGACATTGCATGTCTTCTGATGAAAAATAATGGTACAAACACCATGTTACACTAAATATACTATCTTTATACAAACATTTACATGAAAAACATAACCTTTACCAGTAACAATGCAAAAATTATACTATCTTTTTGTAAAAAGTATATATTATTTTTATGTTTTAAACTTTTTTTGTGATTTTAGTCATTACTTTTACTTATAAAGATGACCTTAACTATATTAAATAGATATTCATATTACAAGAACATAAATACCATAGTCTAGCATTGAGATCAAATAAAATTAAACAACTTACATATTAAAATATACACAATAGAAACAAAAACAACATGTGGCTTATTTTTTTTGTATTTTTTCTTTTATAATATTTTTTTTGTTTAAACAGAATGATAACAATAATGATATAAATAAAGAAATATAATACAAATGACAAATTAATTTATAGAGGAGGAATGCATTTCTAAGACAAAAATTAAACTGAAGATATACAGAAACTGTCTACGATTAACAGAAAGCAACATGGAAATTTATATAGAAACACCACCTAAAACAAATTTGTTATGTTTTAACATTTTACAATTGTCAGAAAATATATTGTTACAAAACGATATACAAACGAAATAATTGTTTACAATCATAATTAATAATATTAAAAATACAATACCAGTAGACAAAATTCTTTGGCATAATATAAGTGTGTACAGGTAAAAAAAAAAAGACTGTAAAAAATATTAAAAAACTTTCTTAGATAGTTCACAATAAAATATAATAAATGTGTAAAGATTATAAAAATTGTTTCGATAAAAAGTTCAATAGGTTAGTTTTAATTATACGAAAAAAAATATTCTAAAAAACCTCATCATCTACTAAAAAAAGAAAAATGTATACAACAAACACAAGAATCACTTCAGATACATTAAAAATGTTTTGAAATTGAATTTAGGTTGATTCAGTGTGGATTTAAATAACATTTTTCTACAGTTAAGTATTATTTGTAAACACTTACTGTGCAATAAAGTGTATTAGCCTACTTTATTTTTTTCCTCTTAATATATATTTCTCTTTTGCAATTAATTAAACAAATTACATCAGAATTTCGATATAAAATTATATTACTTCCTTTAATGTTAGCGCTTCTCCAACAAAGCATTATTTAAAAAAGTCAATGATCAAAATTTTGTCAATTGTATAAATGTGTAAAATTATGCACTTCAAAACTTTAAAAAAATCGATGTTACACATTTTTTTATAGGTCAAAAAATATAAGTGATGCTTAAATTTACAAAGCAAAAACAACTAGCGAGAGGAATATGCTTTGTCGTGATTAGTCTAGAGGTAAAATAATATTTGGTGAAAGCATTAGACTAGGTCCGGCACTGTGCAGTCGAGACAGATATTCGTATACTTTGAAAACTTCGAAAAGTAAACCTTTACCAGTATGTTAACAAGACTTACAAACTTTGGTCATTTTAAAGGTTTTAGGGAGCATTAACCGACATTATTAAGGTTTTAGTAAACCTTGACCAAGATTGTTAAAGACTAGCAAGCATTAACCAACACTGTTAAGGTTTTAGTAAACTTTGACCAAGATTGTTAAAGACTAGCAAGCATTAACCAACACTGTTAAGGTTTTTAGTAAACCGTGACCAACATTATTAAGGTACCAGTAAACTTTAACTAAGATTGTTAAAGACTAGCAAGCATTAACCAACACTGTTAAGGTTTTAGTAAACTTTGACTAACATTGTTAAAGATTAGCAAACATTAACCAACATTGTTAAGGTTTTTAGTAAACCGTGACCAACATTATTAAGGTACCAGTAATCTTTAACTAAGATTGTTAAAGACTAGCAAGCATTAACCAACACTGTTAAGGTTTTAGTAAACTTTGACTAACATTGTTAAAGATTAGCAAACATTAACCAACATTGTTAAGGTTTTTAGTAAACCGTGACCAACATTATTAAGGTACCAGTAAACTTTAACTAAGATTGTTAAAGATTAGCAAGCATTAACCAACACTGTTAAGGTTTTAGTAAACATTGACCAACACTGTTAAAATATCAGTACACTTTAACCAAGATTGTTGAAGATTAGCAAGCATTAACCGGAACTGTTAAAGTTTTTAGTAAACCTTGACCAACACTGTTAAGGTACCAGTACACTTTAACCAAGATTGTTAAAGACTAGCAAGCATTAACCGACAATGTTAAGGTTTTAGTAAACATTGACCAACACTGTTAAAATATCAGTACACTTTAACCAAGATTGTTAAAGACTAGCAAGCATTAACCGACAATGTTAAGGTTTTAGTAAACCTTGACCAACACTGTTAAGGTACCAGTACACTTTAACCAAGATTGTTAAAGACTAGCAAGCATTAACCGACAATGTTAAGGTTTTAGTAAACCTTGACCAACACTGTTAAAATATCAGTACACTTTAACTAAGATTGTTAAAGACTAGCAAGCATTAACCGACAATGTTAAGGTTTTAGTAAACCTTGACCAACACTGTTAACGTACCAGTACACTTTAACTAAGATTGTTAAAGACTAGCAAGCATTAACCGACAATGTTAAGGTTTTAGTAAACCTTGACCAACACTGTTAAGGTACCAGTACACTTTAACTAAGATTGTTGAAGATTAGCAAGCATTAACCGACAATGTTAAGGTTTTAGTAAACCTTGACCAACACTGTTAAGGTACCAGTACACTTTAACTAAGATTGTTAAAGACTAGCAAGCATTAACCGACAATGTTAAGGTTTTAGTAAACCTTGACCAACACTGTTAAAATATCAGTACACTTTAACCAAGATTGTTGAAGATTAGCAAGCATTAACCGAACTGTTAAAGTTTTAGTAAACCTTGACCAACACTGTTAAGGTACCAGTACACTTTAACCAAGATTGTTAAAGACTAGCAAGCATTAACCGACAATGTTAAGGTTTTAGTAAACATTGACCAACACTGTTAAAATATCAGTACACTTTAACCAAGATTGTTGAAGATTAGCAAGCATTAACCGGAACTGTTAAAGTTTTTAGTAAACCTTGACCAACACTGTTAAGGTACCAGTACACTTTAACCAAGATTGTTAAAGACTAGCAAGCATTAACCGACAATGTTAAGGTTTTAGTAAACATTGACCAACACTGTTAAAATATCAGTACACTTTAACCAAGATTGTTGAAGATTAGCAAGCATTAACCGACAATGTTAAGGTTTTAGTAAACCTTGACCAACACTGTTAAAATATCAGTACACTTTAACCAAGATTGTTGAAGATTAGCAAGCATTAACCGGAACTGTTAAAGTTTTTAGTAAACCTTGACCAACACTGTTAAAATATCAGTACACTTTAACCAAGATTGTTAAAGACTAGCAAGCATTAACCGACAATGTTAAGGTTTTAGTAAACATTGACCAACACTGTTAAAATATCAGTACACTTTAACCAAGATTGTTGAAGATTAGCAAGCATTAACCGGAACTGTTAAAGTTTTTAGTAAACCTTGACCAACACTGTTAAGGTACCAGTACACTTTAACCAAGATTGTTAAAGACTAGCAAGCATTAACCGACAATGTTAAGGTTTTAGTAAACATTGACCAACACTGTTAAAATATCAGTACACTTTAACCAAGATTGTTGAAGATTAGCAAGCATTAACCGACAATGTTAAGGTTTTAGTAAACCTTGACCAACACTGTTAAGGTACCAGTACACTTTAACCAAGATTGTTAAAGACTAGCAAGCATTAACCGACAATGTTAAGGTTTTAGTAAACCTTGACCAACACTGTTAAAATATCAGTACACTTTAACCAAGATTGTTAAAGACTAGCTGTTAAGGTACCAGTACACTTTAACTAAGATTGACTAGCAAGCATTAACCGACAATGTTAAGGTTTTAGTAAACATTGACCAACACTGTTAAAATATCAGTACACTTTAACCAAGATTGTTGAAGACTAGCAAGCATTAACCGACAATGTTAAGGTTTTAGTAAACATTGACCAACACTGTTAAAATATCAGTACACTTTAACCAAGATTGTTGAAGATTAGCAAGCATTAACCGTAGTAAACCTTGACCAACACTGTTAAGGTACCAGTACACTTTAACTAAGATTGTTAAAGACTAGCAAGCATTAACCGACAATGTTAAGGTTTTAGTAAACCTTGACCAACACTGTTAAGGTACCAGTACACTTTAACTAAGATTGTTAAAGACTAGCAAGCATTAACCGACAATGTTAAGGTTTTAGTAAACCTTGACCAACACTGTTAAGGTACCAGTACACTTTAACTAAGATTGTTAAAGACTAGCAAGCATTAACCGACAATGTTAAGGTTTTAGTAAACCTTGACCAACACTGTTAAGGTACCAGTACACTTTAACCAAGATTGTTAAAGACTAGCAAGCATTAACCGACAATGTTAAGGTTTTAGTAAACCTTGACCAACACTGTTAAGGTACCAGTACACTTTAACCAAGATTGTTAAAGACTAGCAAGCATTAACCGACAATGTTAAGGTTTTAGTAAACCTTGACCAACACTGTTAAGGTACCAGTACACTTTAACCAAGATTGTTAAAGACTAGCAAGCATTAACCGACAATGTTAAGGTTTTAGTAAACCTTGACCAACACTGTTAAGGTACCAGTACACTTTAACTAAGATTGTTAAAGAGTAGCAAGCATTAACCGACAATGTTAAGGTTTTAGTAAACCTTGACCAACACTGTTAAGGTACCAGTACACTTTAACTAAGATTGTTAAAGACTAGCAAGCATTAACCGACAATGTTAAGGTTTTAGTAAACCTTGACCAACACTGTTAAGGTACCAGTACACTTTAACTAAGATTGTTAAAGACTAGCAAGCATTAACATACAATGTTAAGGTTTTAGTAAACCTTGACCAACACTGTTAAGGTACCAGTACACTTTAACTAAGATTGTTAGAGACTAGCAAGCATTAACCGACAATGTTAAGGTTTTAGTAAACCTTGACCAACACTGTTAAGGTACCAGTACACTTTAACTAAGATTGTTAAAGACTAGCAAGCATTAACCGACAATGTTAAGGTTTTAGTAAACCTTGACCAACACTGTTAAGGTATCAGTATACTTTAACCAACATTGTTGAAGATTAGCAAACATTAACCGGAATTGTTAAAGTTTTAGTAAACCTTGACCAACATTATTAAGTCACCAGTAAACTTTAACCAACACTGTTAAAAATTAGCAAGCATTATCAAACACTGAGTTAAGGTTTTAGTAATCCTTGACCAACATTGTTAAGGTACCAATAAACTTGAACCAACATTGCTAAGGTTTTTGTAAACTTGTTCAGAAATGTTAAGGTTTTAGAAAGCATCAACCAATATTGTTAAGATAATAAACTTTAACTGGCTTTGTTAATGTTTTAGTAAAAAATAACTTTGGAAGTCTGGTGAATCTTAATTAACATTGTTTAAAGTTTAAAATAAAATTTCTAGAGCCACCGGAAGGCTCAGCTTCGAGACTAGTTTCGAGATCAGCCTTACTTGTGCCCGCCAAACATACATCCTCCTCACAGTGTTTTCAGAAATGTACTTCTTGTACATCTGTCGGTGTTTCGGGCTGCCTCGCGTCCTCCTGCGGACTGCTGTGTTTGGTCGTGGGTGTGACTGATGTACTGGACGCCGGAGGTTTGCCGATAGGTAAAGTCGAAGTTTCATTGGAGACCAGTGACTCGATCACCGTGATTATTTTTTCCACTGCTTCTGCGTCGCATCGGGTCAGACTTAACACGCTCTCTACGGTTCCGCTGAGCACCTTGAGCCCACGAGCTGCGGCCAGGATGCTAGAGGACGCCAACAGCGCTGGAGAAACTCTTACAAAGTCTGGTTCTGGAACAATAAATCGAAGTAATTATCACTTCTAAAAAAAAAAAAAAAAAAAAAAAAAAAAAAAAAATGAATAGATATGGTGAAAAAATAATGTAGTTTGTTATACTATGTACAAATACAGTTCACAGCATTTGATTCACTGGAATGATACACAAAGTAAAAACAAATATAAATTGTTATTTAGGAAACAGAGAATTTTCATTAGCAAATGATCTACTGGAGCTGCCACCTTGGTAAAACATTGATCTAAAACATTGAAATAAGTGTCGATCCTGACCTTTAAATAACTATTTGAGGAGATTCCTTGAAAATTACACAGTGAAGCAATGTGCTCCAACGCGTATTATTAAAATCAACTTGCGCAGAAAAGGCAAACTTTTACATCGGATAATGGGAAACTGGCTGGACGTTTATCAGACGGTAATTAAGGCAGGGAAAGGGGATGATGGGGGCATGTAACGGGACCGCCTCACCAGCTGCGGGAGGGACGAAACATTACAACTTCCTACAACGCCGCAGCAGATGAACTGGCGAGCTGCAGCAGGAGGTAAACAAAGATGCGATACGATGTATAAATTCCGTTCGGGAGATATTAGAAAAACTTTGTTCAACGAGAAATAATATATATAGGATCATAGTTTCAATTAGGTTAAAAATATGCGAACAATATTCTAAAAAAAACCATCATCTACTGAAAAAAAATGTAAAAAACGAACAAAAGAATCACTTCAGATACATTAGAAATTTATAAAACGTATACAGACCTATACGTTTTGTTTGTGTATTGAAGGATCTGTAGATCCTGTCGGCCATATTGAATTTATTCCTTGTAATGTGAATTAACAATACCGTTTACTCCGCTGTTTCGTATCGGTAAAATTATTTTTGAAATCTCATTTTAAAAGACTCATAGAATAAAGTACATACGTGTACTTCATTTTAGAAGGTCTTGCAACGTAGGAACAAAGAAAAATCCACGAATAACCTTTTAAATATAGACATAGAGATACAAAACATAATTTTACCGTAACAAATAGCGAAGAAATTAATAGAAAATAGATTCAATTTGGTCGATCTATAGGGTCCAGGGACTCTAAAGCATACATTTAATCAAAATCTGTACACTCTAAATTGAGAAAATCAGTTTTCAGATTTTTTTTCGTGTTTAAATTATAAAAGTGTTGAAAACTAAAACTGTTGAAAATTTCGGGCGAACTATGCCGAAATTAACAGAAATCTGTCAATTCATTCAGTCCTTTCCGATCCCAGTGAACCTCATTGGAATCAAGGCACCTAAACACAATTTGTTATCGATGCACACAACATATTTTGAGTAACGATACAAACAACAGAATCACAATGTTAGACTGAAACTAATACAATTACATTTTGTTTTCATCATGGATGAGTTTAGAAGAGAGACTCTGGGGGGGTGTTATGGAGGAGGGGTATGGAATACCCACCAGGAAGATAGTGGATCCCACCCTTGACAATTTGTCATTAAAAACAGTATTTTTAAAACAAATTTAAGACTAAAATGTTTGCATTACACGTAACTTGTTTGCTTTAAGTAACAGTATCAGTAACGATAGTTGTTTTTGGTCAAACGCATTGATCGATTGTTTGTACAAGTCCCCAAATATCTATGTGTAAGATTTCTTCCCATTTACTTCCGTTTCAAGATGGCAGCCTTTGATTTACAATAAGCAGTGTACGCAATTTCACCCAAATACATCCACCATTGTTTTGTAATTTGATACGAAGGTAACTTTTTTATAAAGCCCGTAAGTTTCTGGATTTTTTCCACTTACTTTTGTTTCAAGATGGAGGCTTCTGATTTACAATAACGAGTGTACGCAGTTTTATCCAAACGCACTGACCGATTGTTCTGTAACTTGATACGAAGGTACCTTGTACAAAGCCCGAACAACGTATGTGTAAGATGTTTTTCCATTCACTTCCGTTTCAAGATGGCGCTCTGATTTAACGTTGAGAGTGAAGTTGCTACCTATTTCCTATAATACTGGCTGAACGGCAAAACCTATCCAAATACTGCCCGCTTCATGGAATAAAATATTCATTGAAGATGGTTTCATCTTTCGTGAATATTACGGTTACCTGAAAAATGGCGGAAAAGGTTACGAGCGCTGCGTGGAGCGTTCCGTATATTAATTAAAAATATACTGAAAGGTCTGCTGTTCTTTGAACTTACTAAATTCTGTTTTTGAAGTAAAGTTCAGCGCCTGAATTAGAAAAAAACCAAACTTCCGTTACCGTTACAACTCCTTTGTATTTCGAAAGTCGTGGGCGTATCAGGAGGCAGACAGGAAGTGTTCAGATTACGGGCGACAGATGACACAGGCCTAATACTGTGTAAGAATTGAGACTGTCCCACCTTCTGGGGTTTTAAAGTTTAAAAGGACTTGTTGGGTCTCAAGATAAAAGACTGGCGGGTACGATGACGTCTTGCTAAAACCGGTCTTTCGAAATCATTCAACCCAACCTAACCGAAGCTGGAGTGAGAAATGGTTATTGTTTTACGTTATTGGTATTTTATTAACAACACAGTATTGATGGCCGTTATATTTTTAGTTATTTCCATTGGAAGAATGAGCTACTAAAGCAGCCATTATAATCCAGACCCGGGACCTTGAATTAAGCATAGATCCTAACCTCTATATTACTTTTTGAACTTTAGTTACGTTTGCAATTTTGATCCAATTTGATTCAAACTTGGCAAAAAAATTAGATTATGGTAATAGCTTCGACGTTCGTTAACCAACGAAATTTGTTCAACAGTTTCAAAATGGCGGCAATTTAAAATCTTAAAAAAGCTGTACTTTTGTCTTAACTGTTTTTGAAACTCTTGATTTCACCATCGTAATCAGTGTTATAAACTCTGCCTAAAAAGTATTTAGTATTTTCAAAATCCGTTGAAATGAGTCAATTTGACGGCGGTCAGGGTTCATTTTCGTATATTCAATGTAATTCGAAAGTTTAAAATCTTAATATATTCATATTTTAGTGCTGATTATCACGGTGTGATCAGAATTAAAATAATAATAATAAGGTTAAAAAACACTTTTGGAAATTCGCTTCTATCACGTCAGCAGGACAGTTCCGTGCCGTGATTTTTTAACGTAAGATCTTATACACACACGCGCGCGCGTGTGTGTAAGTACTGCCTAATAAAACTATAGAATTATGAAATATTGTACAAAACCCGTAATTCGTGTTTATATATTCTTCACGCTGGTTTAAAACTGAAAATATCAAGCTTGCAGCTAAACCATTGAGTATAAACGCACTAAAAGTAGGCCTACAGTCAACACTGTAAAAAAATGTTCGATATTAGCAGCTAAAGACCAAGTAATTGGACCATCTGCCGTTACAAGGACAGGCAGTGGAGACATTTGAGATAATATTTTTTTTTTTTTTTTAAGGCGAAAAGCACATCGAAGCTATTATCGCCTCCCTAAATGTAAGTGTGAGTGTAAAGTGTTGTAAGTAGTAAAGAATAAAGAGTGTAAATGTAAGTCGTAAGTGTAGTGTTGTAAGTGTAAGTGTGTGTTAGACTCGGGTACCGCGAGGGACGTCTAAATCCTCTCAACCCTAGACTGCACCACCTAAGGGTTCTAGAAAATATACAGTACTATTTAACAGTAGTTCAACACTTTGCCGCTAGACGCCACCAGCAGCGAGCACTCTTATATCTCTCATAACGGCTATCATTGAAGTACGTTTATATTCAATTTCTATTTGGTTTTCATTTAATAGTACGTAGAACTTTATCTGGCCATTTGTTTTTGGTAACTTTGGGCGGTTAACCACAATTCAATTAATTTCTCATCTTAAAAAAAACTTTTTTAATCTATTACTTTTGGAGGCTTTGAGTATCTTCATAACTTGTACATTCTTTTTAACCGCTGTACAAACGTCGATTTATTCACAAGTTAAGAAATCACATTTCAAAGCACTATTATAACAAAATAAATGGTGTATTAATAATTGTCAGCTAAATGAGGACAAGTTGAATAACCTATGTTTAAAAGGATTTACAGTATCGATTTATGAACTGTGACATCATTGAAGGAGGTCGGTGTTGACAAAAAGGACAGGACAAAGTTCTGAAATGTCTAAAGGGTTAAAGTCTATGTGTACTAACTAATTCAAAAGGTCTTTCTTAGAATGCATGAATCACCTTGAAGACAACTGACCACAATGCTCAGTTTTGGTTAGTTATTCACGTGGACGATTTCGCTTTCGGCCGGCAATCATTCCGTCATTTTTATGTTAAGGTTTCCTTTGGTAGAAATTAGAAAATGAACTCTGACCGCCATCACAATTTATTTTTTTTAATAACAAGATTTTGAAAATCTAAAAATTCTAACGTTGATTACGATGGCAAAATCAGATTTTTTTAAAAAAATGTATGGGAAAAAATTAAAATTTTGAAAAATATGAAATGGCCGCCACATTGAAACTGCGAAAACGTGAGTGTGCTTATATATATATATATATATATATATATATATATATATATATATATATTATTGGCACCTCAAAAAGTGCCAATAGAAGTCAGGATCAACGCTCGTTTTAAGCTGCCGGGTCTGGGTCTTACCATGATAGCAACGCCAATAGCTTATTTTCCAGTGGAATTCGTTAAGATCATCCTCTGATTTTTTTTTTAATCACTTAACAACGCACAAATAATACAAAAATATTGTCAAATTTGGTTAGCCAATGTTTTTTTTAATCGGAAAACATTTGACTCTTGTTACAATAAAATATGTATTTGTTTGTAAACACACACACACACACACACACACACACACACACACACACACACACACACACACACACACACACACACACACACACACACACACACACACACACACACACACACACACACACACACACACACACACACACACACACACACACACACACACACACACACACACACACACACACACACACACACACACACACACACACACACACACACACACAATTATACATGCTTATAAAAACCACTATTTTATCAGAAAACCTTAAAAACCGATTTAAGCAATTCGACAAACAAAATCTTCAAATTGATTTTCTGCATAATCGCGATACATTTTAAATACGCACTTCATGAAGTGAGAAAGTAAAAAGAAGGGGAAGTTACCCCTACCCTTCAAAAATCACGACTATAACTTATATAGAGGGACCAGGTGCTCAGCTATGTCACCTGTATGTTAATGGGCAAGCTGCATGCTACATGGGGGCATAATGTACACAGAACAGTGTGTTTAGTTATCAATCCAGTCTGCCAGTATTGCTAGAGAACCAGGGCACAACTATAGAGCCTACTTCATACGTGTACTCATCAGATGACTACAACTGTAGAGCCTACTTCTTACGCGTATACATCAGATGACTACAACTGTAGAGATTACTTCTTACGCGTATATATTAGATGATTACAACTGTAGAGCCTACTTCTTACGCGTATACATTAGATGATTACAATTCTAGGGCCGACGTCTTACGCGTATACATTAGATGATTACAACTGTAGCTATTATTTCTTACGCGTATACATAAGATGATTACAACTGTACGGCCGACGTCTTACGCGTATACATTAGATGATTACAACTGTAGCTATTATTTCTTACGCGTATACACAAAATGATTACAACTGTACGGCCTACGTTTTACGCGTATACATTAGATGACTACAACTGTAGGGCCTACTTCTTACGCGTATACATTAGATGACTACAACTGTAGGGCCGACGTCTTAGGCGTATACATTAGATGATTACAACTGTAGCGATTATTTCTTACGCGTATACATAAAATGATTCCAACTGTAGGGCCTACTTCTTACGCGTATACATTAGATGATTACAACTGTAGGGCCTACTTCTTACGCGTATACATTAGATGATTACAACTGTAGGGCCGACGTCTTAGGCGTATAGGGGAGAGCGGGGCAATACCGTGCAGCGGGGCAATACCGTGCACCAAGTTTTTAAATAACGCAGAGGGCGTAATGAGCGCTGGGAAGTGCTGCTGTATAGCTGGAAGAATTCGTAACAGATCAGGACAGTCGGAGAGCTTATAGCTCTACATACGTATTTGTGACGGGTGTTTTTGTTATTATATCAACTTTTCTTATAATAACAACGACGTATTAGAACTGAGGTAAGTGAAATACGTTATTAATGATTTTATTGAAACTAATTGCTTTGAATAGAGCATTTCTTCAGCTATTTTTTACATTAAATACTGGTACTTAACTTTCTTTATTTTTAGGTTAGGATTGAAAATGTGGTGATATGTCGTCATGGGGCAATGCCGCTCAAGGTGCACGGTATTGCCCCGTGTTGAACGATATTGCCCCATATGGTATTTAATTGTTATAACTTTATTTATTTACATATTTCATTATATTTGTAGCCTATATTTGTGTGTTTTATAGCGAACATGAATAAATAGTGATTGAATGAGAAGCCAATACTTTAAGTATAGATCTAATAACATAATTTAATTGTGGAGATTATGTACTTTTTTAATTTCTAACAATGGTGAGAAAAAGAATAAGAACAACAGAGAGGGGCAAAGGATGGAGCGAACATGAGATGAACTGTGCCATTCATGATGTGAGTGCAAATGGAATGCCACAGATTCAGAAAAACAGGAATCTTTCCTCTAGATCCTGCAAAAGTTAGTGTTGACGACAAAAGTTAGTACTTTTACACTCGGAAGAAGAGACAGCTTTAGATCTACCGGTTGTTGAAGATGATGGCTCCAAAAATGATGAAAATACTAATCTAGTCAGGCTTTGTTCTTCGCGAACAACCACTGATGACGATAATGACGAGCACTTAGAAGCTCAGTCTACAGTTGGTCTGCAATTCGAGGAAATTTCACCATTACCGGACCCTCTGAAATGAAAGGAAAGTGCCCGGCAACAGCATCATCAGTTTTTACGTTGACCCCAAACAACAAAATTTTAAAGAAAGCTGCAGCAATCAAACAAGCAAAATTAAAAAATAAAACAGATAGGGAACAATTCAGTGCAACAAATTTAGGGAAATCAAAGTTCCAACCGAAAGGAAAGAGCAAATATAGAAAGTTTGCATCGAAGATAATACCTCCACTTGACAAAAAAAAAAAGTGTCGCTGAAACATATGTTTTGAGTCTTCATCAGACGACGATTTGGACCCCTTTAAGCTCTGCAATGATGATGAGTTGGACGACATCGAGTCTGCTGATTTCAGAGGAACTCCAGTTAAAAGAACACCTGGTGATCAAGATTCCGATTGTTTATTTTGTGGTTAGTTTGGAAAAAACAAAGAATTGTGGTTTAGATGTGTGTTTTGCAGTGGTTGGGTGCATTCAGAGTGTAGAGGGCGCGATACAACAGAAAATTTCATTTGTGACTTTTGTCAATCAAAGTAGACTCAATCACATAAAAGCCACTCTGAACTGAAATAAATGACAATTTAGTGTTTATTAATTTCCATCAAGAAGAGGACTTACGAATATTTTTTAAAATTTTATAAGCTAATTAACTACATATTACATTTTTCTGTTTTTAAAATTGTTCATTAATTTAGAATATTTGAATTATTATTAAAATTTGTTCTGACATTTGCCAAAAATTGTTCTGACATTTGATATCATTGATAGGAAATGTCCTAACGATTTTAATTAAAATTACATATTACTTATTTCAATGTTAAAATAAAATTTGTTACTAAATTTTGAATATTTGTTTTATTTTCGCACAAACTTTACCGTTAACATTGTTGCACGGTATTGCTCCGTATAGTGCACGGTATTACCCCAGCCCTTGGGGCAATACCGTGCAATGTAAAGTTTTCGTAAAATGGGTTTAACACTCGAAATTGGTTTGGTATTTCAAATATGAAGTCAATAATTTGCAGAAAATTAGTTTCTTTACAAAACGAGATGGTTTTCATCGTTTTTGACGCTATCAAATTAAAAATAAAAAATAATAACGCTTAAGTGCACGGTATTGCCCCGCTCTCCCCTACATTAGATGATTACAACTGTAGCGATTATTTCTTACGCGTATACATAAAATGATTCCAACTGTAGGGCCTACTTCTTACGCGTATACATTAGATGATTACAACTGTAGGGCCGACGTCTTACGCGTATACATTAGATGATTACAACTGTAGCGATTATTTCTTACGCGTATACATAAGATGATTACAACTGTACGGCCGACGTCTTACGCGTATACATTAGATGATTACAACTGTAGCTATTATTTCTTACGCGTATACACAAAATGATTACAACTGTACGGCCTACGTTTTACGCGTATACATTAGATGACTACAACTGTAGGGCCTACTTCTTACGCGTATACATTAGATGACTACAACTGTAGGGCCGACGTCTTAGGCGTATACATTAGATGATTACAACTGTAGCGATTATTTCTTACGCGTATACATAAGATGATTACAACTGTAGGGCCTACGTTTTACGCGTATTCATTAGATGATTACAACTGTAGCTATTATTACTCGTATACATAAAATGATTACAACTGTAGGGCCTACTTCTTACGCGTATACATTAGATGACTACAACTCTAGGCCGACGTCTTAGGCGTATACATTAGATGATTACAACTGTAGCGATTATTTCTTACGCGTATACATAAGATGATTACAACTGTAGGGCCTACGTTTTACGCGTATTCATTAGATGATTACAACTGTAGCTATTATTACTCGTATATATAAAATGATTACAACTGTAGGGCCTACTTCTTACGCGTATACATTAGATGACTACAACTCTAGGCCGACGCCTTAGGCGTATACATTAGATGATTACAACTGTAGCGATTATTTCTTACGCGTATACATAAGATGATTACAACTGTAGGGCCTACTTCTTACGCGTATACATTAGATGACTACAACTGTAGGGCCTACTTCTTACGCGTATACATTAGATGACTACAACTCTAGGCCGACGCCTTAGGCGTATACATTAGATGATTACAACTGTAGCGATTATTTCTTACGCGTATACATAAGATGATTACAACTGTAGGGCCTACGTTTTACGCGTATTCATTAGATGACTACAACTGTAGGGTATACTTCTTACGTGTTACTCATTAGATCACTGCAGCTGTAGAGCCTACTTCTTACGTGTATTCATAGATGACTAAAATTAATTGTAAGGTCTACTTCAAATTTGGCTCATTTATGTGTGCAATCATGTTGATTTCTAATTCAAATCCCACCAAATAAAAATTGTGGGTAAAAACGGAATTTAGCCCGGAATTATAGACCATTTTATTGATGTCACCAATGTTAATATTAAAATAATATATCTTCTCTATTTTTTTGGCGTAAAATCATGATTCAAACCTCAATTTAATGATGTCACCATTGAATATAGAGGTACTAGATGTACAGCCACCATTATAAAAACCTTGCTCGATATCAGCGGCTAAAGTCCAAGTAATTCGGCTGTCTGGCGCTACGAACGCTGCAAGATGCAATTACAGAGGTGGGACGTTAGCAATCACGTGCTCTTATAAATGCTAATCTATAATGGTTTAAATGATGAATATTATTATGGTGAAATCAGAATTTCAAAGAAGGGTAACATTAAAAAATTGGAAATTCGCTTATATCACGTCAGCGAGAAAGATGCGATTATTCAATTTACATCGAAACCATCATTTTTTAATTCCAAATTTCCTACAAACGCCTTAGGTTATGTCTTTTCATCTATGACCAAAATCGGATGAACGACTTATAGCTTCGAACCAGATTTTTTATGAAAACAAGAACGATTAAAATTTTGTTTATATTTCAATTAATAAATATTCAACTGCAAGTAAGGCATTTTTGGAAACATTTTCCCGCCCGTTATTCCGATTACGACATGATATTAATGAGCGGGAGTGTCACTCCTTATTTGCCACCGTCTCTTATCAGCCGAGTGGTTTATCCAGAGACTTGGCTGTTATCAGGACAGATGTGTTCTCACTTAATCTGGAGGTAAACAAGGCGTAGTACGTCGAGATGACGTAATGCCAGAACCAAGACCCTTTAAACATCTTGCTGGACCAGGTGTCTAGTCACCTTTACCGTACACCTGCCCTGCTTACATTATAGGCTACAAATCTCAGTTAGAAATCTACGTGTTTGGATTGTCTGGTACTATTAAAAAAATCCATTGGTAAATGACCTATTGGAGTGCGCTTATCAAGGTAACCCTTGAAATCACAGGTCCTTGAAATCCTGACACACACACACACACACACACACACACACACACACACACACACACACACACACACACACACACACACACAGGGTGTTTATGAAAATTACTTCAATTAGGTAAAATATTGACCATTTTATTATGAACAAAACGAAATTTTATTTTTTTTAATCAGGTAAAAATAACGAAGTTATAACAAAATTTGTGATTTTTCAAGTATTTTCATGATTTCTGTAATGTATTCGTGTTTTTTTACTGTAATATTTTGAAATTTTAAAAATTATTATGGTATAATCTCTGGGTGCGATTAATAAAAAGGTGTTACTTTCTTAAAAATGTAATAAACTTTACAATCTGCCATGTTCCCGTTTTCCACATGAGGAAATGACGTCGGGCTCATATTTCAGTCTATGATAGCCAGTAATGGCGCTTAAACAAATTTTCATCATAACTTCGTTATAAACATCCTGTAGGCCTATATATATTCAGGAGGAACTCGGTAGTCGAAATGGACAAAGCATCAATAAGTCTATTGTGTCACTCAACTGCGCACCTAAAGGTTCTTAGTTCGAACCGCAGTTATTCCCGTTGGTTTTTCCTTACCGTTAACGCTATCCCTCGTCCTCACTAGTCTAACTGGCATAAAGTATAAAAGTTAAGAATATGAATATATATATATATATATATATATACACACACACACACACACACACTCGTGAGCTAATGCGTGCGTTTTGGTACTGTAGCAAAGATGTGCCAAACGATTATTTTCTAATACTGATCAGAAACCGCATGAGTACAAAGACCAGAGAATCACATTACTGTACTAGGTTAACATGGTATCAGAATATGGATACAGTAAAGCTTACTTGTTTCGAGTAACGGTTTTACAAATACAATACTTTTAGGCCTATTCATAATTATTTACTACTTGCATTCACAACTTAATTTGAAGGTACCATGAAACTGTAGTAATAAAAATTCATTAACTATTAATAACTTAATGCAGACTGTTAATAATTAATAATATTAACGCAGTAGGTTAATATTTAACCTACTTCGTGAAGTTTGAAATACAGTGAAATGTAATAATTATTACGTAATTGTAAATTACGCTATCAATTACAGCACACAAAACTAACGTATTTTGGGAAAATAAAACAAGTACTTGTGCAGTGCACATGTCATTCGGTTTCTCATCAAATAAGTAGGCTTACAGTAACCAGTTGTTGCAAGTAATCGTTTCTATACTGACTATTTACAGTAGTGACGTGTATAGGTAGCCTATTCACTACAAATAAGCTTGGTGTGTAGAAATGCATGCTAAATATTTTCGATAAAGATTACTTTTGATCCCGAAATTTTGGTCAAATTTGATTCAAACTTGGCAATAAATCTACTAAGATTAAGATTAAATACTAGAGGATGGGATTACACAACCCCAGGCACTGCGATCAACTATTGTGTAACTAAACCTTTTAAATAGTTCAGCAGATCGGTGCCCTTAGTAAGTTCCAACAATCCACTGACTGATATTCTCGTGTAGGAAGTATGCAGAGGTCAGAACAACGCTTCTGATCCTAGATCCCGTTCTTAGCTCAGTACTACTGTGGAGTCCCTCCGCTCACAGCCAGTCCTGCTACCCTGCTACCCTGCTTCCCGTCACTGAAGGTTCTTGCACCAAAGCAACGTCGGCTTCCTCCTAATCAAGCAGCCTCCGTTAGATAGCAGTTGTCGCCTGACTGTGAAGGAGATTGGTTTGAATTACTCTCATCCTTCTTGGGAGTAGAAATGAACCCCACTCTGAAGAGACCCAGACACACCTTGTAGCCCCCACCTCCTTCATTGTCTTCAGCGATTCCTCTTCCATCCCCAGCACCAGTCTCCTCAGTTCTGCCGACTTTTGATAGTTGATCAAAGACCTTCCACAGCTATTGACCTGGTGGAGGTTTGTTCAGGGGATTCGGTATCTAGACCATCTCTTTCGCCATCTGGTACACGACCTTCAGCACTAGAACCTCCGTCAAAGTTATGGCGGGGAACTGAATATCAAGCCACTGTTTGGCTCTATTATCTGTGCAGGTTACCCAGAAAGCACCATTCTCATGAAGAGAACTAAGAAACTTGATAGTAGAGCCTTCATCCTCAAAGGACAGTACCTCGCCCAAAAGTCAACTTTAGTAATAGCTTGAACAAGTTCGTTATCCAGTGAAACTCGCCCACCAGTTTAAAAATTGCAATCATTCCAAATCGCAACACTTTTTTAAAATACGATTTCATCATAGCAATCAGCCTTTAAAATCCACTAAACACGCTAATTCATTCCGATTCTATGCTGATTATGATGGTGAAATTAGTTTTTTTTAGTATAAAAATGATTGTGTATTGTTATTTTTTGGGGAATTCATTTTCATCACGTCAGAGAAACAGCTGCGCAGAACAGTTGTGCAGTAGACTCACATTAGGGAAATATAGACGGGTTTTCCAAGTTAATGTTTAGGCTTGAACATCTTCAAAACGAAATTTCTGTCGAAGTTAGAACAGTGATGGCGTGTAAAAAAAGACCATAAACGATTTTGTAAATCGTTTCCCATTACAGCAAAACTTTATTCTACTTTAAAACTTATCATAACATTTCCGTTTTGTTAGTTGTTAGTTGAAGCAATAATCTGTGTGCAAATAATATATTTTATTTGACCTAAGTAAGGAATTTACTTTAAATTCCTAACAGCTGTACAAAGTTACCTGTCCTAATCGTAAATCAGACTTGTTTAGTCAAAAAATCTTGGCTATTGTACGATCGCAGACAAAGCGCTTGACCTCGGACCGTAGGTAACCGAACCGTCTTTTTTTCTCCTTTAACCTTCATCTTACTCCACCTGCCGTTGCTCGGGTCTTTAAAAATGGCGTCTACTACGAGTTGTACAACCCGGCCACGTGGTTCAATGCTTTCGTTTTATTCACGGCTGGCGTTTACGACATCGTACGTGTTTTGCTTCTAAAAGTTGAAGATGCGATAACATAGCAAACATTTTATTAGCGAAGATCCATTGGAAAATGAAATATTGGAGCCTCCATCATAGTAAGACCCAGAACCGAGATATATTTATTTATAAAATGGTAGACAATCTAAATTTACTTGTCTAATTTTATCGCAATCTTCTGTAAGTCTCCAGTAAGACACACAGGCAGTCAAGTAAAAACAACTTTTTCGTGGAACCTGAAAAAGGATATATAAAAATCACACCAATGTGTTCCCGATATATGAAACTGTTTTATATACAGTCTGAAAATCAAATTATTAGTTTCAGAAGAGCAGGTAATGGTAATGGTAGACCTAACGAAAACAAATTGAAAAAGGACAAGGAGAGGAAAGTGTTACAAGAAAAAATATGAGTAAAGAGGTAATGAAGAGCAAAAGAGACAGAAGAACACCTAAATGCAAATAGATTAAAAACACCTAAATTAAAAAAAGGTAAAACGTGTTACATGAAAAAAACACAAGTAAAGAAATAATGAAAAGTAGAACAGTCAAATGATAACAAAAGCAATTTTTTTTAAAGAAAGAAAACGGAAGTGTTATAAAAAGAAATTAAAAGTAAAAAAGTAATGGAGGAAGACTGATAATGAAAGTAAAAATTTAAAAAGAGAAAAGAAAATGAAAGTGTTACAAGAAGAAATTACAAGTTACGAAGTAATGAAGAGTAGGAAAGTCAAATGACAACAAAAGTAAAACATTTTAAAAAGGGAAAGAAAGTATTACAAAAAGAATTATATGTAAAAAGGTAATAATGACCAGGAAAAGAGAATGTAAGTGCTAATGATAACGAAAGAAAAATTTTAAAAAGCGAACTAAGGCAAATGTGTTACAAGAAGAAATTACGTGTAAAAAGTAGGAAAGTCAAAACAGCAAGTAAATGCTCATGATAACGAAGGTGAACATTAAAAAAAATGGAACAAGCCAAAGTGTTACAAGAAGAAATTACAAGTAAAGAGGCAGTGAAGAGCAAGAAGTCAGGAGAGTAACTAAGTGGTAATGATAACGAACAATGATAAGTGGTAATGATACAAAAAAAGGAAAGAAGATAAAATGTTTCAAAAAGAAATTTGAAGTAAAGAGGTAATGGAGAGCAGGAAAATCAAAAAGCAAGTAAATGTTAATGAAACGAAGGCAAGAATTAACAAAGGAAAATAATATTAAGTGTTTCAGGAAGAATTAAGTGAAGAAGCAGGAAAATAAAAAAAAGCACATAACTTCTAATGATAACGATAGCGACAATTTTAAAAAGAAAAAAAACGAAATTGTTAGAAGAATAAGGAGTAAGAACATCAGACAGCTAAAATACTGATAAAGGAGGTGAGAATTGAAAAAAGGAAAGAAGGAAAGTGTTACAAGAAGAAACTATAAGTATTAAGAACTAAATGTTAATGGTAATGAAGGCGAGAATTACGCTAATGTATAGTCTACTGTTTGTCTGTGATGTGAAGCGGGTGACCTATATACTGTACAGACGGTAGCGAGTGTGTCAACACCCAACACGGGGAAAACGAAAGTGTTTAGGAGGCGCCTGACAAAATTAGGCACTTTCAAGGACACATGTGCTCCACAACTATTACCTTAATTAGGTACAACTGGATCCTAGACCTTGTACCGGCTTCAATGCGACGTTGTATTGTTACCCAGCCCCTAAATAAGCAAATAATTACCCAAGGTTTTGACTTTATTGGGGAAAGATTGGCTAGGTGGTAGTCAATGGAAAGATGAGAGGGGGAGGAAACATGTACAACCCACGCAGGACCTACTACTCCCATCATTGTGCATACATTTTAAAACTGTGTTACTCATTTTTGGAATTACTATATACAGAAGAAATTTTTATCGAGAAAATTCGTTTTTGACGGATATGTAGACCTTAATCAGGTCCTCGAGTACAATCGTTTTCTTACTTTATCTGTTCATTTGTGAATGTGTGTAAAATGCTTGTTTTGTGCGCATTTCTTGGAAGTAAACAAATGAACGACTTCGATAAAATCTGGCAAAGCTTTTTAATGGCTTTTCTTTCCTAAGTTTTTTGTTTTGCCGATCTCCTTAAAAATTAACAAGAATCTAATACCCTCAAAATCTAAATCTTTAAAGGTCTGATATAACGGCAACTTCTATTGGTTAATTTCTTCCAAGATGTTCAATTAAGCTTTCAAGAAGTCAACATTACCTTAACGGTACAATAATATCGATCATTTTATTCGAAAAACACATATTGAATAGAGTTTGCATTATTTTAGAATTGCGCCGAAAAAACCAATAAAAGTTATCTGATCGTCTCGGGAGATTGTACTGAATTTATGCGATATCTGAGATGACATTTCAGGATATACAACGAAAGAGTGTCATCGAAATTATCATAAAATAAGCATATCTGAAGTTCAAGCGAAGGAAATTGGGTCCATGAAGAAAGGAAACGACAGATATATAAAGTGGTGTGCGCCTGCGCGAGAGGTGTTGGAGAGGTACGTTTATAAATAAATAGCTCGTTAAACTGTCCTATATATTATTTTTGACCGTGACCTCGGTCTATAAAGTCAAAGATTTTATACAGTCAGGTGTTGAGGAAGCTGCGCTGGTGCTACCTGGCGGGCGGAAATGGAAACGTTTACTATATTATGCAATGTATTACAATGTCGTGGGGAAAACATTGTTTCTATTAGTTTAACACAACTTATGAGCTCGTTTGTCAATCGACAATTTGAAAAATCATCAACCTAAAAATCGGCTTTGATGTTTTAGTCACGTATGACGAAGATACTTGGTTCAAGCCCAAATATTTGTTCACCTTATTTCTGAACTGTGTATTTAAATATGCTGTTGCAATGACTTTAAATGAAGTTAAATATCTGGGAATGAATTTGGATTCAAAGCTGAACTGGAAGTAACACATTACAAAAAAAAAAGAAAGGAGTTTGAGGTTAAGTTCAAGAATATGTATTGGCTATTTATATATAATGTGTATTGCAAATTTGTGGGTGTACCAAGAGAAGTAATATAAAGAAAATTCAGATTATTCAAAATACTTCGGATAATAGTAAATGCGTCGTGGTACATACGCAATGAAAATATTCAAAGTGAATACAATTGCTGAAGAACAAGTCAGTAGCAGCGAAGCATGAAAAACAACTCGAAACCCATACTAATGCTAGTGTTCAGCAGAAGCACATAGGACTTGGTGCAGTGATAGCATATCAAGCTAAGAGGCTGTAGCTGACAATTGGAATGGAATGACCATCTGACATACAGTTACCTATTTTAAGTTATAACTACTAGATACGTTTGTACTTAAGAGTTGTAGTCCTCAATTAAAATAATTTAAAAAATATTTTAAAGTTTTATCAAAACTTGATGAATCTATTTAGAGAATTTCGGCCGATAATTCCTGAACCAGATTAATGTTGAGATTATGGGTTACGTGGCTTCTGCCACCGCTGTCAAAGGATCTATTGTGCAACTAAGCCTTTCGGATTGTAATTCAGTAGACTGGTGTCCTCAGTTGAGTTTTAGCAGTCCACTGACTAGCTCATTCTGCTGGCAAGAGCCTCACAATCATAGATTATGTTATCTGCAGTTTCCTCTTCCTGAATAATCACACAGTTTCTCCGCGGTGCATTCCTGTCCTGTTCATGTTCACCCTCAGACCGTGTGCCCTGTAATGAGCACGGCTTTCCTGAGTTTGCTCAAGTTCTTAACGTTCCTGGCTAACAGCCCTCCTACTTTCGTACTTACTTTTGATTCAAAATCAGATGTTTCCAAAGTTTTTTTATTTATTCAATACTACAACAATTGCAAATATGTCACGGTATTAGTTAGAAATCATTCCTATGACTCCGAACACTCTCTCATATGGTAACATATAATCACTGCACTAGGTCTTCTAGTCTTGTCCTCTTCAGTCTCCGCTCCACATTCCTGCCCGCAATCGTCTCCCGCACTGCGGTGTTAACATGATTGTGAAGCCTACGTTCATGCTTCACAGCTATGGATCTTAGCGCTTCCCTTACTGAGTCCATCTTAAAGTCTTTATGGATATTATCATTCTTAGCATACCATGGTGCACCAACAATCACGTGCAGTACCTTATTTTGAAAATATTGTATTATTATTAAGATATTTGGGGTTTTGTTGGTGCAACCCCAAAGTTGCACTCCATAGATTCAGACTAAAAAAATGTGGAACGCTTCACGATTTTGCGTGCCATCCTTGCGCAGGGCCATGCTAATCTTCTCTGTATCGCTCCAATGTTAGTAGCCTATATGTACTGCCGATGCAAGTACGTTTCCAAAATGAAGAAGGGAATGCTTCCAAAATATAGGCAAACAGACCTACATGCCAAACTCAGTCCGTAAGTTTAATCTCTAGACTGACACAAAGCAATCATCACAATTTTTGGATTCAGGTGTCCAACAGATACATCCATCCCAATGACATAATAAATTTTTGCCACAATTACCATACTTCAAATAACGAGAAAGTAAGGTATCGATTAAAATTCCACCACAAAAATATACAGCAGAAATTTTAGTCTTAATAGGACATCAATCCGAACTGTGACAGGTGCTAAGAATAAAACATCTATGATATATAATTCCGAAAGGCTTCAACTGCTTTTAGCGATACATTGGCCTTCCAAATTATTTCCGTCTATGATGATTGATGACTGATCTTCTGAAAACTCAGCAGAAAGTTTTGATTGATGCGATGTCGATCACAGAGGCACTCGCACAAGCCACCGCCTGCCATATGGCGTCGTATTATGACTAATTGCAGCTAAGTCTTAAGTTATTCCTCGCTGGGCAGGTGCATTCCATTTTATATTGTTATAACGAATTTCCTATCTGTTCTGTTGTAGGTTGTACAGTAGGTTAGGCTACACTACGGTTACGTTAGGTTCACGGTCATGGTTGATGTTATCTGCGTCCAGTACAGGACATATGGTCAAACCGACAGAGTTCTTTGTACTGTTCCTGGCCGTGGCCGTCGTCTAGAAACACACCGTTATCGGGGACTGAAATTATCGCGGCACGCAGCTGTCTCGCTGATGTGATGGAAGCGAATTTCAAAAAAAAATTACGTTAACCTTTTTCTAAAACTCTGTCTTAACCATCATAATCAGCATTAAAATCTGCTGATTATGATTCGGTACTTACAAATTATACATTGAAAATACGAAAATGAACCCTGACCACAAACATTTTTTTTTAATTCCAACATATTTTGAAAATTCAAAATGCTAATTCAAGCAGTTTTAACGCTGAATAGCTAATTAATATGGCAAAATCAGATTTAAAAAAAATTAAAACAAAGTTATGAAAAGTTTTAAATGTCCTCAACATTTTGAACTGTTGAACGAATTTTGCTGATTAACGAACTTGTCCAAGCAATTTCCGTAATCGATTTTTATACAAAGTTCGAATCAAATCCGTACAAAATCGTGAACGTGAGAGTGATAACGCAAACACAAACACACACACTATAGGCCTATGTATGTATGGTAACTCGTTTACAACCGAAACTGACATTATTCCCCTCTCTGCCGCCCAAATGTTTCTCATTATAGAAAATAACTCTTAAAACCCATGTACCATGCAAACAAATCCCGAACTCCACCAATTTAAAAGCTATTTCGAACTCAGTGTTGCACTTTAACATTGAACCTAACACTTCCTTCCACTTCTCTTCAGTGGTCAGCTTTCTTCCTTCAGGCAGGTCTTTCCACTCACTTCAATATTACCATCCGCTAAATAAAAACATGGCGATAATCTCCAGCCTCCCGGACGTATGGTGTGCCTACTGAAGACCCTTACTATAAAAATTTAGATACATTTGTGATCGAAATAAGCGATACAGAATCAAACTAACCTAAAACATTAACGTTGGCAATAGGTCTGTAAGGACTAAAGGAATGTCGTCATGTTATCACTCGTTACTCAGAAAAACCCATTGGAAGACAAACTTTCATTTTAAAAATTCTAGAGGTAACATCCAGAACACTTCATACTCCTGGATCTTACTGTTATGGCCGTTCCAACCGCTAATATCACACTGTAAATTCGTTAAGAACGAAGCGACTTCGATGTACCTGGCGAGTTGTTTGTAAGAAGAGCACAGTGTAACCTTGAGACTACTGGCCCACTGGTCTAAACATAAGAAATAAAGCCAGGCCAGTTGGTCCAATTAAATTTGCAACCTTCAAACTCCGTTTGTAATTAACGAGGGACTTTGGGCACGCGACCACAAGCAAAGAATCTACCTCAAGCGGCCCTACTATAGCCTAATGATCTGATATACAGGTGTTCGAAATATCTCGAGACACCCTGGAAACATTCGGAATATGTTTTTAGTTATTGAAAGAATGTTGATATTTTAATGGTTACAATCGTTTTCAGTTTCTTTCGGTTTAAATGAAATAGCGGCAGGAACTTATTTCGCTGACGTGATTAAAGCATTTCCAAAAATTAACAATATTCCGATATTTTTATTACTAGATTAGCGTTAAAATCTGTACTAATTAGCTTTTTAAATTTTCTGAATTAATTCTATTTTTGTAGTGTTCGAAGCTTTGGTAGACCTGATACAAAACTTGGCGCAAAATCCGTTCAACCATTTATTTGGCGCAAAAAAACAAATTTATAACGTTTAAAAATTTGAAAATCAGATTTCAACAACGTAATCGCTATTAAGATTTGTATAATTCTAAATAACATTGAAAACATAAAATGGTTATTTATGCAGATTTCAACTCTGATTATTAACAGTGAAATTGAATTTTCAAACACGTCTATCATAAAAAAATGTTTGTGGATGTGATCGTGCTCCTTTTTCGCCCGTGCGAAGCAGTTCTGTTTCAACTTCGCGTTCGGCATTTGCTTTGTGTGTTTGTAACGCAGTTTTGGCCAAACACAAAGACCGATTGTTTTCGAATTTCGTATGAAGGTGCCTTGTATAAAGCCCGAATCACGTATGTGTAAGATTCCTTCCCGTTCACTTCCGTTTCAAGATGGCGGCCTTTGATTTACAATAACAAGTGTACGCTGTTTTAGCAGAATGCATTACCCGATTGTTTTGAAATCTCAAACAAAGGTACCTTGTATAAAACCGGAAAGATTCGGCATCTGATTGAACGATGACGAATGTACGCAGCTTGGCCAAACGAACTGACAGGTTGTTTTGAAATTTGGTACGAAGAGATTCTGTATAAAGCCCAAATGATGTATGTGTAATATAATGTTATTTCCTATTCCGTTTCAAGATGACGACCTCTGAATTAACGGAAACGAGTACACGCAATCTTAATAAAACGCAATGACCGATTGTTTTAAAATTTGGTTCGTACGTGCTTGTATAAAACCCAAAAGACGTAAGATTTTCTACCATTTACTTCCGTTTCAAGATGGCGGGCTCAGATACAACTTTGAAATTGTAGTTGCTGTATATTTGCTGCAATACTGGGTGAACGGCAAAACCTATCATAATTTTAACCGCAGCATGGAGAAAATGCAGAAAATTTCCAGTAAAGTTGGTCTGGTAACATTTTTCGTAAATATTACGGTTACCGGTTAAATTGACAGAAAAAGTTACGAGCGCTGTCGTGGAGCGCTCTGTACATTATTTAAGAATATTGCGAGGTCTGCTGTCCTTTGAACTATTAGTTGTAATTCGCTTTCCATAAACGTAAGAGTAGTTTTTGCATAACTCGTTATCATTTTTTAGTCCATTTTTTTGCAAAATATTTTTTTTCAAATCAGTTATGCATTTAATCAAATTCCGCTCACACGCTAAATAAAGGTCCAGTTTACCAGTTGTCAACAAGTCTGAAAAATCAGCTGATCAGGTTTTGGTTAAGTTATGAATTAAACTCAAATCAGTGTACACAATTTTAAATTAAAACGTTTGAATTTTCTCGGTAGTGGAGTACTTCAGGACTTTCGCCTTGTAAACAATTATTCTGAGTCGGACTCGGTCAAAGACAAAGACGCTCGTGTCTATCGTACTTCTAGAGATACAAGTCCAGGATAAGAATAATTACCAGAGGGATGCATTGCATGCCCCCGGCCACATGCCACCCCCACCTGTTGCCTCCCCCCACCCTTCCTCGTTATTTTTTTCAAGGGCAATGCGCTCTATAACGGCCTCGAACGAAATATATCCGCCTTCTAGCCTACTTTACTTCGAGTTACGCATCGAAAACCAGGGTTGCCCACAGTTCCTTTTACCAAAGTGTGTTCCACGTCGCAATACAAAATTAGTTGGGACAGCTTATGTGATAATTTTTTGGCCCTCGAGAACAATATTGTAAAATAATTTTTTTAAATTATTATTTATTATTCGTCTATACTTCGCCAAATGAGGACGAGGGATCAACCTTGAAGCCAACGAGAAAACTTACGGCAGTAACTTCAATTTTCGAACTAAATTTTAAAAAACGCAGCAAACTGAGAATATGTAGAAAGAATGGTAATCGTGCAAAAAGATCGATTTTGTTACAAAAGATTTAAAATTCGATGAACTGATTTTTTAGTCAGAGAAAAAATTTGATCAAAATCAATTTTGAAATTTTTTGATTAAATGTGAGAAATTTTGTAATTTTGTTTGCGTTTTATTTATTTGGTAAATACGCAGTGTAGGTTGTTACGTGATTTTTTTCTCTAAAACACGTTATTACACGTCCAAAAGCAATTCAAAATATAAAAGCGATAAAATAAAAGCGAAAGTACGATAAAAATCGAAAATAAATGTGACCCGCATAATCTCAAAACTGCTACCGCGCGAAAGTAGATAACATGTTTTTGATCGCTAAAACGTAAAAAATACCTGTATTATTTTTATTTTTCAATACTGAAGGACCTAACTGACACAGTTGTTGGGTGAAAAAAAAATTATTTAATTAAACGGACACCATTTTAACAACGTGTTCACTGCAAGAACAAAGAAAGTAATACGTATTAACTAATGCCTATTAGAATGTGATAACGCGCATGTGCAGTAAGTCGGTGTAAGAAATCTAGCATGTTCCATGCAATGTAAACAGCAATGACCGTTACAATATAGTTCCGTAAAAAACAGCCTAGAATCGTAAGTAATCTTTAAAAAAAATCTCCGCTGGTGAATAAAGAAAACATATTCAAAAATCACTATTTCAAAAAAAACAATCTACACTGCATAAATACCTTTTTACAAAGTACTACAGATACAAAAAAAGTATACATCTACAGACTTCAGATTAATATTTAATTTAAACACCAATATTTGTATTTTTTAGGATTTCTTCGCGAATCCTTGCTTTGTAGCTTATGCATTTTACCAATGTTGACCTTCAAAAGAGTTTGAGGTTTAAAAATATATTATAGTTAGGTTCTGAGTATTTTCTTTATTTTCTTCATTTTAATAACAAGCATTTAATTAAAATTTCTCGCGATGAAAAATACCTTACCTACTTTCGCGCGGTAACGGTTTTAAAGTTACGCCTAAAACTTTTATTTTTTTTTTTTTTTAGAACTTTTAGTAATGTCTGCACTTGTATATTTTGTATGGGCACTTTTTGGCATATAATAAAGCGTTTTGGCGGGAAAATTACGGCCAAAACACACGAAAGTGCAAATTTACCGTTAATGAAAACATAATTTGTGGTTTTTGTAGCTACAAAAGTTTTTTCCGCTGTATTTCATTAGTTACAACGATTCTTTCTTCAATTTCGAATTTATACAAATTTTAAACCCCGCCGCGCGCTCCCTCTAGCAGCAGAAGGCGATTATCTTGGACCCTCTTAGAGCTAGAGCTCATCTCCGATCCGCTCGTTCACTTCCGGAAATTTTATGATAATTGGACGAAGTTACGCAAAGATTTAAGAGACATTTTGGGCAGGTGAGACTGTCATTGGAGATAAAAGTTTTAGAAAACAGGCCAAAAAGGACGACAGATCGAGTGATTGCTGCATTTTGGGGTCGCCGGACCGCAAGTATTCAATAAAAATAACCAGCTATTATAAGAAAGTAAACAATAATAGCGGCACGCAGTTGTCTCGCTGACGTGATAGAAGCGAATTTTTCTTTATTCACCCTTTTTAAAATTCTGATTTCATCATCGTAAATCTGCACACACTAGCATTTTAAACTTACAAAGTTACATTAGAAATACAAAAATGATCCCCGACCCCTGTCAATTTTTTTAAAATTTCAACGGATTTTGAAAATTCAAAATTTTAATATATGCGGTTTTCAACGATGCTTACGATGTTTAAATCATATTTTTTTTAATATTTAAGACATGAGCTACATATATTTACAGTCTGAAATGACCACTAGTTAGGACGAATTCTGCTGGTTAACAAATTTGCTCAAGCTATTACTATAATCGATTTTTGAGCCAAATTTGAATCGAATCGGACCAAAATTGCGAACATGAATTTGTTTTCTCTCACACGCGCGCACATACATTTTAACGATATCTCAAAAAGTAATCCAGAGATCAGGATCGGTGCTCATTTCAAGATTCCAGGTCTTGGTGTTACCAAGATGGCAGCTCCAATAGATCATTTTCCAACTGAAATAGATAATTAAAATTTAGTTCTCAGTTAATCGTTTCCGGCGTGTAATTAGGTCATCGTTGTGTTCTCGTCTTCACCTGTGAAGGAGAGGGTCAAGGTTTAACTTTATCGGCAGGTCGCACCTGTATCGCAGCGGTAGCAGATAAGACTGTTTACATAATTAGGCCTAATCCAGGATAGTATCGTCACACCTTCGCCAAGTGCTAATCAACGCCTTCTAGATTGGCATCGGCAACGCAATGCAATGCTGCCTATATCACTTCATACAACTGATAGAACCTAATCTAATTTATCCCGGTACTTAACCACGGAATGTTTCCTGTAAGGCAAGGCTGTACTCGACAGCCTTTGAAATAACATCCCAAACGATGCATACTTATGCGGTATCATCCAGCGAAAGACCGAGGATATTGTACTCACAAAACAAACATGTCCATTAATTCATTTCAAGAGAAGACAGTCACACAGACTTGAAGTATAGGCACACTACCTACTCTCTAGGCTATCCACTAAATTGCTTCAATAAACGTACAGAGCAGTCATCCGACCGAAGCCGAGAGTGGAGAAAAATATACTCGCGAAACGGACATGTCCACTAATTCACTTCAAGAGGTGACAGTCACACAGACTTGAAGCATAGGCACACTACCTACTCTCTAGGCTATCCACTAAATTGCTTCAATAAACGTACAGAGCAGTCATCCGACCGAAGCCGAGAGTGGAGAAAAATATACTCGCGAACGAACATGTTCACTAATTTATTTGAAGTCACGGTTGCAACGCACAACATAAGTCAATCAATTATTAATTACGCGAAAAATTTGTTATATTTCACAAGACTTGAAGCATATTGCCTTCTCTCTAGGGTATCCACTAAACTGATTCTCCAAGCTTAGAAAGCAGTCATCCAAATTAATCGTTTTATCCACGAAACGAACATGTCCACTAATTCATCAGAAGTCATGGTTGCAACGCATAACATAAACCAATCAATTATTAACTCACGCAAAAATATTCTAAATTTCACAAGATTTGGAACATATTGCTTTCTAGGGTACTCACTCAATTGATTCTCCAAGCGTACAAAGCAGTCATCCGAATTAATCGTTTTATCCGCAAAACGGACGTGTTCACTAATTCATCTCAACAGATAATTTTCGTACACAACGAGAGAAAATTAATTATTAACTACGCAAGGGAATTAGTTTTATTTACACAGACCTCAAGCATCTCTCTCTCTTCTCTCTCTCTCTCTCTCTTGGTTATTCTGCTTCTGTAAGCATTGAAAGCATTCACCCAAACCGAGGATGGAGACATTTTGCTCGCGAAACGGACGTGTCCACTAATTCATCTCAAGACATGGCCGCCACACAGAACATGAGCTAATCAATTGTAGAGAACGCAAGGAAATTTTTCATATCGACCTGCAGTAGTTTACCTTCTCTCTAGGCTATTCATTAAGAAGCGGAGAGAGTCTACTTATAGTCACCCAAATCAAAGTGAAGGGCCGAGAGGAAAAATTACACCGCGAAACGGATATGCCCACTAATTCATCCGAAGAGAATTATTTGATAATTTGAATTAATCAATTGCAAAGAATGCATGGAAATTTGCACACAGGCCTGAAATAGTTTACCTTCTCTCTAGGCTATTCACTAAGAAGCGAAGAGAGCAGTCACCCAAACCGAGGCCAAGGGCCGGGGAGAAATTATACCCGCGAAAAGGACACGTCCACTAATTCACCCGAAGAGATGACCGCCACACACAAAGTTAGCTAATCAATTATTAACTGCACAAGGAAATTGGCTTAATTTCACTCAGCATCCCGCGGCTACACATCAGATCGATGAATTTATTATTCAACTCACCCAGTGTGTTAATTGGCCGCCACCTTAATTGCATGTTTGCCAATCAGACAAGCCGTGCAATCAATTTACTTCTCCGACAGGCGCATTAGGTTGTAAGCTCTAATAGACGACCTGATTAGGCGCGTGTCTGCTGTCAGTCTGGTTTAGGTTGTTTAGTCGCATAATTATACCGGAGTCGAAAAATACCGGCTATTAAGTTTTATGTATTCGGGGCGGAAATTTACACGTGTGATTGTTTTTTGGTTTGTCTCTTCTCGGCAGAAAAATTAGGATCAGCTTGTCAGCAACTCCGATATGAAAGATTTATTGACGTCTGAACATGTCGAATAACTGCAACTGGGAAAACTACTGATGGTGTTATAGTAGTTCAAAACGTGCTACTAATTAGACATTGTTGCTGTGTTTTGTACGACTTTTTTTTACAGAAAAATCTTCAATCTTTCTTTTCGATTAGAATAACAAATCTAACATGTAACTAATCCTTTAGCTTCAGAAATTCAAAATATGTGCAAAATTGTCAGTTAGGAAGGGAATTAAAAGCGGCAAACTCAAATAAAAATTAACTGCAGAATGTCGCTACTTAAAGAAAAGGACAGTTTTACAATACGCAGACAGGACTCCAAAAATGTGCTAGAAGGCACGTGAGCAAAACATAAAAAAATATCAGACTTTCTTTTCGATCAAATTTTACCTTAACTAGTCCGTAAGTACACAAAAAAACAACGTTTAAGTCGCTATCTTTCCCGAAATAATGCGTTCCGATAGTTTAAGGAGGAAATTCAATGTAATTTCTTAAAAATAACTGATCTACAACAACTTCCGCTGAAATATTAACCAAATTTGAATTAAAAGAAGTTTTCTGTTTAGAAGTAACACGAAACGAAAATGAACCATGTCCTTAGTCTTGTTTTGTTTATTTGTACGTGAAAACTTATTAAAAATTGATTTCAGCTGTTTTTAGGTAATCACGAGATTTTAATAGATCTGTCCGTCGGTGGTCGATGTGCTAAAGCAACGGTCTTTGCACTACGCACCTTAATGTTAACGTTGATCCCTCATCCTCATTAGTCTAACTGGCATAAAGTATGGACGTTAGGAGAATAAAACGTTTTCAAGTCATTTAGTTCAATAATGGATTGATTGAAGTAACTGTTACCATTGTTATTGTTATTATTATTGTTAAACGTCTATACTTTATGCCAGTTACACCAATGAGGACGAGAAATCAGTGTTAACGGTAAAGGAAAAGCAATAGGAGCAACTGCTGCTCGAACTAAGAACTTTTAAGGTTTCGCATTTGAGTGACGCAGTAGACATATCGATGCTTTACTTCGCTGTAAATCGATTTCGGTAAAATTTAAGCCAGGTTTATCAGTATCTCGGAAACAATTTTCAATAATAAAAACACAATCGAATCCATATTTAGAACCCACTGTTTCAGTTCTGTTCATAAAATTGTAACAAAATTTATATATTATAACAAATCTAACATGTAACTGAAAGTTTGGATTTAGAAATTCAAAATATGTACCAAATTGTCAGTTAGGAAGGGCGTCTAAAAGCGGCAAACTCCAATAAAAATTAAGTGCAGGATATTTAAAGAAAAAGATCTATTATATGTAGGATATGTCTCCAAAAAAAATGTGCTAGCAGTAACGTGGGCAAAACTTAAAAATATTATCTGTTGCAGCGAAAGCAGTTTAAATTTAAATAGACTTTTTAAGCTCATTGGTTTGGACACTACCCACGTTTTACCATTATTGGGTAAGCAAATTTAGGTAGCCCTACTGTGGAAGCAAATTTAGGTACTGTAAAGGGAGTTCATGTAAAAACGACACAGCAGGTTCCATAGAGTCTTTCAGTTTTTTGAAGAGTTAACCTACGTCGCTTCACTACAATAAGTGGTAGTCACAGAACAGTCGCAGGCAGGTATACCCGAGCAAGTTTGTGTTTTTTATCATTAAAGTATTAAATGAATCTTCCTAATAATTGATACTGAAAGTTTTTGTTAATGACCTTTTCTTAATATTAATTAATGATATAGAACCGAGCGTTCTGTTAAAGTGTTTACAATTTACATCAAGCGTTCGTCGAATTAAGTTCAAAATAAAGTTTTATCAATTAACTTAATTAAGTAAGAATACTGAATAAGTGGAGTGTAATCGTTTTAAAGTGAATCAATTTACAATTAAAGGAATTGTTTGTAGTGTACTGAATACTTTGTTAATTAAACCTTAAAATATTCCATACTTGGCATTAAAGATTAACAATTTTGCAATAATTAACTTAATATTTTATATTTTAGAACCCAAAGTGGTAGTGTTCTATTTCATATTTAGTCGCCCAATTAAGTGTTGTAATTCTTATATTTTGTCGCCAACGTGGTGACTCAAGGTGTAAAAGTCTTTAGTATTTTGGACTACAGAGATCTGACATTAAAACCGATTTTCGCATCAAGTTTTGTGCACTGAGAAAACGTTAAAGATTTAACATGACATATAAGTTACAGATCTCGTCCAATATTCGACAACCTAAAGATTACAGCTGTAACTTTTAATCCTTCGCTCTGAGTGAAGTCACCAGCAAGATGTAAGGAACATCCTGCCGTCAGAGCAACACAAGTGCGTGTCCTGTACCCAAGGAGGAAACGCGCATTTTTATAAGCGTAATTAATTAGCAACAAACCTATAAATTAGACAAACCCCTGGGCAGCAGACCCGTGCCCGTGCGCGCGCGAAACAACAAATTAAATTCAAATTAACCTCGACAAAATGAAGACGTTCCGCCGGCTAATGGCCAATTTATGTAGGGCACTGCGGCCATATACCATAACAAATTAAGGAAAAGGATAAGAAGTGTCGCTGTAGATCCTGATCCCGCGTCTCACCGGAAACATTCCTCGTGGTCCATCGGTCCTGCAGGTGCGCGCGCACGTCAAACATCGCAATACCGTTCTTTATAATATATACCATCTCCTGTTCTTCGGCGATACACAATCTAAGCGGTGATAATTTGTACGCGATACATTAACGGCTTAATACGTCCGACGTGATGTTTGTCCGGTTCACCTGCCGATTGAAGATTCTTCAGCGTTCCGCGAAAACGTCCAATTTAAAGATAACGTTCGGGTAGGCGCAAGGCTCCCGTTATGGCGATCGTTGTCGGAGACGATATCGAGGGTGCCGTTGCTGAGCGGGGCGTCCAATTAAAACTGGACCGTAAATAAGGCGATGCCATCACAGTGGGATTCTGTAATTATCTGAACTTAATAACTCAACGGTAATGATAAGCCGAGACAGATATTATTCAAAACAAATTAGTTTACATGTTTACACATATAAGTGATTAACTGGATAACTGTTTTTTTTTGCAACGGTAATAGTTACTGTCAATGAAAAATATTGAGGTTATGTTAAATCGAAGAAGCAATACACAATCGAATGATCTACGATAACAGAGTAAGTGATGCAAATCGTAGAGAGCACTGCCCATACACAGCTGCATTGTAATAATGCGATAAATAAGCAATTATTACTTGGATTTGTCGACTAAAATTGAAAAAAAACGTGACCAATTCTCTAAAATATACAGACAATATTTCAGGACAATCCAATTAGTAGTTTAGATTTATATTCCGTAAAAATATACTTTTGATTTTAGGGCAAAAGTACTACAAAAAACTTTTTCATTTTTCACTAAATTATTTAAAACGTTTAGTGGTATTTATAATGCAAAATTAAGAACAATTTAAATCGTAAATACACACAGATAAACCAGCGTTCCCATAAAACTCACAGAGGGAAACGAATTAAAAAATTATCCTCAATACAAAGCTTTTATTCTGTGGGAAAGAATTCTACTCTCTCGGGCGTATTAAATCCATATCCTGTAAGATTAAAATTAATTAACGACAGCTTATTCCGCTCTTTGTTACGATAAACATTTACGTGTCATATCTCATTTTAAAGGGCTTGTTTGTTGGAATATGTTCTGTTTTATTATATTTACTTTTTTGCTCCTGTACCTTACCTTCATAAAAATCTTCATAAAAATATCATCTACAACATTCGCGATCAACATAATATCGTTACACTTTGTACATTTCGAAACTAAAAAACGGAAATCGGTAATGATGCAAATCTGAACTTTTTTAAAAATCTGCCAATCAAATCTCGTTAATTTGTTTATGAAAATTCATAACTCAATACAGTGTATACAATTTGAATGTTTGTTGTTGCAAATTTAGACACGAACTGTACTTTTTTAAAATTCAGATTTGGTTTACTGACTTTAATTATGATCAAACCTACAGTATGTTAGTTAAAGTGTTTGCATAAATTAGCATTGCCAGATAGGCTATACGAGTGCGCTATTCGAAACATTACGAAGCGCGTAAACAATACGAACAAGAACCGAGCTCACACAAAAGTGCCAATTTTAAATCACTTCCCATGCACTCATTAATTCATATAATCTCGCCTGAATAAGCAGCCGAGACCTGATATATTATTAAAAGCAGGTATGAATACACTAGTACCGTCGCCTTCGTTCCTACCCTAACGTTGAAGTCTCCGAGGGGAAAGCACGGAACAATACCTCAACAAACAATACAGGGATGATTGAATCCATTTCCTTTATTTTCTCCTACCCTAAAGCTAAGGGCTGGCTGCATCTTAGACAAGATGGAGTCAGAATTAAAATACGGGGGAGTGGGGAGAACCACCTGGGCACGCGTTCTTAAGTCTCTCCCTTACGCGACAATAGGCTGTCGGTTTTCACAAATACATATAATTTCAGATTTCTTACATTTTCCCCCCTCGATCTGTCCATCCGAACGTATTTTATGGTATTAGGGGCGAGGGGATGACATAAGTAAAACAGATTGGGAATCGAAACAGGCTTGATGGGAAGAAGCGGTCCAGGTACTACGTTGCTGACGGTTTGGGGATACGATTCGGGATTCGACACCTTACATTATAAAACTTTTAAACAATACATTATTTGACTAATTCAATTTTAGTAATCCCTGCGATGGGGACCAGGCTACACTCTGATGAAATTTTATATTAAATTTGTCAGCCCAGTAGATACTCTTTATGACCCGTGTTATTCGCGTTTTTTTAAATTAAAATCTATTTATACATTATAAAACCAAAAAAATCAGGCGATGAACAGGTTTTGTATAGTTAATTCTATCTTTAAAAATTTTTTTGCAGCTTCCGAACCAAATTATTATGAAATAACTGAATGTAAAAGAGTTTGTGTAATATTTTTTTCTCCACTTATTGTAAAGTATTGATATATTTAGACAACAATACCAAGATAGATAATTTGTAATCATTTTTTATAAACTTACAATGCCATTTGTTAAAAAATTACAATGTCATATGCTACAAGCTTACACTGTCATTTATTACAAACTTACAATGTCATCTGTTACAAACTTAAAACGCCATCAGTTACAAACTTACAATGCCATCTGTTAAAACTTACGTCATCTGTTACAAACTTATGTTACCTGTTAAAACTTACGTCATCTGTTACAAACTGACAATGTCATCTGTTAAAACGTACAATGTAATCTGTTAAATCTTACGTCATCTGTTACAAACTTACAATGTCATCTGTTACAAACTGACAATGTCATCTGTTAAAACGTACAATGTAATCTGTTAAATCTTACGTCATTTGTTACAAACTTACAATGTCATCTGTTACAAACTTAAAACGCCATCAGTTACAAACTTACAATGCCATCTGTTAAAACTTACGTCATCTGTACAAACTGACAATGTCATCTGTTAAAACGTACAATGTAATCTGTTAAATCTTACGTCATCTGTTACAAACTTACAATGTCATCTGTTAAAACTTACAATGCACTCTGTTAAATCTTATGACATCTCTTACAAACTTATAATGTCATCTGTTACAAACTTAAGTCATTTGTTACAAACTTACAATGTCATTTGTTACAAACTTACAATGGCATTAGTTACAAATGACACACGTATATCAAGACATGTCTACGCAAATCCAACATACACCTTAACTACTGGTTTCAGTTTTATCTGTTATGTCTGGAGACCGAGGAAAGGGCACCGATCCCGTCTATAAAATTAGTTTCATGGGGGTGAATTACGATGCAAAACAAGACACCGGGAGACGCGACGGTCTTGCAGACAAATCCGAAATGGCTAGACTCCTTCCCAAGGAGAGGGAGACCGGTCTTACAATAGAGGCTGCTAGTACAAAAGAATAATTTGGCGAGCAGTACACCCCAAGCAGTCTGGTTTTTCACACATGAAAAGACTGTTCCTCCTAGACTGGATGGCGAGGGGTGGAGGGTTGAAGTTTTAAGGGTGGCGCAGCTGTCACGTCTGCAAGGAAGCCTCTGAGAATCTGGACGCGATTGTTCGGCCAATCGAACTTGATTTGATCGATACTTGTGCAATAAATCCACGTATTCAAGTTAGTTTACATCTTTTACACAAGGGTGTATACCGGAGTTTCGCTACGGTACTTCAATTAATGATAAAATCAGATTTCCAATAAAAGTGTAAGATAAATTAAGTTTTGATATTTTTAAAGGATTTGGAATAGCCGTCATTTTGAAACTGTTGAACAGATTTTGCCGTGTAACGAACTTGTGTCCAAGCTTTATTACAATATTTCATCTCGAGATCAGGATCATTTTATTTAAAGTTCCCGGAACCGGGCATATTACAATGGCAGCTCCTTTACTCATTAAAAAAAATAAAGGGGTTTGTGTAAAACAGATGTACTTACATACATTAGTGAGTGAGTGAGTGAGTGAGTGTGTGTGTGTGTGTGTGTGTGTGTGTGTGTGTGTGTGTGTGTGTGTGTGTGTGTGTGTGTGTGTGTGTGTGTGTGTGTGTGTGTGTGTGTTTTAAGTATTCTAGCGTTCGTTAATAATTACTGGTCAGATTGCTTCGAACTTGGTACAAAATTCAGCGTTAACAAAACTGTACAACTTAACCCGTTGAAAAACTAAGAATTTAAATTTGACGGCGGTCAGAGTTCATTTTCGTGTTTTCAACGCAATTTGAAAGTTTAAAAACGTTAATATATACAAATTTTATTGCTGTATACAATGGTGAAATTAGATTTTCAAAAAGAGGTTACGGTAAAAAAATATTACTTTTGGAAATTCGCTTCCATTACGTCAGACATTCGTACAGCGAGAAAGTAAACGACATTTCTTTGGTTGTGTCATTTAGACACAGTCTGCCACTAATTATTCACTTATTACTTTCCTACAATAAATGCGATAATACTCGTAATTCACTGCAACGTTGCATTTCAGTCAAAACCCCAAGCTCGTCGAGTTTCCGCTGTTTGCACTACTCTTACAGATAAGGCACACCGCCTCCTGGATTCTTCGCTTGATTTACAGCCGCTGCCACCGTTGCAGTTCATTCACGCCTTCTTGGTAAACACTATGCGCATCTGTTGCGTCATCGCGTGCACGAGTGCCGGCAAATTCTTCCTCCAGTGTAAGCAAAAGTAAACAACGTGTATACATGCTTTATTTGATTTACCTGTTTGCACACGAAACTCAAACAGTTTAATTATCTTACTGCGAAGTATATAATATAGTTGAATTTTAACGTATTGAGCCGAGAATAGCCGAACACAGCCGAAGTAGCAATCAGGTACAACGTTGCTAAGTTATAAAACTGGGGTTCTCAACTGGGTCTATTGAACTTTGAAGGGGTCGATTTAATTACAAGGATTTAGAAAATTTAAATATTCCATTGTGGATTATAAAACTAGTTGAAAGCGACATGACCGATATTGACTTCTCACTAAAAGAAGAATTGATTGAACTTAAAGAGAATTTGGAACTCATAATCAACTTTCAAACAAATGGATATGCCGAATTTTGGAGTTGCAAAGACATTCGCACAAAATACGTCAGATTAACAAGTATCAGGAACCACTACTGTTAGGTTAGCATTTCCTAGTTCTTACGTTGTTGAGGAAGGTTTTAGCTGTGTAAATAATTTATTGCGAAAGACGAAAAATCGATTCAAGATATCAGAACTTGGTGATTTACGACTAATACTAAGAAATATTTCCGCTGATCAATCGCAACCATCTCATTAAAATGTTATGTATTTATGTGATTTATATTTTATTTAAATTTCTGCTTCTACAAACATAACATAGTATATATATATATATTATATATATATATATATATATATAATACAATATACAAATTATTAAAAAAAAATATGTATCACTGAATTGCTCCTAATAAAAGCTTCATTTGCCGTGATATTTCTGCAACACATTGTAAACATACGGGGTCTACGAAATAAAAAAAATATTTAGGGGTCGAAGGTGAAAAAAGGTTGAGAACCCCTGTTATATAGTACTGCAGAGTCTTCGCTATAAAGAGATGCTTACTGTACTGGGGGGGGGGGATATTTTTGTAATCCTGGTCATTAGTGAATTGAAAAACGTAGTATGCTAGGGTTTTCTGAATGCATTTTTCGTAAAAATAAATTGGACTAATTCATATTTATTATTATTATTTATTATTAAATAATAATAATTATTATTAAATATATATGATTATTTAATATTTATTATTAAACGCGTGGTCAAAATGACTTCAACTTAATTTTTTTAAATAATTTTTTCACAAACCGCAAATTTCTTTCACTTAAAATTCGGTAAAGTCTGGCGATCTTATTTTGAAAACTTATGCATTATATTCCAATTTCTGTTTATTGCTACCGACTCGATATTTTTAAATATAAAATATGACAAAGTTTGTTTAATTTATTGTTTTTTTTTGCGTTATTTGGGTGTTGACATCTATACACTGTAGGATTTCGATTCGACCAATTTCTATAAAATTCTACATGTAAGGATAGTTTTCTACAAATCCCAGAAAAAAATACAGAATAAAATCTTAAAACAGAAAACTTACTAATCCATCAAAACAGTTAAACAAATTAATAAAACCCAAGCTTTTTTGGTTTCCGCAAAGTTCGGTTTCGGTTATATCTAAGGGACTTTTTAATCCTGCTTGAATACTTAAAAAAAAAAACGTTATCCGGTGTTTTTGCACCACTCTTTTCTCAAGTGGTCCCGTAAATTCGCAAAACCGGTTCGACGGCTTTCACCTATAAAAACCACTAAATTCCGGCAATCAGTTTGATTGGAAGATAACACGGACGTATCACGATTTGTCATTGATGTCCAGTCGGATGGCTTGACCAGTCGGAATAATTTAATCTGCATAAAATTAAGCAAACAGCACCGCCACCAGATCTGAACCCTGCAGCGCCCCTGCACCCAAACATGAAATATCGGTCAGTGGTCGAAGATTGAGACGAATGAACCACAAGGGGCGTGGATACGCCTCCCCCTTCTTTGCGAACATATTCAACTTAAAGAGGAAACAGGGGTTGCGACGATAAGAGGAAGGGTGGTATAAACGTTTGTGATTGTGAAAAAGTCGCTGCAAAGTCTAGTTTTCGTTCAACTGCCAAAGTTTTTTCGCACTATCTTATTTGTTACGAAATTTATACAGTTTTTCAGGATCCGTAGGCAAAATCAAGAGCCCTATGAATTCGTGCTCGTGACCGTGTAAAACGCAACTATTTCTTGCAAAGGAAGAGACCGATCATCAGAGGCGTAACCAGACGTTGGGCAGTTGCCAAGGGCGCCAGAATCTCTTAGGGCATATTGTAAATTCGCATAACATTTGGCATAAGGTGCATTTATTATATTATTGCGTACAAAAAAAAAAATCTTTTGAAATAAATATGAAGGTATGGAAAATAAGAATTGATTTAAATAATACATAAAAAATAAAACTAGACCACGAGGCCCGTGCGAAATTTCGCACAATGAAAGATTTAAGTAAACACAGCCTTTTGAATAACAGTAGTCCTTGGGGTGAGGACGGTATTTGGAAGGAAGGGAAAACGTGTTTAAAAAATTAAATCGAAAAGCGATCGATTATCAATAGACAAATGCACGATGGAAGGGGATATCACAAATATATTTGTGTAAAAACAGTGCCCAAAACAATGTTTGGTATTCGAAATGCTTGTCCCCGCTTGTACGAAGGGCAGGGATGACTGTCAGTAGGGCCACATAACCTATAAGTTTAATGACCTTTAAGTAAATACTGAAACTGTTCTAAACACGTTATGCAAAAAGGTGGCATTTGTAACAAACAGGATTGTCTATACGTGATTAATAAGATAGATTCGTAAAATACACAAAATATTGTCTGATTTGTGATGCCGTTTTGCCAATGACAATTAAAAGTGTTTTATGTTAAAATTTTCCACAAACAGTAAGTTTTAGCGCAAAATTACTTTGCAATGTCAGAAGCCGGTTAAAAAATCTTTCTATATATACCTCATTTATGCCTGTACGAATAGTATGTGCTGAGAAAAAGGGATGTTGACTCGAGAAATAATATATATGTTATAAAGCAATTTGTTTTGTTGTTTATTTTAAACAGATATTTTACCAAACGGTTTCATTAACAGTAGGTCTAATAACAATTCACTGCAGAGCACAATGCCCAGTTGGTAGTTCTGTTTATTTTAAACACAAGCACAACAGATATGGAGTTCTTTCTCTGAGCTGATTATTTTTAAAAAGTTATAAACATTTGACACATCTAATATGACTATAGGCCTACTATCAGTGCATGCCATTCATTCAAGTGCTTCATAATGTTTTGTTTTTAATGATTTTTTTTGTAATATTTTAACACAAATCGGGTGAGTGTTTTTTAAAATGTATTTAAATCAGACTTAATACATAGCTACTAACATTTTTTAGAAAATAAATATGCAGACTGATCATTCCATTGTACAAAATGTAACATACCTGTTTGGATGCTATTTCCTTATTTTCATTTTTTTGTGTGCTGCTTTTACCTCATCGCAAAAAAATGATTTTTTCTCTTTTTTTACTTTTTTTGCAAAACAAAAGAAGGGCGCCAAGCTATATATTTCCCAAGGGCGCTAAAATCCTTGTTTCGCCTCGCCTAAAATGGTTCTTATACAGGCCCAAAACCAGTATTCAAGGGGCAAAAAAAATCTATTTTAAAAATTTTTTATTTATCTAGTGTGGGTTATAATTTGATAATGAGGACGAGGGACAGTGTTAACGGTAGGCCTAAGGGAACTACTTGAAATAAAAGTACTCTTCTGCCAAAAAGGAATAAATCGTTAAGTATTAAGGATAGATACATTAAGGCAATAATAACTTTTAATAAATTGCCTGATGATTTAAAGACTTTAAAAAATAAAAATCTGGTTAAAAAGATTAAATAAAGAAAACTGTTAGAATTTTTATTATAACGTTGCTGGGTTAATGTTAATTGTGTTCTATTTTGGTTTATAAGGTAACCAGACTGCACACAGGGATGTTTTCCCTCTGCCAATTACTATGTATTTTGCATTGTACTATCATTGTAATTTATTGTAATATTTTTTTCTGGTATAAATAAATATAAAAATTTTAAAGACCCCTCGAAAAGTGCCTGAGTATCGGTGCTCATTTCACGGTCCCGGGTCTGGGTCTTACCATAATGTCCGCTCCAATACCTCATTTTTCTAGTGGAAATTTGCTAACAATCACTGACATCCACCAGGAGACGGATCCTCCGCTACTGATATCCCGAACTCCCACGCCGCGGCCAAAGGTTAACATTGTTTAGTAACAAGAGTTTATTGAACTGCAGTTTATTGGGGTAAGGTTAGGTCCTGGCCAGGTATTTAAGCCGGTGTCTGGGCCGCTTCCTGAGCCAGGACGACATATGCTGCTCCTGCGCACTCCTGCCACGCGACCTACACCCTCGCCACGCCGCCAGATGTCTCGCAAGACTATTGTTCTTTTGTCCCGCACGGCGATCTTTAAATGCCCCCTAAGAAATAAATCCTTCAGTTTATTGTAAGCTCGTCAACTGCCTACACTCCAGCAAGACGTGATGCCGTTAGTTACCCGAGATTGTTTCGTACCTGCGCTGATTAATGCGGGCCCGAGAAGGGGTTGAGGTGTTCGAAGTCAAGACGTTAAATTCTTCACAAATAATCGCTGCACGCAGCTGTATTGCTGACGTGACGGAAGCGAATTTAAAAATTTTCTTTACGAAATAAAAATCCCATTTTACTATAACAATCAGTTTTTATATTTTCAAAACTCACATTCGAAATACAAATATGAACCCTGACCGCCGTCAAATTAAATTTCTTCATTATTTCACACTGCTCTACTGAATGCAGATTTTAACAATGTTTTACAAGAATCGAAATCGGATTTCACAACGTTATAAATGTTTTAATATTTGCAATGGACGCCATTTTGAAACTGTTGGATGAATTTTTATAGGTAACAAACGTGTCCAAGCTTGTTACCGAAATCGATTTGATGTAATAATTAATTACGGTTCAGTATTTAATAATAACGATTTGAAAATTATAAAATATGAAAGCAGTTAATAAATTATAAACAAAACATCAAACAGTGAAGCAGTCTCACAAGCACAACACAAACAAACTAGATCCATTAAAAATTCACGAAAACATAATAGACAGCTGCGTGCATTATGAATTGTTTCGATTCATTCCAGAAAGAAAGTAAATTGTGCAGAAAGTTTTATTTCGTGCAGTAGGAGAACAGAATCAAACTACTCTCAACAAGTCAGTGATTTCGAATATTTTGCTAAATCTGTATCTTCACACTAAACTGTACACGTCAGGCCAACAAGCTCCGAATTATACCTAATCTAGTTTTAATTTATTCCATTTAAAAGTGAATAAATTCCCATTCCAGTCTCCCTTCCCGAAAATACGGAGGCCAAAGGTTAAAGGCGAGCGCAATCTTACATAACGGCTTTCCCTTAATCGGACCTTGATGAACACGGACAAAGGACCGTCCCAGGGCTGGACTGGGGAGAAGTACAAGTAACGGCCTTACAACATGTCCTGCTAGGTTAAGGACAAAGGATAAGGGCACTTGCTGTGCACTCTTGCAGCATGAGTAACTAGTAATTCCCGTGAGCTCATTTCATCCACAACACAATATTCAACTACATAATACAAGCTTTTCTCGCGTTAAATCTCCCTTCTTCAAAACCAAGTTTGTGAGCTATCAACATTAACAAACAACTTTTTAAAATTAGATCTAATTAGAATCTATTAGTTTTGGTTAGTTTGATGGCTGGATAAGTAGATGGTTGGAGGGATGGATAGATGTTTCGGTGAATATAAGGTTAGATCGATAAATACGGTTGTATGGATAAATGGTTGGATAGATAAATGGATCGATAGATAAATGGTTGTGTGTATATAAGGTTGGATGGATAAATATGGTTGTATGGATAAATGGTTTCATAGATAAGTAGATGGAGAGATAAATAGTTATATGGATATATGGTTGGATAGATAGACGATTTGGACTAAAAGACGGATGGATAGATTCTGTCTGTTTGTCCTGTGCGTGCATGCGTGTACATCGTTGGAGACTTAGCTAACTAAATTTTAATGAAATTTGTCATCAAGGTAAGATTTTCTCATATCTTAATACCACTTTAATTTAACTTTTGATAATAAAAATGTAGTATGTAAAGATCCAAACAAATGCTATATCCTCAAAAAGCGGTTTTCAGGTGTTGCACATGCAAATAACTGAAATCAGTGTAGCAAATTCGAAACAAAACATTTTCAAATCGAAAGTAAACAAGAAAAAACAATAACAAACCCTGACCACCTCGAAGTTTTTTTAAATTTGTTTCATTTACTCTCCGTAAATTTCTATTATTTCAAAATTAGGCACATTAACTTGTTACGGCACTTCAAAACTGCGTAACACAAACACACAAACCAACTGCCGAACTCGCTTCGCTCGGTCAGTTAAGAATTCCGAAGGTGGTTCTATCCGAAATGCATTAACGCGAGTTGAAATGACAGAACTAATCATTTCAGTTCGTTTACTGGAATACCCTTTCGTACTGGATGTAAAAAACGTTTGCGTCATTTTCAAACACCCCTATTACACAGTTTTTTTTATACAAATCCTAAAGAAATACCAACCGCTGACCTTTGCACTTGTCCATGGGTGCGGAGAAGAATGCACAACAGCGGCACTTGAACTTACCGTTGAGGGGAAACGCGCAGTTCCCTTTATTTCTATGGTAATCCTATTTAGTGTCCGTTATAGCGCCGAGCCTTCTTATTAATTGGCCGCTATTCACGCCATGTCCGTAGCGGGACGCTGCCCTGCACGTCGCACGGCCGGTTATGATAATCTCCCGAACACTGACACCGCCTCAGTTTGCGGTTCACTGCGTGTCAAGGGAAACAAGGGAACTGCGAAGGAGTTAAGGGCGCATTTGTTACGGTCGCAACGGTTGAAGGAAACAAAATTATCGTAAATCAAAAAAACACGAGGGTTGCTCGGAGAATGCAAAGGTGTAGGGTACCATCTTACATACACAATTTATGGCGTGAAAGTACAAAGCGAAGAAAACGGTGCAATTATTTCAGCTTTTTCTCATTCGACCATTTAGGAGTTCGAATGTGGGGGGGAGAGGGAGCTCAAACATTAAACCCTTCAAAAATTCCGGTTCACCAGCTATCGATGTGTAAAAAAAAAAAACGCAGAGCGGTCAAAATTTACTTCGGTTTCCCAAACTCTTTTCTCCAATAGTAACGTCTGTGTCAGGTCCTTACTGATTTTCCTAAAACTCAAATTCAGTATTTAAACATTTTTGGTAGAACTGATTTTTCAGCACTTTTGTTAATTTTTGTAATTTTTTTTGCCCTGAAACGCTTTATTATAGGCTCAATATTAGACTAATAATCCCAAATATATAAGTGCAAAAATAAAAGTGACAAATATAACCTCATCACTTTTATATTTGAGAAGTGTTTTCATCGCGAAAACGATTGATTAAATGCGTGTTATTAATAATGAAAAGAACTTCAAACTAACTCGATTTGATTGTTGAGTGTTTAACTCACTTTATAAAACTAATATTCCGTAAAAGCTACTAACCTTTGTAACGAATGTTATTGTGACGGATATATAGCCTAACTGCCTCTGCTTTGTAAAAAAACGTACGCCAGAATATATTTCCGTAATAAATGGCTAAAAACCGTAACTTATCGTAATAAATTTAATCTTCCGCAAGTTAATATCTCTCAACAAAATAATATAACACTCAATAAAAACAAAAAAATTGTTGAAATCATTACTTCTGAGTCCCGGAGTCAGAAATAACTATTTTTTCCCCAATCAATCACTAAATTAATTCAATACAATTTTATTATGGCAGAATATTTTATCCACTAAAGAATAGCACTCACAAAGAATAACAAACTTTAACAACAGTTAATATTAGTCTATTAATATTCTTCATTGTATACAATCTCCATGTTTAAACGTAGTTTATTTGAACAACTGGTTAATTAATTAGGCTAATTAAATAAAATTACAAACAATTTATTGATTTCATATAAAAAGCCACAGGTTTAAAAGAAACGCTATTATCAAAACTTGTTTGAATTAGCCTAATTCCAATTCGAATTTGTGCAAAACCTGACAACAAACCGGTTTTGAATACATTTGTCGGTTTTTATCCGTTAGCTCCTAAAGGATCAACCTTTCTTTTTACCCTTAATTTTGCGTTTAATTCTAATCACATTTTTTTTAACCGAATCGGAAAAATAGTTTTCGACGGACAATACACTCGCAACAGAGAAATCCAAGAAAATTCAATGAAAGCACAGAAAATTGGATACAAAATGCTCATCGGTACTGTGGAGTTAACAGAAGAAAGCGCAGTGTATTTCATATGCCGATTGGCAGGTGCTCGCTACCCATCCCCTCACACTGTTACAGAAGGATATTTGGCCATACTGCAGCTACCGTGGCGCTCCTAGCGCTGACGTAATGTAGGCAACTACAGTTCTGTATGAAAGGTAATTTCAAGATTAATTAAAATTGTTACAGAATTTTTAAAACAAGGTCTCAATACTTCCAATGTTAGTAAAAAAATAAACATTTTAAAGTAACAGGAAAGAAAGACATTTATTAACTACAAACAACGCGATATATTGACCAAGCGAAGCGATACCTGTTTCAACACAACCTTTAGGCATTTAGTTCGTGTGTTTGTTTGTTACGCACTTTTCGACAAACGCATTGAACAATCGTTTTTAAATTTGGGTCAGACTTACACTGTATAAAGCCCGAACAACGAGTAATTTTTCTTCCCATTCATTCCATTTCAATATAGCGGCTTCTGAATTTCAATAACGCATTAACCGGATGTTTTGAAATTTGATACGAAGGTACCTTGTATAAAACCCAAATGTCGTATTTTGAAGATTTTCCCTAATGCATTTCTGTTTAAAAATGGCGGCCTCTGACTTAACGATGAAGAGTGTACGCAGTTTTCGCCAAACACACTGACCGATCGTTTTGAAATTTAGCAGTGATCCTTGTATAAAGTCAAAAAGATATATGATTAAAACTTTTACCATTCACTTCCGTTTCAAAATGGCGGCCTCTGATTTACAGTAACGAGTGTACGCAGCTTAAGCCGAATGTATTAATCGATTGTTCTGAAATTTGGTACGAAGATACCTCGTATAGGCCCTAAAGCTCAAATGACTTATGTGTAACATTTTTTCCTATTTAATTTCGTTTCAGGACGGCGGCCTGTGATTTACCTATGTCAAGTGTATGCAATTTTAGTCAAACGCACTGGCCGATTGTTTTGAAATTTGGTAAGAAGGTACCTTTTGTAAAGCCCGAAAAACGTACACTTCCATTCACTTCCACTTTAAGATGGCGGGCTCTGATTCGACATGAGTGTAATTGCAGGTTATTTCCTGTAATACTGGCTGAACCTATCATAATTTTAACCGCATCATGGAGAAAGAGCATAAAATTTCCAATAAAGTTGGTCCAGTAGCATTTTTCGTAAGTATTACGGTTACTGGTTAAATTGGCGAAAAATGTTAACAAGTGCTGCCGTGGAGCGTTTAATATTAATTGAGAATATACTGCGAGGTCTCCTGTTCTTTGAACTACTATTTCAATTAGAGTGGACAAAACCAGCCTAGGCAAACTAAGTACGGCTTGACTTCACCGAGCTGAACGCCAGCTGACATCCTCCCCTCCCCTCCACTCCTCTCCCTACTTCCTTCCTATGAAAAAAATCTAGTTTTACAATTTAGTACAAACAGTCTACTTTTATATTCTGTCCAAACTATTTTGTATTAGGGATTAACTACAGCACCCTCACCCCAAGAACGCAGATAAACACAACTAATAAAACCTTATATATTGTACGAAGGATTTGTGGAAACCGGTTTCTTATCTTTAAAACGATTTCGTATAGGTACACAATCCTGATGTTATCGCTTTATTCTTTTTTGTTTATATTTAGAGAAGTAACTTCAATAATCTACTCCGAAAATGTTCCGGGTATCAAAGGTTAAAATTGAGTCCGAATGGGTTTACAATAATCGCGGCACGCACCTGTCTCGCTAACGTGATGGAAGCGATTTTCCAATTTTCACTTTTATCTTACTCGATTACGACTAGATTACATATAGCCGCCTCGGTGGCCTAGTTGATAGCGCACTCGGGCTTTCACCCCGAGAACCCGGGTTCGATTCCCGGCCAGGCTTGGTATTTTCATACGCTATAAATCATCCCATCGTCTGCATTAGCCCAAGTGTGCACAATAGTCGGACATTAAAAAAAAAATCAAATCTGCATATATCAGAAACCAGGATCACAACGAATGAAGCAATACTGGGCTACGAGGAAGGCACAGAACATTAAAAAGTGATTGATTTAGTATACCCCAAAGTTGGGTGAAACAAATAAAGAGAGATATGAAAATGAACCCTGACCGTCGTCAAAATGAATCCTTAATTTCAACGGACTTTGAAAATTCCAATTGCTAATTTATGCAGTGTTAACGCTTATTACGATGGTGAAATCGGATTAAAATAAATTAAATTAAAGGAAAAAAAGTTGAACGAATTTCGCCGGTTAACCAAGCTGCTTAATAATTGCGAACATGAGCGTACTAACACACACGCATGCACGCACAGTACATAAAAATTTAAACGACCTCCCCCCCCCCCAAGTAATCTATTGGTCAGGATCGGAGCTCATTTTAAGGTCCTAGGTCTGAGACTTCGATGATGGCCACTCCAATAGATAAGTGAATTTTTATTAGAGCGGCCATCTTCGTAAGACCCAGAGCTGTAACCTTGAGCACCGATCCTGATCTCTAGATCAATTTTTCATGGTACGCTAACTTACGATTTGATTTGAACTTTGTATAAAAATCGATTACGGAAACAGCTTGGACAAGTTCCTTAACCAATGAAATTCATTTACCTTTGTAGAAATGGCGGCCATTTCAAATATTTAAAAAAGACAACTTATTTGTTATTTCACTATTTTAATGTTAAAAACTGCGTAACTTAACTTTTTTAATTTTCGAAGTCCATTGAAATTAAGGATTCATTTTGACAACGGTCAGGGTTCATTTTATACAGTAAAATTCAACAGTTTCAAAATGGTGGTCATTTGGAATCTTTGAAAATCATTTGAAAATCTGTTTCACCACCTTAATCAGCGGTAAAAAATGTATAAATTAACGTTTCGAATTTTAAAAATAGGTTAAAATTAAAACATTTCTTAACGGCGGTCAGGGTTTATGTTCGTATTTTCAATTTGAAAGCTTAAACTCGTAATATATTTGGAAATTCGCTTTTATCACGTCAGCGAGACAGCTGCGAGCCGCGATAAGTTTTAATGGGAATTCGGTGAAAAATGTTATAAGTAGAATAGAATGTTTTTAAAGTTCTTTGTAAAATCGCCTATCGGGCCTGATTCTGCACGGCCTCGAGTACTTCTTTGTAAAAGTAACAGTACGGCCATATCAGTGATTTATTAAAGTAAAGAGCAGCTGTATGCATACAAGCGTGTTATCAATCGCCAAAGTTTGACTATGAGCACGGGGCCCATACATACCCATACTTCCCGCCAGGTGGAACAATTCCACTTGATAGACAGCTGCGAACTGCTACTAGCTACCAGAGGCACTGGAGGGGTAGTTAACACCCTACACCACACCCCTGCCCTCGACAATTGTTAATCACTTCAAATCTTAATTATACCGGGGACAGCCTGGCTTATGCATGCCTACACAATGTCGAACACTATTTTTGGCACGGCCGTGTTGACTGGTCAAATTTTGCGAACGCAAAACAATAACGGGTGTACGCAGTTTTAACCAAACGCAGTGACTGATTGTTTTTAAATTTGGTACGAAGGTATTTGTATAATGCCTGAATGACGTATGTGTAACATGTTTTCAATTTATTCAGTTTCAAGATGGCGGCATCTGATTTAAAGATGAAAAGTGTACGCAATTTTAATCAATTAACTGGTCGATAGTTTTTTAAATATGGTATGAGGGTATCTTGTGTAAAATCCAAATGAGGTAAGTATTTTTTTTTTTACTTCTGTTTCAAGATGGCGGTTTCTGATTTAACTACTGTACGCAATTTTAATCAAACGCATTTACCGATTGTTTTGAAATTTGGTACTAAGGTACCTTGTATAAAGTATGAATGACGTATGCTGTAACATTTTTTCTACTTACTTCCATTTCAAGATGGCAGCTGATTCAACGACGATAACTGTACGCAATTGTAATCAAACGCATTTACCGATTGTTTTGAAATTTGGTACTAAGGTACCTTGTATAAAGTATGAATGACGTATGCTGTAACATTTTTTCTACTTACTTCCATTTCAAGATGGCAGCTGATTCAACGACGATAACTGTACGCAATTGTAATCAAACGCATTTACCGATTGTTTTAAAATTTGGTACGGAGGTACCTTGTATAAAGCCCGAATGACGTATGGTTAACATTTTCCCCTACTTACTTCTGTTTCAAAATGGCGGTCTCTCATTTAACGATGACAAGTGTACGCAATTTTAATCAAATAATTGGCCGACTGTTTTTGAAATTTGATATGAGGGTACCTTATTTAAAGCCCAAATGAGGTATGTGTAACATTTTCTCCCAATTTACTTCCACTTCAAGATGGCGGCTGATTCAACGATGACAAGTGTACACAATTTCAAACAAACGCATTTACCAATTGTTTTGAAATTTGGTACGAAATTACCTTGTACAAAGCCCGAATGACGTATGCTTAACATTTTGTCTACTTACTTCCGTTTCAAAATGGCGGTCTCTGATTTAACGATGACAAATGTACGTAATTTTAATCAAACGCATTAACCGATTGTTTTTTAAATTTGGTACCTCGTATAAAACTCAAAAGACGTATGTGAATTATTATAATTATGTAAAAATTATGGTGTAGGCCGTTTACAAAGTGGCTGGCCTATACTGCGCAACTATCATGCCGGCAATCAGCGCTCATTGCGGCTTCTTATGAAACTACAGTAGACCTACATCAACTGCAACAATATACAGAATAAGCGAAAACAATTACCGTCGTTATCCAAGTAATAATGCTGATTCGGCATACTTGGCGCCTTCGAGTACAGTACAGACCATGACGCATTACAACCTACAGTTTGTTTATTCTGTTACGGTTCGTTCGATTAGTTCAGTAGTTACAATGAATACAGCATTTATTCTGTATGTACAAAATATCGTTTTTTTAAGGCGAAAAACACACTGAGGCTGTTATCGCCGTCCTAAATATAAGTCTGTGTTCTGTATTCACTGGTAGTTAAGGATGGCAAAATATTTTTAAAACATCGATGTTCCGATGTATTGTTTGAAAAACATCCATGGCGTTAAAATATCGAGACTAAAAACATCGATGTTTTTAGGATTTTTAAAACAGCACTATTTAGCATGTAATTAACACCATTTATGTAACCATGAAAAGTGGAAATTATAGTTATATTATCATGATATATTCCCCCCCCCAAAAACACACACACACACACACAAAATTGAGAGTCGAAAGTACCTTTAAGTACTTTATATTATAAAAACCAAGTGTTTTTTATTAAGGATATTAACGAAATGCGACAAGCATAGATAAACATAAGAATGTATACACAAATATACGAAATCCATAGGAAAATCCAACACATTCCATCAGCCCAAGACAGTCCGTGTACATGTAGACATCAGTCATAGACAATATAGAATAAAGTAGAAGAGATGGGTAAGAAAACTCCAAACTGTTAAAACAAACTGTTTTTCTATATACGAAAAACAAAACTGCTTTGCCAAAAGGAAACAAACAGTTTGAATTGGACTGGATCGTGATTTGTTAAACAAGGAACAACAGTTTGGACTTTCCCATCACCTACGTTCTATTCGAACGTTGCCGCAAGCGCTAAAACTTTTTTCCTGCTATTTTCCTGTTTAACTGTTTTCCTTCAAACAGTACAAACAACTTTTATTTAACTTGCTATACTTTTTCCCTCTATTTCTTGTTGCAACGTAGTGAAGTAAGAACTGTTTGGGCGTTGTCAAAGTTGTTTACTTTGTGTTTAGAAATTTAAAAATATTTAGAGGACAATTTTGAAAGTTTTCTTTTACTTTTTTTATGTTTTTAGAATTAAGTGCATAGTTTTTAATTATTTATTGGATGTGTGGACTTTTTAGTGTTTCTTTTCAGTGTTTAAAAGTGAAAAACCTGTTTTTTGTGATGGGAAATATTACAAACATCTTACATTTTATTTTTATCCGGAGCCTAATTTTCTTTAAAAACATTTGTTTTGTTAAATATGTTATTACAATAAACTTTATATTTTTTCTGTGTTGTAAAATGGAAAACTTATTTTTTTGCTAATGCTAATGTTAATAACCTATCATTAACCTATAATAACCTAATGTTAATAACCTATAATTTTGTAACTATATATAGAGCCAATTTTATTTAAACATATTTGGCCTATGTTCTTATTACTATATTTTACTTATTAAGGTTACTTTTTTCAGTGTTGAAAAATGAAAACCTACTTTCTCCCAAACAAAAATATGACAGTAACATCTCACATTTTGTAAATACATAACCTAATTTTATTTATACGTATTTTTTATATTTATTATCAATCATCAATATTTTTTAATCAACTAAAAATATTCTAAATTGTTTGCATTTCAGTAAATATGCAAAGGCTTTTTAATTTTTAAGTAAAAAAGAATGCTTCTATTAGAAATTCATTGCATTTTGTAAATATAAAATGGCATACATATATATTACGTTTTGAGAATGTAATTTAATTATTACTACACTTATAAGGATTATTTTTTTCTAAATGCTTTACACCAAAAACAGTTAAGGACATGGTGGTAATGGGAATGAAAAAGTAGTCTTAGAAAACTGAACGTTTGTGCTTATGTTTTAGCTGCTAATACAACTTCGAGTTTCATTTTTTTAAACCTGTTTTTTTCAAACTGTTTTTCCAACAAACTGTTCGTTGATATTTTGTAAAAATAGCAGAAGTGTCCATCCCTAGAATAAAGCAAAGGCAGTTTGACATCGGGAATCGAACTCCAGACAGTCAACTGTCATTGTCACCTTCTGAAGTGATAAGCTGAATTGCTGATAACAGAAGTAAATGTGCTCCAGTAGATTAACGAGAAGGAACACAACCAGGCTTTTCAATTAAAATATTAATATACTAGCTGTTACCCGTTGCGGCTTTGCCTGCAATTATAATGTAGGCTATAAAATTTATAGTCGATTTTCAAAATCAGAATAGATCATTTCATTTTAATATATTTCTATTTACAATATTATACGATTTATGGTTTTCGGCCAAGAAATATACATTTTTGCTACTCGATACTCTAAAACAGGGTCCTGTCATATTTTAATAAAATACAGTATTATTAAAAAATCACTATTATTCAATTAAACTGGAATAGTATTGTGTTTATCTCAGGTACCTAAACAGTGTTCATACCAAATTTAATCTCAATTGGTCCAGTAGTTAAAGTGTGATTGAATAACAAACAAATAAACAAAAACAAACTTTCAGAAATATAATATGATTACCTGTTAACCGTCACGGCTTTTCCCGCAATCGTAATATACATTAAAGATCACGCATCACCGTGTTAGGACCAACAACCGTGTCAGTTAGGTTCTGGAGTACTATTTTTTTAAAAATAAATAAAGGTGTTTTTTAATGCATCACCGCGTTAGGCTTAACAACCATGTTAGTTAACTTATGCAGTATTCTTTAAAAAAAATATAAAGATTTTTCACGCATCACCATGGCCTAACAAACGTGTCAGTTAAGGTTTGGAGTACTCTTTAAAAAAAAATAACGGTTTTTTTCACGCATCACCATGTTACACTTAACAACCGTGTCAGTTAAGGTTTGAAGTACTCTTTAAAAAAAAATAACGGTTTTTTCACACATCGCCATAATAGGCCCAACAACCATGTCAGTTAGGATATGTGGCATTCTTTAAAAAAATATAAAGGTTTTTTTACGCACCACCGTGTCAGTTAGGATATGTAGCCTAGTATTCTTTAAAAAAATATAAAGGTTTTTTCACGCATCACCGTGTTAGGCCTAACACCGTGTCAGTTAGGATAAGTAGAATTCTTAAAAAAATATAAAGGGTTTTTTCACACATCATCGTGTAGGCCCAACAACCGTGTCAGGATATGTCGTATTCTTTAAAAAATATAAAAAGGTTTTTCACGCATCACTGTGTTAGACCTAACAACTGTGTTAGTTAAGTTACTCTTTAAAAAAAATATAACCGTTTTTTTCATGCATCACCTTATTAGGCCCAACAACCGTGTCAGTTAGGTTATAAGTACTATTTAAAAAATAAAAAAAATTAATAAAGGTTTTTTTAATGGATCACCGTGTTAGGCATAACAACCATGTTAGTTAGCTTATGGAGTATTCTTTTAAAAAACTATATAAAGTATTTTTCACGCATTACCATGGTAGACCTAACAACCGTGTCAGTTAAGGTATTCAGTACTATTTAAAAAAAATAAAGGTTTTTTTCACACATTACCGTGATAGGCCCAACAACCGTGTCAGTTAGGATATGTAGTATTCTTTAAAAAATATATAAAGGTCTTTCACGCATCACCGTGTTAGGCCTAACAGCCCTGTCAATTAGGTTATATAATATGCTTTAAAAAGTAAAGGTTTTTTTTACACATCACCGTGATAGGCCTAACAATCGTATCAGTTAGGATATGTAGTATTCTTTAAAAAAATATAGAGGTTTTTCACACATCACCGTGATAGGCTCAACATCCGTATCAGTTATGTTATGTAGTATTCTTTAAAACATTATACAGGTTCTTTCACGCATCACCGTGTTAGGCCTAACAACCATGTCAGTTAGGATATGTAGTATTCTTTAAAAAAATATAAAGGTTTTTCACACATCACAGTGTTAGGCCTAACAACCGTGTCAATTATAGGTTATGTAGTATTCTAAAAAAAATAAAGGTTTTTTCACCATCACCATGATAGACCCAACAACCGTGTCAGTTGGGATATGTAGTAGTCTTTAAAAAAATATAAAGGTTTTTTCACGCATCACCGTGTTAGGCCTAACAACCGTGTCAGGATATATAGTAGGCTATTTTAAAAAAATATATAAAGGTTTTTTTATGAATCACCTTGTTAGGCCTAACAACCGTGTCACTTTGGTTATGCAGAATTCTTTTAAAAAATTGGTTTTTTATCACCCAAAACCCGTGTTAGTCGTATTTTTATTGTTTTAGCGATTTACAACACGTTACTGATTTTCGCCTGGTACCAATTTTGAGGTTATGTTGGTCACTTTTATTTTAGATTTTATCGTACTTCTTGTGCTTTCATATTTTGGATTCTTGCTCTTGGGCACATAATAAAGCATTTTAGTAACAAAAATATCGAAAAATATAGGTTATGCTACACTGCATATTTACTATATTTCATGTAATGTAATTACACAAATATATATACTACCTTACAATTGGCACTCTGTGTAGGGATTTTTTTTACATTTAATATTGAAAATTTAACACAAAGTAACAAATTAAAGTCAGTTTTGAAAAAAATTTGAACTAAAATATGAAAATGTTACATTAAACACAATAATTTTGCAATAAATAAAACACAGATTAAGATTATTAAAATAGGATTGAATCTATGTTCATCTCAGGTAACTAAATCACATGTCCAGTAAATAACTACAATTAACACATGACAGAAAACTAAAAACTGATAATTATTTTGGGCTGGGTAAGTAGTATAATGACGTTTTGTAAAACGGGAATAGGCCTATATGTATCTCTGATACTTAAACCATATTCGTACCAAATTTCATCTCAATTGGTCAAGTGGTTAAAGCGTGATTGAATAACAAACAAACAAACAAACACACAAACTTTCAGAAATATAATATGAATTAGATTAGATAGATATATCGGAACAAAATATCGATGTTTTTACGATTTTTAAAATAGTAGGGGGTCTACTACTTTTTTTTTTTTAACGTCCGACTATTGTGCACACTTGGGCTAATGCAGACGATGGGGATGATTATAGCGTATGAAAATGCCAAGCCCTCGCCGGGAATCGAACCCGGGTCCTCGGGGTGAAAGCCTAGTACGTTATCCACTAGGCCACCGAAGCGGCTGGGTCAACTACTTAGCATATAATTAAAACCATTTATGTAACCATGAAAATGGAAATTATAGTTATATTTTCATGATATATTCCCCCCCACACACATAAAATTGAGAGTCGAAAGTACCTTTAAGTACGTTAAGTGTTTTTTATTAAGAAGCGATGATAACCTTAGCGGTTTTTCGCCGGAAGAAAAAAAAATTATTGAGAATATTAACGAAATGTGACAAGTATAGATGAAAATACGAATGTATACACAAATATACGAATTCCATAGGAAAATTCAACATAGAAATTCCATCAGCCGAAAACAGTCCGTACACATGTAGGCAATAGAAAATAAAGCTTTCGTAATTTAACATCGGGAATCGTACTCCAGATAGCCAGGGTGCAACTGTCATTGTCACCTTCTGAAGTGATAAGCTGAATGTGATAATAGAAGTGATAATAATAGTGATAATAGAAGCAAAATGTGCTCTAGTAAATCAGTGAGAATGAATACTAACGGGTTTTTAAATTAAAATATCGATATGTTGGGATAAAAACATCCCCCAGTGATTTTCGAGTAAAACATTGATGTTTGTTTGCCATCCCTAACAGTAGTTCACTTCGTTCACTAGTTCAACTTCACAAAGATTCGCGAACGGAATTACCTACATTAATAGTATTTTTCCCGCCGCCGAAGACTTATTATTGACCCATATTGAGTTACTGTTTGTAAACTGTAGACGTATCAATTCCAAAAAAACTGCTGGAAAACACCTTCGCAAAAAAAGATGACGTCATGCATTTAGCTGAATACAGGTTAGCCGATACATAAAACTGAAATATCTGGTCTCATTCATCATAAGGAATATTATGAACATCGTAATTACACTATATGATATGTAGAAATTTCAGTGAATAAGTATTACATTTACCGCTGTAGACACAGAAAATTATATTCACGTTCTTGAACCTATCGCGAGAAATTTTTATATATTGATCCATATCATTTTAAAGAAGATATTTGGAACTATAAAACAGAACAAAAAACAAAAACTGTATTTTTTGGCAATTTTAGCAATGTGACTTTCGATACGATTAGTTCGTTTTAGTGAACTGTTCCGCCCATATTTCTTTCATTACTTGATGGATCTACTGTCAACCATTCAGTACTGATGACAATAACACTGTCGATAACAAAACCTCGATTCCAAGAAGTATACAGGATATTCACGAAACATTTCCTGCGGAAACAAAACCAAAACAAACAGCTCTCTCAATAATGCTTCTGTCTCACTAGTAATAAAAGCGTATTTTCCTTCTTTTATATTGCTATTTACGCATGCGCAGGTCATTCCGCATTTGTTTGCGCTGCCAGAAAGTGTTTTTCTACTTCCGGATATCTTTATGGAACCGACAGCGCGTTTTACTTCTTTTAAAACGGAGAGAGGTAATGCGCAATACCGTAATTGCGGCACGAAACAGTCTCGCAACGAGAAGGAAACGAATTTCCAAAAAATATCAATACCACAACTGAATTTTGTTAATGAAGTAACATGTTTGTATATTTCCACACTTTTTTATTTAAGTCTTGCCAACCAAGGTTTCACTCGTTAAGGCATTGTAGACAATGCTATAACGAGTGAAACCTTGGTTGGCAAGCTCAAAAAAAGTTATGAGCAAGAATAACAAGTTATTATTTCCATTAATATAATGGATTTCTACCACGTACTAACAATCGTAAGTAAAAATACTTTCCTTTCTTACAATTTTTAAAAATCATCACAATCAGTGTTGAAATCAATTTAAATTAACACTTTAATTTGCAAAAGTACATTGAAAATTTAAAAAAATTGACTGATACAGCTTTTACGCTACAACCGATTATGGAGATAATCACCATAAAGTGTTAATTATTTTCAAAATAGACAGTACTATTATCTGTTTAACAGTTGAACACTATGCCGCAAGATATCACCATCTGCGAGCGCTCGCATATCTCTATTAAGGGTTATAATTATAGTACTTTATAATCAACGCTATTAGTTAAGCAATCAGCTGACTGAACAGTATTCATTCGCGTTGGTTTAATCAGTACTTGTTCAAGTATCAGTTCGTCCCTCGCAGTTTAGTTTAATTTCCCAGGCTACTGCTCCACGACAGCGCTTCTGACAGGCTCGCAACTTTTCCCGGCAATTTAACCGGTAACAGTAATACTGTATTTACGACAAAAATTAACGAACCAATAACACTATTGCTGACGGATAGAAATGAATTTCCAAAAACATTTTTTATCTTACTCTTTTTAAAATTCTGCTTTCACCATCATTATTAACATTAAAATTTGCATATATCAGCGTTTTAAACTTTCAAATTATATTAAAAATATGAAAATGAACTTCTACCGCCGAAAAAAAATAATTTCAACGGATTTTGATAGTTCCAAATGCTAAATAATTTATGCAGTTTTTAACGCTAATTAAAATGGTGAAATCATATTTTCAAAATAATTTAAGGCAAAAAAGTTACTAATTTTAAAGATTTGAAATTGCTGCCATTTTGACAACTGCTGAACGAATTTTGCTGGTTAATGAACTTGTCAAAGCTATTTTCGTAATCGATTTTTATACAAAGTTCGAATCAAGTCAGGCCAAATTGCGAACGTGAGCGTGCAGATATATATATATATATATATATATATATATATATATATATATATATATAGATAGATAGATAGATAGATAGATAGATAGATAGATAGATAGATAGATAGATAGAGATAGAGAGAGAGAGAGAGAGAGAGAGAGAGAGAGAGAGAGAGAGAGAGAGTCAGTATCGTTGCTAATTTCTCGGGTCTGGGTCTTACCGTGATGTGCTCCTATAGCTCATTTTTCCAACAAAGGTTCGCTATTACGTAGATATATTCTATAATAGAATTTTGTTCCATTTTTAAATCAAATCGGCCCAAAATTGCAATACTGATAAAGATAGCCTAAATCCGCTTTTCGATAAAATATAAGATACAAAACTTATGATTTTCTGAAGAAACGATTTTGTGAAATCAAACCGTTTTCCCGCGTTCCGCCCTGTAGTTTCCGAAACACATTTTATGAATTTGAGAAAATTTTTTCACCTGACCGCACGTTACTCACATCTGACGCAATCCTCATGTCCCGGACAGGTATTCCGCTCCGCGCGCTCCAGACATCCCCATCGCTGTTTACTTTCCCAATCTACACCACTTCCGCTTCTTTTATCTGCCCCGAAGTTTCGTCCAATTAAGTCGCTGTCGGATACCCAAGGATATCGATCGATGCGGATTACAAATGGGTCAACCCTCCCTCGGCCCAGGGATGCGACGGACAGATGCACGTACGAAACTGTGGACTGTCGCGGGATCCATCTACGTCCCCAGCTTCAGCTGGTCCTGCTTGACTTTATCTGCGCCTGAACACAGGTCCGTCATTAATAGCTTTTGAAATATGATAAGGTATTAGTTAAGTTTCGGGCCAATTAATAACGTATTATTTGTACTGATTATAAAATATAGCTTATGCGCACACAGCTGCCTGGATCTAATCACCAACTGCTTTATTCTTCTTCTTCTTTTCATTTAATTTTCTTTTACCTTAATGCCCAAAAAGATTATTTCTTAATTTTGGCGTTTTTAATTGAATCTATCACCATAACAAACATTTTCTGTTTGCTACATAACCCGTCCTGTTAAAATCCTTGTATACGTTGTTGACAACACACACAAAATATAATATACAGAATGTCTCATAACTCTGCACACGTTTTGCAGAATTGTTCTTTACTCCGAACATATTTTACAAAAATAAAACTATTTGTCTGTTTGTATTTTTTACTAAAAAAATAATCATATTTTAAAAACTAATGAACACATTTTAACCAAATTTTGGTCAACTCTTTACACTGATATAATCCACCAATAAATAAATTACGATTGAATATTACTACGCAAATTTCAAAATGGCGGTCATTTAAATTATTCTAAATTAACTTCAGAACTGGCCGTTTTACAAAATTACTAACTTTGTTTATGAATTGTTTTTTCTAATTAAAATCAAAAATTCAAAAAAAAGACAATAAGTAGACTGATCGTTTTTATTTCATTGCAATATACATACTGTATAATCTGACAATCATCCCTATTTTATTAAATAAATAAATATCCTTTAACGAATTCAATATTTTATGTATTCAATTTTGGGAAAGTTAATTGATATTTTGGACTAGTAGTTCAAAGAAATGTATATTCTTAATTAATATACAGAGCGTTCCATTCCATGACAGCGCTCGTAACTTTTTCCGCCAATTTAACCGGTAACGATAATATTTACGCAAATTGTAACTAGACCAATTTTATTGGAAATTGAAGCCTCTTTCTTCAAGAAGCAGTCAACATTGATACGTTTTGCGTTCAGCCAGTATTGCAGGAAATAACCAGCAATTATATTCTCAACGCTGAATCACAGGCCGCCATCTTGAAACGAAAGCGAATGGGAAAAAATCTTACATGTTTCGGGGTTAACACAAGGCACCTTCGTACCAAATTTGAAAATAATCGGTAAATGCATATGAACAAAACTGCGTACACTCGTTATTACAAATCGTAGGACGCCATCTTGAAATGAAAGTAAACGTGAAAAATCTTACAAATAAGTCTTTCGGGCTTAATACAAGGTACCTTCGTACCAAATTTCAAAATAATAGGCCAATGAGTTTTTTACCAAACTGCGTACACTCCTCATTCATCACAAATCAGACGCCATCTTGAAACGGAAGTGGGGAAAATCTTACAAATACATCTTTAGTGCTTAATATAAGGTACCTTCGTAAAAAATTTCAAAACAATCGGTCACAGCGTTTTGCGTACATTCGTCATTATAAATCATCTTGAAAAACAAGTAAATGAGGGGAAATCATTTGGGCTTGACACAAGGTATCTTCGTATTAAATTTAAAAACAAACAATCAATGTGTTTAGTCAAAACTGCGAAACAAACATAAGAATCAAATGCCAACGGTCGAGTTGTAACAGAGACCTCGCTATGATCAGCCAGTTACTAGCTGACTAAATAACATTCATTCATATTAGTTTAGTTATCATTATATTTTTAAGTGTATACTCATATGGTATATTCCAAATTATATCGACATCGTTAAATCCGTTTTTTAAAAAAGAACATACGTACACGCAAAGAATGCTCGCTTAATATTGTAAGAATTCCAACTGGTTATCTACTTAAATCTACCCTTAGCAATGTTTTCCCCTCGGCCTAGGAGCAAGGTGTGAGGCTTTCGTTAACATTTACATACTGTATTTACATTAAACCTTCTAGTAACTGATTCCAAACGTTTTATCGTTACACTTAGGATTCGCTATCTTAGAAAAGCGGTTTATTTGGAAGGGGAGGGAACGATCCCCTTATTTCAAACGTTAAACTCTATCGTAGATTAGGCTTACCGATATACTACTAGGGTGATTTCTGAGTAGTTGCCCTCTATGTAAACAATATTGTTTTGAAAATGTTGAACCATCTTGTAAGGCTAGTTTCTATTTTGGTTAGACAATTTCGGCTTAATTGTATAAGCGGGCGACCCCACCTGCCTGCAGGCATGTTAAGTATCTAATTTTATAGTTCTATGAACAATCTGCCGACAATAGATAACCAAACAGAGGGAGGCTGGGCATTGCGAGCCTGTTTGGACGTGTTACTACGCAACGTATTAGAATGATAACCCTTATGAGAGTATGAGGCTCACTGCTGCTAGCATCTTGCGGCAGAGTGTTCAACTACTGTTAAACATCCACGGGACAAAGAAAAATGTGTGAGTGAGAGGTCGAGTCCCCACTCTGTCACCACAACTCACTTCTGTCACTTCACTATCGCTGAGTAGTAACAGTTGGTACACTCAGATTGATGGCAGACTCTGTGTCACTGAACTGAAGGGAGCTGGAGGAGGATTTTCCTACATGCGCGACAAATTCTTCAGGTACTACCACTTAACCAATTATGATTAAAGAAGAATTAATGATTGTTGAATCAAATCGGAATATCAAATGCCGAACATTTCAGATCTTTAAAAATACGATTTGAACATCGTAACTGGCGTTGAAAACTGCATTTTGAATTTTCAAAATCCGTTAGAATTAAGAAAATTAATATGACGGCGGTCAGGGTTCATTAATTTAAATTTTAAAACGTTAATACATGCGCATTTTAATGCTAGTTGTGATGGTGAAATCAGACATAAAAAAAGAGGGTAAGATAATAAAAAAAAACATTCGGAAATCGGTTTTGATCACGCCAGCGAAACAGTTGCGTGCTGCGAATATTAATCTTGCAGTTCGCCTGGTATAAAAAAAGAACTGACCATGAAAATATCGACAACATAAAAAACCCATACCGACAACCTATAATATAACTTTTTTCTTAACAAATTTGTGGTTCTATTTCGTTCGTTATGACACCAAAAAGTAAATAATGGCATTATGCAGTTGTTAATGGTGCATTACTATGCCTTGTTAAACCAACAAAATGATCCATCATTCCCCTGACAGCAAGGCTTAATTTACTGATCAAAAACTTACGCCATCTTAATTTTAACAAACTACAGTATCAACTTGTGTAAGTAATGTGTTATTAATAACAGTAATAAACAGCACACAGCTCTTTCACTGAAGTGATGGGAGCCAATTTCCAAAAATAATTTTCTTCTCTTATCCTTTTTATTCTAATTTCTGCTTTCATTATCATAATCACCATTAACATTTGCATTTCAAAAAAAAAAACTTTGAAAATACGACCCTGACCGCCGTCAAGTTTAATTTCTTAATCTCGACTTTTTCCAGTTCCTCAAGCGTTCTGAAGGTTTGTTTAACCAGAGTTTGTATAGTTAAGCACTCGAAGTACAACTAGCATTGTAAAAAAACGTGCTCCATATTAGCGGCTAAAGTCCATGTAATTGAACTATCTGCCGCTACGAAAGCTACAAGAACACTGGGTGGAGACGTTTGAGAAAATAATACTAGTACGTTTATACTCAATGGTTTAGCTAAAGCTCTTCCTCAACAACGCAGCCTTCGGTGTACGTCGTTCCACCGTGGCTCTAGACGAAGTAATCTAACCCAAGAACAAATAAATGAAGAAAGGTTAGATCCAGCTAAGGCTCGGAATTGCCAAACCTGTATTCACAATGTGTGAGCCCTTGAGAGGGCTGGTAACCCTACCGAATGAGAAAAAAGTTCGACGTTTTTTTCGATTATTACCGGATGAATACGTCATGACTGTGGTATCTACTAAACGCATATCCTTCATAAGATGTTCTTCCAGTAAAATAATTAGTTTAACGGCGTCCATTAAGAAATTACTTTATGATCAGTTTGAGTAAAAAAGCCACTACCATAAACAATCTGATACTACCGTGATGGAATTCAGTATTCAATAGGCTACAATAGACCTAACACGCGCCCCAACACTTTTCTTTGAACAGGGATCGATCGGCTGTAGACGGATAATTGAAAATCGCTCTGATCCGGTTTTCCAGTGGACAGCCAGTGATACGGGACAGAAATATTCCCACTGGGAAGGAACTTTTGAACCGGTTATTTTCCCAAAAGCCCGGAAAGTTCCCAAAAAGTGAGAAATTATAAAAAAAAGTTAGACATTACCAGGTTAAAGTATTTTGGCAGTTTCTACTAATTCTAAATTGAATTTACTTTTATTACAAACGAAACAAATGTATTAAGTTTTCGAGTATAAGTCACCAACTGACATAATGAATTAGTGTAGTCTATGGTCTTTCTTGCTGACTTTCAAAACATTTTCTTATTCAATTATTCAAACACTCAATTTAGGCTACGCTGAAACCAAATGATATTAACTCTTTTTAGTATTAAAAAATCCCATTTTATTTTGATTGACAAGCAAACAGTATTGTTAAGTTAAACAAAAGATAAGAAACTATAGTTCGTTTATTGTATTTTCAAGATTGTTTTAGCCCTTATAAAACTTTAAACAAGGTTTGTTCTGTTTCTCCTTTTTTTACTTGGCATCTTAGTGATCTACAATAAGATAAGATACTACGTAACAGCAATTATCGTATGCACTTATAAATACGACACATTTACAATATTAAATCACCCTAAAGTCAAATCAGATCCAAGCGGTTTTTTAATTTGATTCTGAACTTTGTAAAAATTACTTTTTCAACTAAAAAACGTTTATTGCAATTTTTTATTGTTAATTTGTTAATTGACCGAGCAATTTAGATCTTTGTTTCAACTCGGCAGTTTGGTATTTGGTAAGGAAATACCTTGTATAAAGCCTGAAACACGTATGCATACGATATCCCCCAATCACTTCCGTTTCAAGATGGCGAGCTCTGACTCAACGTCGAGAGTGTAGTTGCTGGTAATTTCCCATATTACTAGGGGAACTGCAAAACCTATCATAATTTTGACCGCTTCACGGAGAAAGAGCATAAAATTTCCGTTAAAGTTGGTCCAGTAACATTTCCCCTAGATATTACGGTTACCGTGAAATTCCATTTTATATTAATTAAGAATATGCTGCAAGTAAATAATGTTAGATACATTTTGCCGAGCTAAAATAAACTTAAATGTCTAGTAATTTATGGAGTTTGGGAATAGTTCCGGGAATTTCACATCACTATCAAGACGGCCGGTCTAAAAGTTGAAGACCACCATTCTGGTAAGGTACAGCCTACATTAGCCGCTAAGCAATAACTGCATCATACATCACTCCACGCACCATATAGTAATCGATAAATCCTACCCTATTGCTTCCGCTTACCGACCATATGTTCGATTTATCGACCGTGAAACTGACTACAGTAATGTTAAGTCACCTGCTCTTTCGACTTTAGCACCTATTTGTGCTGCAGCATGGTCCTAAATGAGGGGGCAGGCGTAATGGATCGATGATGATGTAGCTTTTTACCTCCTCGCTACATGATAAGACCAAAATATTAATATGATCATCCAGTGATGCAATTTGAGGTTAAGAGGCCCGTAGCACGGTCGAAATTAAAAAACATTGGTGGTATTGTACAAGTTGTGACTGTTTATCATTTTTTTACATGTTTCTCCTTTACGATGGGTGCCATCAGTCCGTTTGTCGGTAACGCGCCTCTGATACGTAAACCACTTGACGGATGGTGCCGCAAATGGTTTTTGATGAGTCCCGAACACACGAAAAAATAGCGGTAGACAATCAAAAATATTTAGGAGTAGTTATACGAGGAGGCAGACAGACTGGCTGGACTGGAATCTGCAACTGAGTTTGTCGGACCCAGGCAGGCTTTAGGTGGATTAACAAGCAACACCAGGCAATATGGATAATCTTCATGGGCATTCCCAAAGAGCCTCTTGGGTAAGGTTCCTTGTGGAGGATTTAGATATCTTGGGCAGAACACAACTCAGGAAAATCATGGGTCTCATTACAGGGCACTGTAATCTGAGTGTGCACGTGAACACGATAGGTATACACCACGGAGAATCCGTGTGTAGGTTACGCAGGAAAGAGAAGGAAACTGCAGAAAACATTCATGATTGTGAGGCTCTTGCTGTAGGTCTGCTAAGAAAACGGCCTGGTAAAACCACCAGTGGAACAGAGAGAGTAAATGTGCGAGAGAGAGGTCGATCACACCTCCCTCCTTTTCCTTCATTATCGCTTAGTAACAGTTTTTAGACTCAGACTGACCGATTCTGTGTCATTGGACTGTTAGAGGGAGCATTTTTTTTTTTTTTTAACGTCCGACTATTGTGCACACTTGGGCTAATGCAGACGATGGGATGATTTATAGCGTATGAAAATGCCAAGCCCTGGCCGGGAATCGTACCCGGGTCCTCGGGGTGAAAGCCTAGTACGCTATCAACTATGACCGAGGCGGCCATTAGAGGGAGCATGAGGGGAATTCTCCTACATGCGCGAGAAATAGCAGGAGGCTACGAGTTTTTGGTTTCCATGACCGTAAGGACCTCCAGCAGGATAAGCTGGTCAGTGGATAGTTGGAACTTACTAAGGACACAAATCTGCTGAATTAGTAGAGGTTTACTTGCACAATAGGTCCATTTATCGGGGTTTTAAAGTCCTTTACTCACTCTAGTATATAATCTAATCTACAGGGCAAAATTTAACGCAAACGTATTTTTTTTATTTGTCTAATGTGGAATATTATTTGATACTAGAAGCGATAATGGTTTTTAATATATGTATAGCTTTTTCACAAAAAAGAATTTATATGAAACCGCCAGACCTATACAAAAATTCACATTTTTATGCCCCCCCCCCTAATAATTCAACAGGTCAGCTCAATAAACTACGAAAAATTTACGAACCTACTTTGGAACAAAAAAAAGAAATTTTTCATAATTTTTTTTGGACATTGCACATAGTTTTGTATTTATGGACCTCAGCTCCACAACAACCTCAAGTCAGCTGATCCATTCTTGAGTCAGCTTTATTAGTCTTAAAAACAAAACACTCAAGCTTACATTTCAACGATCGATACTAATTTACAAGGCCAAGAAACAAACTAAGTGCGTCTTTTAAAAACGTGTGTTTAACCTTATTTTTGTATTTGTATTCCACTGAAGATTGTAGCTAATTTACCGAAATGTACATCAGGGCAATGTAATTTGACTAGTTCACTGACGGATTAATGCGATTTTGTGGGTGGGGGCGGTTGATTGGATGATTCAACTTACAAAAGGAGTTCAACTTTACACTGGAGGATTAAAATTTTTAAAATAACACCTTCAGAAAATTGCACTATTAAGCCGTTTTGAGATTTAAAACAGGTATAAGTTGAGATATAAAATGGAGTGTAAAAATTTACTCCATTTTAGACACTTCATCTAAAAAAAAGTCACTTAATTTTTTCTAGGTTATTATTTTACAATTATTATTATTATGTACAACGATACAGATTTTGAAACACAACTTGTACTAAAGAAAACACGTTTTTCTTCTTTCCCCTCTTCTCAATATTAATATCCGTAATTTTTTAAGTATAGCCGCAGTTATTCCCGTTGCTTTACGCTTAACATATTTCTGCTGTTGCAGTTAACACAGGAAGAGAAGAGAGAATCAACATAAAGTATTTAACTGATTAACCTCGTCTTACCCTCAGTAAAAGCGTTACAAAGTGCAAAAACGTACATACGGACAAAATTTCACGTACATATAAAATTGAGATCGGGATATGGTGACGGGTTTAGGATCCCTCAGATGCCTCCAGGACCTTTCCCTCCAATCTACGCATATACTTCCATTTTATTGAAGTAAAATTGGATCTTTTACATTTTTTATTTTATTTCTTTTGTCTCGGGAAGGATGATGCCCCTTCGCCTCCCTTTTAAATCCGTCCTTAAATTAGTTTTCATTTTGTCACAAAAGTATTTCATTTTTGCATCACCGTATGCTCAATACATATTTGTAAGCATTTATTACAATTTTTAATAAAAAACACTTAAAACTGTGTTTTAACAATTTTATACGCGTATTTCCTTATTACATAACCAGGTATTATTCTCCTCCTATTATCTTGTAATGACATCCCTCACAGCCCCTCTTTGAAAATGATAACGTAATATTTGAACAGCCCCTATTGTTTCAGAAAATTATTTTCGTATATCGGCAATACTGCTAATTGGAATCTTCTAAAAATTCTCTTCGTTTTGAGTCGCTCTATGTAGAGCTATGATAGTACGTAGAAACGTCAGGCACGTGCTGTACGGGACAGATGTGACTCATCCTTTACTGTACCAGCTGTACCTGTACGTTCTAGCTTAGGTTCCTAACAATGCTTCAGTCCCGGTATCCAGTCCAGTTGGAAATAATTACTGTATAACGATCAGCTGTAATTTAACCTAACTTCAGTGTTTCCAGTTTTTCACAGCGCTGAAGTACTTTCCAAAAATATATTTTTTTAATGCCCTTTTGAAGCAAATGTGATATGACCTTCACAATAAGCATATTAAACATTCAAATTACACTGAAAATACAATAATGAACCCTGACCGCAATAAAATTCACTTTATTTCAATGTTTTTTTTTAAATTCGAAACTCTTATTACGATGGTGTAGTTCTATATAATTTTTAACAACTCATCGAAAAGGGATCAGGATATGCGCTCATATTAATGGTAGTACAATAACGGCAGTTCAAATAGCTCATTTAATGGAGATTCGATCGTGCCACGTAAGATGCCTATAAAATATAACCTTCAAACAGCAGTCCACTCAAGGTCTACAAACCCTTCAGAGGTCGTTGACCTTCAGCGTTGTACTTACAAGTTACTCGCAAATTTTCACTTCGAAAACAAAAACTTCCGATTATTTTCAAAGTAAACTAAACTGAGTCGGCGATGTATCATCGTAAAAAAAAAATATTTTCCCAAAAACGGCTGTAAAGATTTTGATCAGTCTTATGGTGTGTTTACATTTTAATGCATGTAAGAGAATTTGTATGAAATACAAGTCAAATTGACGAATGACGATAAATGACCTCATACAAATGATCACACAAATTCTATGAGCTCGAAAATTTTGTATGAGCAAAAAATTGCATATACTTTGACTTGTATGAATTTTATTTTCATGTGTTTTTATGTTACGGCAGTTTTTGTTATTTATTAGATTTAATTAGCTGTTTACTAAGGTGACAGGTTTTGATTTGTCGGCAAATTCAGTTGTATTTTATAGCCTAGCTTGTTTAAAGATTTTGTTTTCTATAGTTTGATTTACTATTTTGTTGTACAGTTTTTAAATTATGTGCTATCTTCTAAAGTGAGTTCACTAACCAACACGATATAGGCCTATGCACCATAAGTTTTTCTTTTTCTTAAAAATTCTTGTTGCCACCACCTACGAGTTCATTTTTTTAAGATTTTATTTACATCAGCGCGCATGTTGATAAATATAAGAACTTCTCATTACAGCATTACAAGACTTGGTTTTATAAAGACCGACAAAATTATCATTTGAAAAAATGGAATTGTGTAAGTGTAAATGCAGGGTGTATTTTTACGAACTATTTGACATGTATGATCACACAAATCCTGTATCTCATACTGTATTCCAATTTAAACGCACCATTACAGTGAGCCAAATAACATACATTATCCGTTATCTCTCAAGAATTTCAGTTCGCAAACAATTGATAAAAAAAACAAAAAACTGACAATTCTAACAATCTGTTTCGTTCTATAATGGCAGACACGTGTCTATGAACAAAATTCTGCGACTGTCATTAGAAAATCGGGAACGACGATTTGGATATTCCTTAGACAAAAATCTAATGATTGTCTCCCATCTCGAACAGTAGAAAGGTAGAGGTGGTAAGACCTCGACCGGTCAGCTGCGGTCACGGAATCGCAGGTTAGAGAATTCAGTTACGTAATCTAATAAAAAAACTTACGTAACCCTTAGCTCATTATTGTAACTGGCGTAAAATATGGAAAAATCGAAACGATGACGTGTGGTAATACGTTTAACCAAAAACTTGACTGATGTTAATAAACATAACCTCGAATAGTTACTGTCTGAAATCAGCTGTTTGGTGAATCTTCCACTTGTCGCAGCACCATCGCGTCGCTTTCCTTACTTTGTTTCTTACCACGGCCACCGACTCCACCAGGACCGAGTGCAACAAACTACAAGGACAACAGCGGGTCCACGTGTTGGCCGGGTGTAGCGAGGCGCTAGGATGCGGGAAGTGACATGTCTCAGGAAATGAGGGCTTTAAGAGGCTCTTACCTTCTTACAAGGCAAGGTCAATGTTCTTCCAGTACTGTACACATGTCGCCTTCCTGCCTTTACCATCGGCCACACGTTTTGAAACTTTCTCCAAGACAGGTTATTGGCTACTCTTGAAGTGACTATTTCTTATCGCGGGGTATGGAAGTATGTTTTGCACGGGAAAAATTTGCCTCCACGGAACGCTCTAATATTTGTTTAGTGATTCATAAATGTATTTTTGAAGCGAAAACTTGTTATGGTCGCGATTGACAGAACATGGGTACAAACATTTGCTTTCGCGTCACGCTTGAATCCGTAATGCACACCTCACAGCGTGTTCTTGTAGTCTCTCTCTCTCTCTCTCTCTCTCTCTCTCTCTCTCTATATATATATATATATATATATATATATATATATATATATAGACTGGAAGTGACTACTTCTAAACAGCTGATTTCGCACAATAGCTTCAACTTAGGTTATGTTTACTGTTCTTGTTAATTTTTAAAATGTGTATTTTCTAAATTTGTGAAGTTAAATTATTTAATGTATATGAACGTTACCAATTTCTGAATGCCAGAATCACAAATATTATACGTATTAATATTCTTATACAATATAACTCTCAAAAGTAAGGTATAAACTGATTAATTAAAGTCCCTTATATAGCCTAACATACTCAAAATCATAGTCTGCGACAGTTTTAGTTAATTTTTAAGTTGTGTACCTACACACATGTGAAATTTAATACGAAAATAATTTTCAAGAGTTTCCCTTTCCTGCATACATTCTTATAAAAATAATTAAATCATAATAGTGAAAAAGTACACAGTCAGGCATACCAAAATTACTCACTTCTGTCGGCCAGTCACGCACTGCCTAATTTTTTTTTAAATTTGTTTTTGAAGTGAATACTTCTTATGGCGGGATATAGATGTTATGTTTTGCACGGGAAAAATTCAGTTTGCCGTCACGCATCACGCTCTTATATATATATATATATATATTAGCCGCCTCGGTGGTCTAGTGGATAGCGTACTAGGCTTTCACCCCGAGGATCCGGGTTCGATTCCCGGCGCGGGCTTGGCATTTTCATACGCTATTAATCATCTCACCGTCTGCATTAGCCCAAGTGTGCACAATAGTCGGACGTTAAAAAAAAAAAAAATATATATATATATATATATATATATATATATTTTACTTCTTATGGCGGGGTATGAATGTATGTTTTGCACGGGAAAAAATTCAGTTTGCCGGCACGCATCACGCTCTTTTATATACTTTTGTTTTAAAATGTATTTTTGAAGTGAAAGCTTGTATGTTCGCGCCATTGTATTACTTACCCAGTCCAACTTAATTAAGTGTTAACTGTGTAACAGTGACGTTTTTATACGTTATTATATATTGGTTGGTGTAAATAATAAATATTTAAATGTCATTATACTACTTACCCAGTGCAACTGAATTATTTAGTATTCAGTTTTGTGATATGTGTTAACTGTAGGCTATAACAGTGACGTTTTAATAATATTTTATACTTCTTAATATAATATTTTTAATTTGAAAATTTATTTGTGTTTTTGTTTGTTATTCAATCACACATTAACTACTGAACCGATTGAGATGAAATTTAAAATGAACATGGTTTAGGTACCTGAGATGTACACAGATGTATTCCCATCTTAAAAATTTGAATCCTGTTATTTTTTATTATAAAATTATTGTTTATAAGCTTACATTTGCAATTATTTTAACTGAAACAATCTTATAATTCCAAACAACCTGCCTTTCCAAATTAAAATATTGCAGTTTCCATTGAAGTTGGCATTTACAATGAAAAATGAATAAGTAATAGGGTCAGATATTAAGAGTAGCAGGAATACATTTGGGACTCTGTGCTTCTCCCATGGTCAGTTATAGCCTATTCTAGTGTAGAGTAGTAAAAATCTATGTATTGGCAAAAAAACCATAAAATCATATAATATTGTATTTAGAAATATATTAAACTGAAATAAACGTACTCATGATTTTGAAAATCGACTATACATTTTATTTTGTGTTGTCGGCAGTCATGCGACTGACACCTTTTTTTTATTGAACTGAAGTGACATTGAAGCTATTGTGCGAAATCAGCTGTTTAGAATTAGTCACTCCCAGTTTAGACATAAACAGGAACAACATACGCTGTGAGGTATGCATTACGGATTCAAGCTTGACGCGAAGTCAAATGTTTATGCCCATGTTCTGTCAACCGCGACCATACAAGTTTTCGCTTCAAAAAAACATTTTATTAATCACTAAAAAAACCCTCTTAGATAGCAGTAAAACACATAAATAGGTTCATCTTTTTTACGGTTGGGGTAATTTTCATCTTTAATTTTTTTATTACTAATGGGTCTCAAGCGGTGAATTTTATATAACATGATAATTTTTAATCAGATTTCTAAACTTTTTACAACAGTTTATTACTTAAAACACTATGGCAAAACCACGGAAAAACCTATTCTAGTCACAACAGTATCGCATAAATTTTAACAATTTAAACTTTCGTACGCACGTCTTAAGTGGAAAAAACCACGTCAGCTTTGGTTAGCATTGTTATTTTTTTAATCTGAAAATAAGGATCCCTATACTACCCCTCTTTTCCCCTCCATGCCACTGAAAGTGCGGACTCATACTAGTTGCAAAGTACGCCTAGGAGCTCGTGCGCCTATTGCTTTGCTCATGTAGTTGGCCTTCGCACTGGCTGTTTCCCGTGTTCATTAGAGTGCACGTACAGATGTGTTAAAACGTTCCGTGACGGCAAACTGAATTTTCCCCAGTGCTAAACATACACCCATAACCCGCGATAAGAAGTACAGTAGTTACTTCAAAAACTGCTTCGTTTATCATTTCATACTGATCCAATGTGTGACCGTACCCCCCCCTTTTACGTCCTTTCCGTATCATCATCATTTACTTGCTTATCAGCACAACTGGATACGGTAAAAAAATGAGTCTTCCTTTATAAAAACACAAAACCTGTAAAGCTGTCTTGGTGATAAAAGCTATACAGTGATAAGTTTTTTCTTACCAGTATAACAGAGAGCGACTAACGTGTGCGCATGCGTTCGTACCAGCGGCTGCTCTTTCGACCATGGTAGCCTCTGCAGCAAGTGGTCCACGTAATCGTACCCAGTCACTGCCGATAAGTCCCACTGAAGGCTGGATACCACCATCATTTCCCACTTCTGTAATAAACACATGCACTTGTTTTAAACGATGAAAAATTTTTCCCGGCGAGAAACCATAAAGGTTATCATCGCCGTGACAAGAAACTGAAATATTTACACCACTAGTTAACACCACTAATTATTTGTTAATATTAATCGTAAATCACCACGTTCTGATAACTTGAATCGATTTCTCGACTTTCGAATAAATTATTTACACAGCTGAATTCTGCCTCAAACAAGTTAGAACTAGGAAATGCTTATAACAGTGGTTTGCTGATACTTGTTAATCTGACGTATTTTGTGCGGATGCCTTTAAAATTTGAATTTATTTCATCAACCCCCAACAGACCTAACGAATTCATTCGATCCCCTTCAAAGTTCAATAGAGCCCCCCCCCCAAGACGTTTACCTGGGCCCCGTTGGGAACCCTTGCTCTAGGTCATGGCCGTCCTGCTTTAAATTTTGATGGTCCATGTTTAGTATGAGGCTGTGGTATTTACCTACAAGTTAAATTAGAATTACTAAATAAGAAAGTGCTTCAAAAGTTGGTGGGATCAGTGGGCAGTAAGTTAATATTTTTCAGTAAGGAAACTACACTAATTAACTGCGTCAACTGTGTATTACTCAGCAACCTGGGAACTTATGAGTTTGGTTTGTAATAAAACTTACAAACTACAACAATTTTAGTAATTCACTAGTGTACAAGCGTAATTTAGAAGCAGCAGAAAGTGATAAACACTTAAAACCTAGTAATATCTAACTTTTTTTCTATAAAATATAGCGGGAAATATTTCCATTTCGTAAGTTCCTTCTCCACATCACTAGTCCGACGGCAAATGTCCCGGTTATACAGACAAAATTAGGTAAGAATTAAAAGTAAATTGATTTTGAAGCCTTAAATAAGAAAATTTACTTATCGTGTACCAAGAAAAAGTACTAAGAACTACTAAAAAAAGAGGGAGAGATATAATAACAGAAAATAGAAAGATTTTCTCATTTGCACAGACATTAGTTGCTGCAAGTTTGGCAACACTGCATAATAATAAAAAAAATCTATCAACTTAAAATTTGTTCTGTATTCATCATTTCATAGTTTTATTGTTCAAGATATTTTGTTCAGTTTTAAACTTAAGAGGAAAGTAATAGTAACCACCGCACCTCCCCCAAAACTGACGACTTTGCTATAGTTTTTTTTCAGGTGGCCAAAATGTGTGTTTTCATGTACGAAATTTGAAAACAACGGACCCACCGTATTTGGTTATATAAATTTGAAAAATTGGCAATACTAAGTAATGCTCCACTTGCGAAGACTAAACAGCACCGGAAGCGGCAATTTGGCAACATTGTAGGGATGGGCATTTCTGTTATTTTTACAAAATATAAAATGTAAGATGTTTGTAATATTTTCCATCACAAAAAACAGGTTTTTCACTTTTAAACACATATAACATTTCCATTCAGGAACGTAATCATCTCTACCTTTTTTGAGGTTAATCGTGTCCGTCTTTCACTTAACAGATTTCCAGCCTTTGAGAATAGCCTCGCACAAGGTACAGACGTTGCAACTATGTTGCATCTGGTCCTGTAAAGTTCTGCCAAATTAGGATAAATATGTTGATGCATTTTCCACCAACGGAGTGGACAATTATTCTCACCAGCATCACTTATCCGAGGTAGAATGTCTTCGTTCATGTAGCTGTCTATTTCCTTTATTGCTCTTGCTGTACTATTGATAGTTTGTGGATGCTTGTCAACCATTATTTCATTTAAAATTCCTCAGGCACTTATGCTACTCTGTAGAGGTGTAGGATTTACAACTGATTTAGATGTAGATGGTTGATGTGTAACTGGACTACAGCTAGTTTTACTATATTTTTCAATTAGTTGAACGACTAAATAACGAAGTTTTTTCTTGACTTCTTCTAAGGCTGACTGGTCCTGAAAAACATGACTTTTGTACCTCGGATCTAATAGTGTACAGAGAGCAAAAGTATTACTTTGTTCAATCTTTTTAAATCTTTCGTTAAGTCCACTTTTTAAAGATTTAATAACGTTTTTTGCTGCATCATAATACTGATTTTTTTTCTAATTTTTCACAAATACCTTTCAGGCAGCCTATATTTCGCAAAATTTTAGAAAAAGTTCTAAAATAACCTAAAATTATTACAGATATATACAAGAGTAGATATTATGAATTTTAAAAAGTCCACACATCCAATAAATAATTAAAAACTATGCACTTAATTCTAAAAACATAAAAAAAGTAAAAGAAAACTTTTAAAATTGTCCACTAAATATTTTTAAATTTCTAAACACAAAGTAAACTACGGAGAAAAATTAATATAAAACACAATTATGGCTGTTTTACAGTTTAAAAAATGTTTGAACAACAAATTTTACATTTAAAACTTTCAAACAACTCGCAACAATATAGAGATAAACGTCGACAACGCCCAAACAGTTCTTACTTCACTACGTTGCAACAAGAAACTTTGAAACAGAGGGAAAAAGTATAGCGGGTTAAAGAAAAGGTGTTTGCACTGTTTGCAGGATAACAGTTATCAGAAAAATAGCAGGAAAATTAGTTTTAGCGCTTGCGGCAACGTTCGAATAGAACTTTGGTGGTGGAAGTCCAAAGTTCCTTGTTTAACAAATCACGATCCAGTCCAATTCAAACTGCTTGTTTCCGTTTGGAAAAGCAGTTTGTTTTTCGTAAATAGAAAAACAGTTTTTTTAACAGTTTGGTGTTTTCTTACCCACCTCTACAACATTGTGTCTGACAGCTACCTCGGCTTTGCAACTACTTCGGCAACACTCGTAATCTTCTAACAATTCAACTATAGTTTAATCTTCAGCGATGTGCACAGACTGGCAAAAACACAACCAAATATGACAACTTTCATGTCGGAAAACTAGAAGCTTTCGTGTTCTGAGAAGGCAGGAGAAAGCATAAAGAGTATGCGCACTGTATACAAAGTGGTTTGACATGTCAGGAACAACCTTACTGCGCAAGCGCGTCGGGTAAATCTGCTGTAAGTGCTATGACTAATTTATAGCAACGTCCGAATCTTTAAAGTTAAAAAGTACACGTGTTGAACCTTTTGTTAACGATACCTTTGCTGAATACATAATTAGTTTGACGTTATCTTTACAAATATCTTGTTTTGTTTAAATAAATAAATAGTGAACATAGCTTAGATATTATTTACTGTAATTATAGTAAAAGATCGGTTGTTTTATATTAATTTGTAACGGTCAGCTGATTACATTGAACAGCTGATAGGCTATAATAAGTTTCAGGTTCTGAATATAAACTAATAATGTATCATAAACGGTTACAACGTGCACGTGTTCTTCAAATAAGGAAAAATACCGAAACCAAAGCAATTCAACGTTTTTAGCCTACGTTAAACAGTAATAATTGTTATCGAGAAGGAGAAAAAAAGATACAGTAATAGAAAGACGAAATTCGTTTGCTCGTTTCCGATTCATATTTCCGTTTCATTAAAACGTTCGTGACACTTTTTCTATTCACTCCTCTCGCCAAAGCAAACATTAAAAAACCCCTTTAACCCAAACGTTTTCAACGCTCACCAAAACAAAGTTTCAATAAAATAAATGTGTATCTCGATATTAACCTCATCTTCGCCTCTAGACTACATATAACAGCGCTTGATTAGATTACTGTAATTTAGTTATGCAATAGTGGCGTGGCAGTTAGATAGCATACCCGAGTCTTTATAAAACGTTGAATTCTTCACATTTGTTGTTGTTACTTCGAGTCCGAAAACTGGGGCTGACGAATATCCAGTTTTAGCGAATTATAAAAAACTTCTTCTTTAAGGCTAAGGCCAGTAGTTGGTAAATTACTGCGAGGTTTATTGCGACATTTACCGTAACCACGGATGTAAATTGACGGTCACATGAATGCTGTATTTTACTGAATCATACAAGGAGAAACGGTGGCCAAACTTACGAACACAATTCAGTAGTTAAGAAAATTTTGATAGTGAAACGCCGAGTTTTATTTTATTTATTGTTTAAAGCAGTAATGTTACTGAAAAATCTAAAACAGCTCGGTTTATTGCTGACAGAATGAAGGCGAAGATAAAAACATAATAATAAACATTGAAGAATTCACTTGGTTATATGTGAAAGACTTCTACCAAGTAAATTTGTTACTTTGCATATCTAAAGAAATATGTTTGAACAATATTGAATTTCATTACTACTTTCCTTTACCAGTATTAATTTCAACTACATTTTTGGTAATTTATCCTTGCATTTAATTTGTTATCAGACAGGAAAGTTTTACTATCGAAAGGCTTACCATACTTACAGGATTTAGGTTTTCATCCGGGATTTTCGCATATATGCGTGAAAGACTGGGCTGCCAGGAAATTTCTCTGTTTTCATTTAGCGGTTGGTAAAATTGAAGCCAAACTGGGAAAGCCTGAAGAAAGAAAGCTCAGCATTCAACAGAAGTAGAAGTCTTTCGTTCAATGTTAGAGTGCAACACTGAGTTCAGAAACGTTTTCAAATTGGTGGAGTTCGGGATATCAGCACCGGTGGAAAGAGTATTTTCTGTCAGAAACGTTTGGAGGCAGATAGGCGAAGAATGCCCGTTTTGGTTGTAAGGGAGCTACTCAATATAAAAGTTAATTCAGAGATGTCTTGTGTGGACTTTTAAGGAAAAATTTAAACTGATAAGGTGTTCCTTGAAAAAGTACTATCACTGAGAAATATCACACCCGTCCAACTCCAAGACAAAAGCAAGGACCCGATTGTACAAATGTAATCGCAGCACCCAGTTCTAAGTAAATTTTTGCATGTTTTTGTTCCATTTTTATTCCAAAAATAATAATTTAAAAAATGATTACTTTATTTGTAAATCAATGTATTCAAGTAGAAAAACTGATTAATAAATGAACAAAAAATATTTTATGTTACTTACTAAAACTTAACCCTTCCCAAAAAAAGTCCGGGATTGGAGTACAGAAATTATGGTAAACCTATCCACTAACAGAAGAATTACGAAGCAGTAAATAACGCATTGACCGATTGGTACAAAAGTACCTCGTAAAAAGCCCAAAAAACTTATATGCAAAATTTTTCTATTCACTTCCGTTTCAAAATGGCGGGCTATGATTCAGCATTGACAGTGCAACTGCTGGTTAATTCCTGTAATACTGGCTGACGGGCAAAATATATCACAATTTTGATCGCTTCATGGAGAAAGAGTTTACAATAAAATTGGTTTTCGTAAATATTACGGTTACCGTTAAATTAGCTTAAAACTTTACGAGCGCTTTCTATATAAATTAAGAATATATCGCGAGGTCTACATCTCTTTGAATTAATTGTTTAGTTTGGTACACTCTGCCTGCAATTGCAGAACGCAGTTACAGAACCATCTATGAAGTCTGGCGGTGCGGAACGCTACTGTGTTTCTAGATAACTCGTGTGCCGGCCGCGATGACCTTGCAAACAGCTGATACAGCTTTCCAAATAAAGTCATCGGGAACGAGACAACAGACGCAGTTATTAGGACCAATTGAAGCGTGCACAACTTGAAGTCACCTTGACAAGAGCGTGCGAACTTAATGACGTCATTGGGCTCACAAATAGCAGCACATTGTTAATCATGTTTTCGTCTCTGGGGTCGGTAGCAGCGGCTGCGGGGGGGGGCAGTGAATTCTTTTCAATTACCCGAATTTGACGTTTCCTTTCGTCTCGCTCTGTCTAAGCAGTTAAATGAAGACCGATTACCCTTAGTTGCGACTTCACGATTTTACAAAAATACGGGCAGACTGGCCTACAGTGTTGTTTGTGCCATTACTACCGAGCAAATTTCCATTAGAGCGGAGTTTAAACACATGCCCGGGACCCTTGCCACAGACACTGATCTTTAGATAAGTTTTTGAGGAATCGTTACAATTTTTTGTAATGATTGGCGTTGTAATAAAAGGTTCTGAGATATTAAACATCACAATTCTGCCTGTTTGCGGGTCAACCCGTACAAGCTACAGTACATTCCGTACATAAAATCCAAATACTGTACCACTCATTCATTTATCAAGAAATATCCATAACTAATAAAGTTGAAATTTGGCATCTAGGTACCCGCTAAGAAAGTTTTAAAAAAACATCCCTAAATGGTTAAAATGGGGGTACAAACGAACTGATATTTTATTTTCAGATCAGAAAAATAGTTTCTCTGCCACAAGAACATTTTTAACAAACCTTTACGTAAAGAATGATTAAAGCTTTGTTAAATTTAATGACTGTTTTGATGGCTGGCAAGATGGCCGTCCGAAGAACAGCTGATCATTTTCAGGTTATTTCTACAATTGTTTTGAAAGTTATGTGTTTTGTTTAATTTTTTTTTGTTTCTAGTAGCATATTTATTGTTACTATATTTGTATTTTCAAATAAAATAATTAGAATATCTGCTTTGCAAAAAAAAATTAACGGTTATTTAAAACTAAAGTTTAGCAAAATTGTTACTATAACACTATAAAAAATATGTAATTTTATCGGTTATAAACCTCTAAAAATATATTTCAGTAATTTAAAGGAGCTGTATAAGTCAATTACTTTAAAAAGTGTATAAACGGTTCTTTAAATTTTAACTGACGTTCTAGCAACACAACATTTAAACTTTTATTAAAGTTCTGTTACCTTAAAAAGTGATATTTTTAACAAATGTTTCTGCAACCCAACTCTGTGTTTGATAAGGCTTTAAAATTACTTTAAATATAAAAGTGTTTTAATTACTTTGATGAACGTTCTTGCAACCGGGCACTAGAGAGCTAAAAATTGGTACTGGTTTATCTTAAGTTTTAAAAGCAACGAGTTCCAAAAGAAAATCTACGGTAAGCATACTTCTCTGACCTAAAAATAACACTGTCAGAAAGACCCGGGTGGGACAAGTTTCCCAACCGGCTCCAATAAAAATTACCATCCAGAAACGCGTGAGAGATTTTGTGCGTTTGAAAACATCGCTCCGCATAACCTATTTAGCCCGGGCTAATTGTATAAAACGGCAATTAATTCAAAACAGTCGGCTCACCTCACCCCATCCGTATCTTTTGTTACAACATAATAGTTTTCAACGGATGACTAAAAACGCCAAAAAAAAGCCTCCTGGCCGGGTTCGGGTCGGGTATTGCGTACTCTATACTGAAGATTAACCAAGCATGGCGGCAAGGAGGACAGAGGAAGGAAGCCAACTGTTCTTGCGGGGTTCCGCTCCGGGGACTTGGGAAAGTCTTGCCGCGGTAGCTGGTGTCATCTGCTCGACATGATAGCATCGCCCCGACACAGGCCAACTCGCTGTAGTTCCCGTTCATTACTGTAAACACACAAAGGGTAAACAAACGTGTACAAAAATTACTGTTTCGAATAAAACCGGTTTTCGTAATTCAAATAATCACGTAATTTCTGATTATTACAACGGAAAACGTTCTCGCAAAAGTCAACTTTTTGACTGAGAAAGTTTTTAAAATCTAAACCCCGTTGTGGGTAGGCGGCAATGGCGCCCAACATACGTCAATAACTCTGCTATAAGAATGATATATCACCGCCATTTCGGCCTAATTTTAAAGTGGAAGAATGGACGTTTGTACCAGTACAGACAGAACGTCGTTAACTGCGCACGCGCAAAGTGAACGCATCGTTTTCGGTACGTCCTACTTATAAACGGGATGACAACTGTCCGATCCGAGTGGAGCAAATGTTACAAAATTGAATTATTAGCGATTTTTCATTGGAAGATCAGCTATTGGATCAGCCATCACAGTACGACCCAGACTTGGGACCTTGCCTCAAACGGCGATCACTTCAGTGTGTGTGTGTGTGTGTGTGTGTGTGTGTGTAGCATGCTGACGTTCGCAATTTCGTCCGATTTTGGTAATGGCAATATTGTACAGTTTAACCGTTTCAAACCTTTAAAAATCCACAACATTTTGTCCATTTAAAAAAAATGTGATTTCACTATCGAAATCGGCGTTAAGAACTGGATAAATTAGCATTTTGAATTTCAAATTAAGAAACTGAATATGACGGCGGTCTGGGTTCATTTTAGTAGTTCCAATGTACCGGTAATTCAATAGTTCAAAATGTTAATATATGCAGATTTTAATGCTGATTATGACGGGGAAATCATAATTTCGACAAAAGGTCAAGATGAAGATGAAAAAAAAATACTTTTCGAAATTCGTTCCCGTCTCTACATTAGGCAAAATTACTTATGCTTTCATGAAAATAAGTGTTAGCATTTGAAACTGTTTACCCGATTTTTTAAAAATGTAATTTTTCTTTTCCAAAATCAGTTTGGTGAAGTTCGTTACCCAGATAAATCTGTTCAAAAATTTTAAAATGGCGGCAATTCAAAAATCAATTTATGTCAGCACTTCTATTTCCCCCGCAATTCTTTTTGTGCATTTCATCTTCAAAGCTCGAACCTTAGTGTCCTCTTACTCGTTAGCCCCACGGATCCACCCAGCAGATGACCCTGAATGAACCTTCATACAGCGCAACCCTTCCTTATTATTATTACCCACAAATATTTTCGTTGTTTCATAAACAGTCTACATTGCCACTGACACTTTGGTCGCTACCTAATTTTAGACGCACAATTAAGCTTTCTGTTTGTAACAACTGAAACTATATTGGTAAGACTTGTAATCTCGATATTGTAATAACACTAGTAATTACCTGAGTATCAAGATTTCAAAATATTTTAGGCTATTGACCCGTTCATCGCTGTAGGTCTTACGATTAGCCATTACTTTCGAATAAAAATTCCTTAGTCCTACTTTGTCAAGTAAAATTCCCGGGAATTTAACTCGGGGAAAATTCCATGCAAAAACACTGCTCGTAGTATTCCAAAAATTCCAGAAATTTAATACATTGTAGCATTTAGATCGACAAAATGTATCTTAACATTATTAATTAATAAATGTTTTTTAGTTGATAATTTTGTTTTTACCAAATCTGGAATCAAATTAAAAAAGTTCTTATTGTAGGATCTGAGGTCTTCTAAAACGCCTGAAAAAGATTTCTGTTATTGAACCAAAAATAGAAAAATAATGTAACATGTTTTCACTTACTTTTTTTATTTCAATTACGATAATTTGTTAAAAAACAAGATAAAATTAAAATTTAACATAGCTAATTTTTAACAACATAACCTGAAACTTACTATAACCTATCAGCTGTTCAATGAAATCAGCTGATCGTTACGAATTGATATAAACGGCAAATTAACATAGCTAGTTTTTAACAAAATAACCTGAAACTAATTACAGTCTCTCAGCTGTTCAATAAAATCAGCGGATTTTTACGAATAAAACAACTGATCATTAAATACAACTACCAATATTAAATTAACGATTCATTTCATGTAGGCCCTACTTAAATCGGTCAAACTTCAAGGTTTCCGTAGTGTAGTGATTATTACACGCAAGGTCCCCGGTTTGATCTCAAAAATATTCGATAATTATTTTTATTTCAAACAATGGACTCGGAAGTATAGAAGAATATTTCGAGAGGAAGAGGCCACAAATCAAAACGATGCCTGCCAAAAAAAGTTTCTGGGACGGTTCTCTTACCCGTAACCGTCAGCTGTTTTTTGATGTAGCTTTTACAAAACTCTGACTTTAAAGAATTGCACTGTCGTGATGGTTAAATTATTTAAATTCCTTGAGAAACAATAACAAAGCTATGAGACCTCATCAGGACAGTACAATGCCGCTTGGGGAAGGGTTAAATGGTGCACAGGACAAAAGCTTACGGAACAACTTCAGGGGTCGCATAAACGAACAAATAAAATTATGCCCGGTTTAGACAATGCGTGTTTCCTTGGCCTGTTTTTCATTGTCAAGGCTATTTATACATGTTAGCAAACAATAGAGTACAACACCAATAACCGCTGCTTGGTATTGCGTTTGGGTAGGTTAATTGCAGTTTTAATTAGGGAATTTCCAATGGAAAATGAGCTACTAAACCGGATCCAGATACGGAACTTGAAGTGAGTACCGATCCTGACACCCAAAATCACCTTTTCAGGAGTTAAGTCCGATTTATTTCAAACTCGACATAAAAATCGATTTTTACAAAGTTCGTTATCCAGTGCGGTCAATTTAAATCTAAAAAATTCCCTAACTTTTTTTTTTAATCTGATTTCCCTACAGTAATCAGCATTACAATCTACCATAACATTAGCGTTTTGAATTTTCAAAATCCAGTGAAATTAAGAAAACGGATTTGACGGTGATTAGGGTTTATTTTTGTAGATTCTAGTTAAAAAAATTAATACATGCAGATTTGAATGTTGATTGTGAAATCAGATTTTCAAAAAATGGCGAATTAAAAAATATTTTTTTTAAATCGCTTCAATAACGTCAGCTATTCCATTGCAAAAAATGAGCTATTGGAGCATCCATCATAGAAACCCAGACCCGGGATTTTGAAATGAGCACCAATTCTGACCTCTAGATCATGTTTTAAATGATGGTTAAATTTAACTGCTTTCAATAGTTAAAAGATGCCGCCATATTGAAATGGAAGCGAACGGGAAAAATCTAAACGCAAACGTCGTTCGGACTTTATACAAGGTATCTTCGTACTAAATTTCAAAATAATCGGAAAATGCGTTTAACCAAAAATGCGTGACAAACCAAATGCCGAAAGATCGAGTTACAACACAAACATAGCGTCACTCGATCGATTAAAAGTGACCAGCCTAAGTGACAGTTACTACTAAATTAAGTGCAATAAATTGCTAAAGGAAATGGTGTCACTACCACGAGGGTTTACCACCATCCCCACTTAACAGAAGAAGATCAAAGAAGAAGACAGACATCTACTATCCAACACCACCACTACCCCCACGAATCCAACACCTTCTCGTGCACCCAGGGATGACCCTAGGGGTCCCCCGGGGGGCTTGAGCACGAACCCGTGGTACCAGTATGGCAAAATACCTTAAGCTGTGCAAAATACCTTAAGGGAGGACCGATGCCACTAGGTGTCCCTGAGAAACCAAACGATTTACATAAAAATCCTTAATTTCAGCCTAAGTGACAGCACCGATCAGTTTGGGTCTACCAACTAAAAACTTAAAATATCCCTGTTGTTAAATCAACAAAGATAAAACGTGAACTTTGAACTGGCAACCCTTAGTTCCTAGTCCCACGTGTGAACTGGGACTGCGTTTGTTTTGTTACTTTGTAAAGGGTAGAGATTGCTGGATTGATAACAATCTTTACTACGGGACTAATTGGTAGACGGTGGCATATCTATGAGATAACCTTACCTAACCTGTTCAGTTTAATGAAGTCTATTTTACGGAAATAAACTTTATCACACCATCGTTATACCACACGGGGCAGGAAAATAATATTCTTGACCTTGACTATTTGGCGTGTAGCTTCTGTTTAAAGCTACCATCATGGTAACATCCAGACCCAGCACCTTGAAATAAGCGCCGATTTTGAAGGGTAGTTAGATTTATCTATAGTGTGTGTGTGTGTGTGTGTGTGTGTGTGTGTGTGTGTGTGTGTGTGTGTGTGTGTGCGTGTGTGTGTACGAGAGCGTGTGTGTGTGTGTGTGTGTGTGTGTGTGTGTGTGTGTGTGTGTGTGTGTGTTTAGCCGTGCAATCAATAGAGTGCAAGCCTAACGAACATAAACACAAAACTATCCCACGGTCCTCCAGGAGGCCCTTAGAGGTGGTAAATTCGCAACACAAAGAAAGTTTCTTCATGCTTAATGTGTCTGTGTGCAGAGGAATGCGAAACAAAGATAACTACTGAAATTCTGTTCCTTTAATCACTACCTAAAAGTAAATGTGTAATACTGTTCTGTGTTTTGGACTGGACAGGGTAGTTATACAATACCGATGTTACACTTAGTGACGAATTTACATTACACCGGCCATCGTGGTAATAACCCGGAACCGGTAATATGAAACGTGCACCGATCCGGATCCGTAGAACGCGTTTTGAAGGGGGTCGTTAATTTATAACGTTTACACGCTTTTAAAAATATGATATCATCATTGACATTAGCGTTAAAACAAATATTTTCAATGTCATCGAAAAGAACCTCAGGGACAGTGTTTAATTAGAGAATTTCTATTCGAAAATGAGCTATTGGAGCGGCCATCATGGTAATATCCAGATCTGGAACATTGAATATAAACGGACTAGAAGTACAGCTACCATTATAAAAAGCGTGCTCGATATAAGTAATAGGCTAAAGTCCAAATATTTGTACTATCTGCCGCTAGGAACGCTGCAAGCTGGAAGGACAAGAAGGAGACGTTTGAGGACATAGACAGTACTGTTATCTATGTAACTGTAATTGAACACTCTGCCGCAAGATGCCATCAACGTGATCAAACGTGATCTAGAAAACATGACCCATTCAAGGTACAAGCTCGGTGGCCGCTCCAGTAGTTCATATTCCAATGGAAACTCACTGTTAATTTAGCCCTACAGTCTGAAAAATGCAGGTCCCTTTTTTAATTAGCAGTGTGTATTTTGACTGATAGAAATGCGAAAAAAATTCCAACATTATAATTTTGCGATTGCATCGATAAGTAGCGCAGCCCACCTGTGGGTTTAACCTGTAACCCGGAAATAAAGACCTTCGACAGAGTTTAAATCTTAAATCACTCTAAAAACCATTGTTGACAGCCCAATAGCGTGGGATATCCTGTCTCCCCTTCACTATTCACATTCTACGTATTATCGTTGAAGAATAGCCGGAAAAGATTTCAAAACTGAATTAAACGATTCTTTCTTAAAACAATTCAGTATTTTTTGTTGCAAATTTCTTGTTTACAAAAGAGCTGTAAGTTTGTGTGTGTGTGTGTGTGTGTGTGTGTGTGTGTGTGTGTGTGTGTGTGTGTGTGTGTGTGTGTGTTTCATTCTATAGGGTTCGCACTTTTGGTTGGATTTTATTTTAACTTGGCTTAAAAATCTACTTTTGATAACAGCTTAAACAAGTTCGTTAACCAACAAAATCCGACTAACACTTTCAAAATGGCGGTCATTTTTTTAATATAGCTTTTATCTGAGACACTTTCTTGAAAATCTGATTTCATCATTGTAATTAGAGTTAAAATTTGCATAAATTACAAATTTTCAAATTCCACTCAGAAAATATGAAAATACATGTGACGGCGGTCATGGTTCATTTCCAATTAAAATTTTTAAAATTAAATTTTATACAAGCATACAGATTTTATTTTGTACAAGCATACCGATTTTAACGCTAATTTTTAAGTTATCACATGAAAAACACAATTTGATACGTTTTGGCATTGCATATAAACGTACTACAAGTACAGCCACTATTATAAAAAGCGTGCTCGATATCGGCGGCTAAAGTTCAAGTAATTGAATTATCTGCCGCTAGGAACGCTGCAAGCTGCAAGGGGTGGATACGTTTCAGAAAATAGACAGTACTATTATCTATTTAACTGTAGCTGAACATTCGCCACAAGATGCCACCATCAGCGAGCACTCACATCTCATAAGGATTATCATCCTAGTACTTTTATATTCAATGGTTTTGGTTAACAGCGAGACAGTTGCGTCACCAAATCTAACGAAAAGTAATTCCGAAACCTGCGAACGGCTGTCAGGACCTGACCACTCGTTTCACCAACCTTCATAAACAAGAAAACAATCTTTTTCCTCTTCATAATAGACGATTTCCTCTATCCTTGGCGGTGTCGTAAGATCAAGGAAGTTGAAGATTGTTCAGAAAGCGGAAACCAAGAAAGGAAAGGGGTGGGTTCAAGCTGGGGGACAGGATTCAAGGTGGATGAGCGCGAGGTCTTGTCGCACGCCATCTTGCGGTGTCCAGGACTCTACGAGCAGCCAAGCAAAACCTCTAAAGAGGTAATTTAATCGACCTTTCTTTCCAACGCATGTTATTATGACTTCCCGGCGGTATTAGGTGTAAAAGATTACAGAAACGGTCAATTAAATTGACAATGATACTCAGTGATTGACTGAACCACTGAATATACAATGACAACCCTTTACTAGAATGACAACCCTTATGAGAGTTCGCTGTTTGTAGCATCTTGCGGCAGTGTTTTCATCTACGGTTAAACAGGTAGTACTGCCTCTATTTTCTCAAACGTCTCCATCCTGTCCTTGTAGCTTGCTGCGATCGTAGCGGCAAATAGTCCAATTACTTATTGGTAGCGGATTTGGACTTTATCCGCTAATATCAAACACGCTTTTTATAATGGTGGCTGTAGTTCTAGTCCGCTTATATACAATGACTCCAGGAACTGTCTGAATGACTCACTAACAAATTGAATGACGGAGATTTTCGATTTTGAAGGAAATAGCGTAAGTTGACAAAACGTTCCTCAACTGATCTGAAACTTTTTTGCAATCCTCGTTTTCAATAACTCGTAGAACTAGTACATACTAAATGTTCGAGGATAAAGCAGTTTCTCAGTTTGTGCCACTGTTTGTTTGTGTCTGTATCTCCTCTTTTCTTTCTTCCAAGTGTAAAGAACAAGAAATCCCGAATATATGTTTCAGACCATTTCTAAATTTAAAGAAAATTGGTAAAATAATTTTACGTCCACACGACGCACATTTTGAAGTCCTCATAACAACTACACGCAAGCATTGCGCAAGTTCAAGTGCAAATATTGATGTTTTGATTGAAGCTCCAGTAACCTTATCAAACGTCCGCGATTTAGACGTGTCTGGAGAAGTATCCGAGATTTTCGGATATCTGTGTGAAAGACCGGGCGCCGGAGAGGCGAAGAATGTCCGTTTCGGTTGTAAGGGAGCTATTCGACATAAAAGTTAATTCGAAGATGTGTTGTGTGGACTTTTATGGAAAAATTAAACCTGATAACGTGTTCCTTGGAAAAGTACTATCTTAGAAATACCACAGCCGTCCAACTCCCAAGGCAAAGCAAGAACTCGATAGCACAGATATAATCGCATAACCCAGTTCTAAGTAAATGTTTGCATGTTTTTGTGCCTACTTTTATAGGTCCCAGCCACTTAGTAAACGGTCTGCGTGAGAATTTCTCGCGCATGTAGGAGAATTCCCTTCCAGCGCCCTCCAACAGTCCAGTAAATTGTTACTACTTAGCGATAGTGAAGAAAAAGGAGTAAACTGTGGTAGAGAGTGGACACTCAACCTCTCACTCGCACATTTTTTTTTGTCTCTGTCGCACTGGTGTTCGTTTTCTAAGCGGATGATACAAGGTTAACATTTTTATTCTAAAAATATTAATTTAGAAAACAGTTACGTTACTTGTAAAACAATGTTTTCAAGTAGAAAAACTGATTAATAAATTAACAAAAAATATTTATTAAAAAACAACCCCTTCCAAAAAAAAAAATCAAATACAAAAAATGTCCGGGATTAAAATCCAGAAACCATATTAATCCTTCCAATAAGCGCACTCGCTGTAATTCAGATTCCGATGACAAAGTTTTTTTCAACCGCTGAGGTATTACCCAAAAACCACACCACATAACTCATAAATAATTCGCAATAACTTCGTATTGAAAAAGTATAAACTGTAATCAAAATACTTCTATTTTGCATGGTATTATGGCACTAGCGGACACGGCAGAAGAAGCTACTGAGAAAATTCTAGATACCCTTGACAAGGTGAGTGCTTGGACAAAGAAGTGGCGTATAGATTTAAACTAGCCCAAATCAACTCATAAAATTTACAAATAAAGGAATTAATGGCTTGTGTTTCTTAACTGTAATATAATTTCTCGTAGCAATGAAGTAAAGTACCTTGGCATGACATTGGATGCTACATTAAACTTGAAGGCACACATTAAAAAGAAGAAAAAAACTTAACATTAGGTATAGAAAAATGTACTGGCTCCTCGGTAGATCAGAATTAGACACAATAAACTGCTCTTGTATAAACAAGTACTAAGACCGGTGTGGACGTACGGTTTGCAGTTATGGGGCTGCACCAAAGTCTCCAACATTAAAATTATGCAAACGTTCCAGAACAAATTATTGCGGACAGCTATCGGCGCACCGTGGTACATCCGGAACGACAATATTCATAGAGATCTTCGAACATAAACTGTTGAAGAAGTGAAAAGGCCTACTGCAGCTACACACAAGAAGAGACTTCTAAACCACGTCAACACAGAGATGCAGAAACTCAATAGCAGTGACATTGTGAGGAGGCTTACAAGAAGGAAGCCGTTGGACTTAAAACAGCGATGAAATTATTCAGTGAAATATTTTTTTTCTTAATGTTATTATATTTCAATGAATACTATTAGATAGCTTTATTAATAGTTATAGTTGTAAAAAAAAAAAAAAAAAAAAAATCGCATGGCACTTACATAACTACGCAGAGTGGTTTGACCACTAAAAAAACTATTAGAGCCGGTTGATAAAGTTCTTGGACCGAATTATTGTCCCAGTAAAAACCTGCTGGTAATATCGTGTTGGAGGTCCACGTAAGGATGCTAGAAGCTAATCTACAGATCTGAATAAAGAAGAGATTTATTGTACCTCCCCTTTCCACGGCCACTGTCACTGCCCGAGATTTAGTAACGCTTTAAAGACCGTCGTATCATTAGCTGGGGCGGCAAGGTTAGGGGTGTCAACTTGGGGCAGTCCTCTGACAAGGGGGTGGGACCGTTGTGCAATGCTTTTACAATTCTTTCGCAATTTCCCGTTCGCGGTGACGTAATGTCGGTCAATGCTATTAACCTGAAGACACTAACGCGTATTATTAAATATACGAATTCATAAGAGTTCCAACAGCAGTCTCTAAGAAGGCGAAGAATAAGATGGCACCAAAAGAGGACACTGCAGTTATTTACTATGGTATCAATCACCTGGTTCCTGCGTACCACATTCATTACCTTCTTTTCTAATTTAAATATTTTTTATTCATTGTTGCTAAGTAAAATATGTTTGACTATTTTTGGTAAAAATACGTTTGAAATGTCTGAATTATTTTGAATAATTGTTGAACACAAATTAGCTAATTTATTTTCCCAATTTAGGCTAAATAGATTTTTTTAAATAATATTCTTACTGTTATAACTTTACTGAAATACACTTTACGTTCAGTAGATTCATTCTTAAATGTATATAATAACAATTTTTTTAAGCACAATACTTTACATTCAAATATTATTGATTTTTTATGTACGTTAAAAATACAAACGTTAAAATATTTCCACTGCAAATCGACTTTTCTTATTTTGGAGTCATTAAAGAATTATTTTTAAATAAGAGAAATCTATCGGTAAACCTAACGGATATACAGTACAGTGTGTCCCACGAAGAGGTTTACGCATTTGATCCTCCATTATTTTCTCATTCCTCCATTAATCATTTTGAAACTATACGTACTTTTTAAAGGAAGTACCAGAAACAGTATGTGAGAATTGCATCTGGCTGATGTTTGTAGAAACATAATGACGGCCAAAATAAAGTTAAAATAAAGTACAGAACTGATTTTATTTTTTCCAAAAACAAAATATTTTTTAGTTATTAATTTCTTAAAAATTTAATTAGGTACAAACTAATTAACAGAAAAGTAAATAGCAATGAACATTTCATAAATCAGACCTACCAGAGCTACACACTGATAACAACGCCGATTTAATACTGCAGTACGGTGACATTTTTAAGAGGGATATAATTTATTTATTTTGGCCGCCATTTTGTTTCTACAAACATCAGCCAGATGCAATTCTCACATACTATTGCTGGTATATTTTTAAAAAGTACATATAGTTTCAAAATGATCAATGGAGGAATGAGAAAATAATGGAGAATCAAATACGTAAACCTCTCCGTGAGATACACTGTATTTCACTCCGACGTAACAGACAAACGGATTCCTCATTCCTTCTATTTTTTTCCCGTAATTGTTTTTTCACGTTGCGTAAACTCTATAAAATTACAGAGCAGTTAATATGATTAAATCTTCACTTCCACTGTTCATTCACCTTAACACTCTTGCTTATTTATAAAAAATGGTAACAAGTAAGACTGGTTTTGGTTGTATAACTGTAAGCCTGTCCTCTGAAATTCTTTCTGTTATTTCTTTCTGTTATTCTGAAAAAGCTGTTATTTCGGCATGTTTGTTTATTGCTCACACATTCGTTAAATTTGTCGGCAATGGGACACATCGCTTCCTTTTTAAATCCTTTTTCATTGTCCTTTACTCAGTTTACTAGAGGAGTTTTGCAGTTGTGTTGTTGTGCAGTTTTCAAATTTTCTTCACTACTTTTTACGAGTTTTATTTCATATTTGCATTCTATCTTGATTAAATTTTTAATTCTATTTCTATAAAACAATATATATATATATATATATATATATATATATATATATATATATACACACACACAATTTTTAACCACCCTTTAAAAAGTGAACGACTCGCATTTCAAGGTGGCCACTTCCTTCATCGTCTGGATTTTTTCAAATAAAATTTAATTCATATATTTGTTATTGTACTACGGCCTCTTTAAAGTTCTGCAACAATTCGTTTGTGTTCAGTTACTTAATATATGTTATTCTTCTTGATTAGTTTTAAGTACTTTTATTTTCCACCCTTCAATTTAATTTTGTTATTACTGTAGGACCAATTTTAAATAAATAAATTTTGTTAAATAAATAAATAAATTTAAAATAAATTTTGTTACGATTTTAAGATATTTAATAATGTTTTTTTGTTTTGCTGTTATTATATACCAGAGGGCCCGTGCGAAATTTCGCACTATTAAAGTTTTAAGTAAACACAGCCTTTTGAATAAGTAGTCGTTGGAAGGAAGGGAAAACATGTTTAAAAAGTGAATCGAAAAGCGATCGGTTTGAAATATTAATCACAAATTTGTGAGTAATTGTAGTAAGTATATACATTTCAATAGATATTTGTTTTTTATTAATACAAATTTTTACAAGGCATTACGATGTTGTAAACGATATTCGATGTAAGAATTAAATCTTCTTGTACTTTCTGTATTTCATTTTCTTTAATGAATGGAAACATGTTAGTTGATTTAGTTACCTTTGAAAAGGCTATATGTCCTTTGAGTCCTCAAAGTCCGTGAGTAAAGACGGCACTTGATAAATAAAATCCTGCCCTTTGAAATCACAAATATATTTGTGTAAAAACAGTGTCCAAAACATGTGTTTGGTATTCGAAATGCTTGTCCCGGCTTATACGACGGGCAGGGATAGGTGACTGTCAGTAGGGCCACATAACCTATAAGTTTAATAACTTTTAAGTAAATATTGAAACTGTTCTAAGCACGTTATGCAAAAAAGTGGCATTTGTATTGGGATTGTTTATTCGTGATTAATAAATTAGCGTCGTAAAGTATGCAAAATATTATCTGATTTGTGATGCCGCGCATGCGCATCCATGATGCCGTTCTGCCTATGACAGTTAAAAGTGACCTTTTATGTTAAAATTATCCACAAACAATAAGTTTTAGCACAAAATCGATTTGCAATGTCAGAAATCGGTTAAAAAAATGTTTCTATAGATACCTCATTTATGCCTGTACGAATAGTAGGCTATGTGCCGAGAAGAAGTGATGTTGACTCGAGAAATAATATACATGGTTGTTTGTTTTGTTATATTTTTAAGATATATTGGCTGTTGGCTAGTTTCACGTAACTATCCGTTCGCTATTTTACCTTTATTTTTATTTATTTCTCTTCCCATAACCACTTTTATTTTGTATGTTTGATGTTTTGTTTTAGATATTTCAATTTCGCGTCATGGCGATCATAAACTTTATGGTTTTCGCCGGGTTAAAAATAGCCAATTTCCAAATGGAAATTCGCTAATTAGATAAAAAAACTATAAATAAAGTTAGTTTTGAAACAATTTCGACAACGAGTTCGAAGCGAAAGATTTTGCCAGAATTTTTGCTCCTTAAATTTCAGGGACCCATATTTAGGACTGAATTTACAATAGCAGTTTCGAGTGATTATTTACATGAAAAATTTAATAAAACAAATCCCAGTTCTGTAACTGCCGCTATTATTAGGATATATGACGTGTTTAGGTTTAAAGTGCGATAAATTTGTTAGTTAAATAAACTGTAAATGTATTCAAATTTCAAATAAAAAGTGTAGCCAATTTTATTCTGAAAAATTTGTTGTTAACAAAACTGTAGGGCCTACTAAACATAAATATAAAATATAGAAATTTGATTAGCATTAAAAAAAGTAAACCTAACAGAAATGAAATTCAATTCAATTTCTTACAAAAAAAGTTTTGTTTGGACTTTTATTTATTAATGCATTAAAAAACCAAATCACCACTTTTTATTTTGAAAAATAATATTAATAATTTTTTGTAGTTAATTCAATTTCGATAAGATTTAAAGTATTTTTTTCAAAAAATCATGGGGGAGAGCAAACAAATACTGACCTGAACTCATAAAAACACTCATTATGAGTGTATGAGGGGATAGCATACTAGAATGGCATTGCAACGATTGCAACACTGTTATAAACAAACCTCCGTTTGGGTACACTAACGCAATCTGCATTCATAAATCTGAACTAAATCTCAATTAACGAATTAGTACCTTCCTGAGCTACTTGCAAAGTAAATTGTAATGACGTCACAAAATAATTCCGTTAGTAATTGCGTAAAATCGTAACTTAGTAAACGTTTATTGGATTAATTAAAATAATGTCCTATATGTTTAGCAACTTAACAGATATCTAAATCAATGTATCATATAGGCCTATAGGTCAGCCGCTTAGAAAACGTTCTGCTAAGAACACCAGTGGGACAGAGAGAAAAAAATGTGCGAGTGAGATGTCGAATCCCCACTCTCTCACCTCAGTTCCCTCCACTATCGTTGAGCAGTAACCGTTTGAGATTGACAGACTCTGTGTTGCTGGACTGTTGGAGGGAGCTGGAGGGAAATTCTACACGAACGAGAAATTCTCGCGCAGGCCGTTTACTAAGTGGCTGCACTATAGTTGAATTAATCGTAACGGTGAACTGGTTTTGAGGTTAAGTAAACAATACCTACATAACTTTTATCCTATTCGTCCGAATAAAGAAACACTTGTGTCTATCAATACCGACTGCTACGGTCTAAGTTTTGTTGAACATTTTTTAGATATTAAATTTCCTATAACTTTAAATTACATTTTTTTCTACCTCGTACTGTTTCAATGTCACAAAAAATGTATACCGTTGACAGCATGCGTGTTCAACTGGTAATATAGTAAAACTACGCAATAATAATTTGAGACATGTTAGTCAAGCAAACACGGCCAAGCGTGGTTACTGTTCTACACTCACCCTCATCTGTTCCGGAGTGATGCTGTTGTCAGAATAGAAGCAGAGCAGTTCGACGGAGAGTGGATGGCATTGCTTGGTCTTGGTCGCCAGCAGTATGCACACGGCGGCGACTAGTTGAAGCTGTCTGCGGTTGATCACTTTGTTGCACAGGAAGCGATCCAGGTAGTTGATCGCCAACGGGAACACTTGTTCCTCGCATCGCTGTTCCTCGCAAACCTGTAAAGAGAAAGTAACGAACAATTAAGTCCAGTCACACGTTGTGTGTGTGTGTGTGTGTGTGTGTGTGTGTGTGTGTGTGTGTGTGTGTGTGTGTTGAGTAGTTGAGTATATGAGTGAGTGCAGTAGTCTATGAGCTAGAGGTACGGTGGGATCGCTAAACCTATCAGCTGCTCACTTCAGCCGCCTCCGCCGGATCACAATGATGACTAGGGTGAAATTATTTAAAAATTTTTAAAAATGTGAGTTTAAAAACTTATGATTTTTTTTAAAGATTTGAATGGTCGCCATTTTGAAATGGATAAACAAATTTTACTTATTGACGACCTGGTTCAAGTTAAGTCCTACACACAGTATTACCAAAATCCATTTTCGTGCCGTGTTTGATCAACATTTCTTCGACGTTTGAAACATAGTGGTATCGTAACTCAAGATCTTAGGCTAACTAATCCAAAATTTGAAATTAAAAGCAAGTTAGGGTTTACCAAAAAAAAAAAAAAAAATCTATAACTCAGTTAATTATATAACTGGTCGAATCTCCCTTCAGCTGATGAATGTATGCCGATACAGTAGAGCGCCGATCGTCCTAATTGATATTTCAAAAAATCGCTGCACGCAGTTGTTTCGTCAACGCGATGGAACGAATTCCCGAAAGTATCTTTTTTTTTATTTCACCCTCTTTTTAAATCCTGATAGCACCATCAAAATCCGCGTGTCTTAACACTTCCAATTTTAAAATTGCATTAAAAATACGAAAATGAAACCTGACCGACGTCAAATTAGATTCCCTAATTTCAACGGATTTTAAAAATTTTATATTCAGATTTACGCAGTTTTTAACACTGATTACGATGGTGAATTCAGTTTTTTTTAATTAAACACAAAACGTTATGAATTTTTGATGATTTGGAATGGCCGCCATTTTGAAACTGAAGCACGAATTTTACTGGTTAAAAAACTTGTGCAAGCGCGCTAGTATAAACACAATGTGAAGGGATAGTCTTTCTTTGGGAAAAAAGTGTTCACAGGTTCGCTTTGGGGGCGAACATTTGTACAGGCAGAAAAAATCATTCTGTCATAGGGCTATAACATTCAATTTTTCTTTGGCAAAATTTATATTAAAACGAAATTAGACAACAAACTTTCAAAAAGTATGCAAGTCAAGTGAGACTGAAGTATAGAAGTTAATATAGAAAAATAACAATATCACATAATCAAACATTTCAATATGGGTATATTCTTGCATAAAAAGTGAACTGCTGTAAAAAATAACTTTTAGAAAAAATAATTTCATTTTGAAATATGAAACGCTACTTTAGACTATATTTTAATGATGATTAGGCTGTAAAGGTGAAACAGTTATTAAAAAAAAAACATGTAAGACAAAAAATAAATTTGTGTGAGATGTTTAAATTGAATCTGACAAAAATTGTGAAGGACAGAATGCTAATACACTAATTTATTTTAAATAACATTTTTAACAATGCATGAAGAAAGTGTTTTAGAGCTCAGAACCAATACTCTTTTCATATTCCCGGGTTTAGGTCTTACCATGATGGACACTCAAAAGCAAATGGGAATTTGCTAATGAAGCACTGTTTGTAAAAATCACAAACTCCCAAAATGTTGAAAGGAATTAACCAGCATCTAAAAACAACAATTTTTTATCTCTTCCCAAAAAGCTGCAAATCTTGTGTGTTTCATAGTTCTTTGGGTAGCAGTAAGAAAAGAAAAAAACAATTGTTTTTTTTTCACATCTGTTATTTCTTGGGGAAAATTGATTTTTTTGTTCTGGAATATCGTAAAGCCTGAAACATATCTTGGCATTTTTTTTGTGGTAGTATGTTATTTAGAATATTGACCAATCTTAGTTTTTTAAACCACTACTAATCAATTTAAAGAGGTGGTCACAATTTTAAGAAAACATTTTACTTAGCAGTCTTGAAATTTGGTAGCTTAAAATTGTTTTATCAGTTTACAAAAATCAGTACCTAGCGCAATCTACATCTTTATTAAAAAATTGAAAGGCACTATTTTCTCAAACTTTCTGGAAAAAATACAGGAATGTGGTTAACACTTAATGTTTGGTACAGAAAGATTAAATAAACATAAAACCAATTCAACTGGAAAAATGTTGGTGTAAAATTAAACTTGCTTTCTAAAATACATAAAGTGGATTCAAATTTGGCACGTTCGTTTAGTATAAAGTACTTTATGACTATAAATTAAATTATAAATAAATAAATTATAAATTAAATTAAATTCTTTCAAAACAATGTCTATGGTATTATCAATAATTTTTTTTCAGTTCACTATTTTTCATCATAATAATAACTATCTGAAACAATATTAAGCTATATTGTAAATTTTACTCACAGTTTTGTGAAGCGGAAATATATAGCCTAGGCCTAAATTTTAATCAATACAAAGTTAACTTGTTCAAACTGAGAAATAAAATAGACAAGATTTATAAAAAATATGTATAACAATTTAATTTAGCCTACTAAAATTGACTAACCCTAAAGACCAACATATAAGCAACAACTCAGGCCTACATATTAGGCTTGTATTATCTTATTATAAATGTAATTAGAAACACTAAGTAACTGACCAACTTTGAATATAAATACACTTTTAATTACCCTGTTAATGTGTAGAATACATGATGAAATATTTTTGATTGCTTTTTTAATAAAGCAATAACTTTAAACAATAACTCCTAAAACTTTAAATTTTCTTATCATTAATTAGACTAGCAATTAATTTTTTGCTACTTTAGCAATTAATTTTAAATACTTACATTAATTTTGAAAGTAATATGAATGTCAAGCTACAATGCTATAACCTTGACCATTGGGTCCTGCCAGTTACTCCAACCACAGCAAAATAGTTTGAAATGGTTAGGTTTGGGAAGTATAGTACCAACATTGTATGTAAGACAATTTATTGAAATAATTTCGTGTCAAAACAGTTATTATAGTTGTAAAATATTCCTAATTAAATCAATTACACTATCTGTTAATGTACTTAATACAGGCTTGACATTTAGGTTATGATTTGTAACTATACAAAGCTATTGTAACTTTGTAAGAACAATAAGCTAAATAATAGGTTAAAGACAAGAAATAAAAATTAAAAATTACCTCCAACATCCAAGTGGCAACCACTTTTCGCATGAAAGGTTTAATGTCTGTCTGTATTTGGGAAAAATAATTACATGTCGGCATATAATAAACTTCACTGGACAGTAAATTTTCAAGCACTCGCATATCACTGAAGATCACCGGGTCAATTTCAGCTGTGCGATTGTCAACACCTCCCAGTCTTTCGACACATAATAATTCCATCGCTTTCAGACACGACTGACCTTCAGGATATCCGAAAAGATATCCTAATTTTCACACTTGTCACTGATCACTGTCTTTAGTCTGATCCGATGTTTTACTGTCTATTGTAAATATAATTTTAAAGCAACAGTTTGGTTGATAAACTTAACTTAATAAAATACACTCATCCAAAGCACGTGTACCGGCACAAATTCCGAAGGTTGGTAATAATTACACTCACTAACACAGCTGACAGCAGAATGGTGATCAGCGGTTGAGTTCACAACGTAGAACGGCACCGTGTGTGACAACCCAGCGCTGCCTAGCGGAAAAATCATAAGTTGCTGTAATATCGTCTGCTACGTTCTTTTTCAATGATAGAATAATAATCCTTTTTACGCAACACCTGGGCCCCTTCCCTTTATTTTCTTCGACATCTGCTCCTAACAATACATTTGGATGAGGGGTAAGGGAGGGGGTATAGGGACTACATTGTGATAGTAAAATTTGGTAAATGTTGAATAAAGGCTATTTACAGCCAATAATTTTCAATATGTCTGGGTTTACATAAGAAAAATACATCGACAAAAATTAAATGTCGAATCTCTAGGCCCAAAATTAATTAACAGGCTATTATATATTTTAAACAAAATTCCCTAAAAAAATAATCTTGGCCCGCAGCTGTCTCGCTGACGTGATAGAAGCGAATTTTCAAAAGTGTTTTTCTCTATCTTACCTGTCAGTATTTGAAACTTTCAAGTTACACTGAAAAGACGAAAAAGAAACCCTGACTGTCGTCAAGAAATTTCCTAATTTCAAAGCATTTTGAAAAATGAAAATACTAACTTACGCAGTTTTTTTAACTCTGATTACGAATTAGAAATTGAATTTTCGAAAAACCTATGACAAAAATTTATGAATTTTTAAAGATTTGATTGCACGTGTGGCAAGTGACATGTGATGTATGAAAAATTGCATACTTCTAAGGATGAAGTATCAAAGGAAAGTATCGATACTTTTACTAGATACTGAAATCGGAAAAAGTATCGACACTTCAGGAAAATAGAAAAGAATTTAACGATATTAGTAGGAATCGAAAGAAATATGGTGCAAACACCAAAGAAATTTAATGGATAATTTGTACAGTTGCTATTACGCCTACTGTATCTGCTTACTTTGTATTAAAAGCAAAACATTCAATTTAAAGAATGTATTAAATTACGTACATTGAAAACAATAAATTAACCATACACGTAAAACCAGTTCTATCATACATAAGAAATATAATAGGTGCGTAACAAAAACAGTTAATGAAAATGTGCAAATACAACTAGCCTAATATTAAAAATAGTAATATATGGACATATCAAAAACAATAAATGAAAAAATATACATGTTATAATTATAGTGTGTGATTACCAAAAATAATAAATAAAAATAAATCCAAATATTTATAATGTAATATGGACATAACCTAATTTGTTACCCATTAGACTTTGTGAGATATAAATACGTAGGTTCCGTAAGATGACTGAACGAAGTCAGAAAAATATTTACAACCTACATTACACTTTGGTCATCTCGTAATGGTTTAGTGGTACTTTGTAAGAGATCTCTGGTCCGAATCTGCCGAGGGCTGGCGATAATGTTCCTTAACCTTAACAAAATAATCTACCGATACCTTATTACTAGTACTGAACTGATATAAGTAAAAGTATCGAGTAAAAAATACTGGTTATCGAAAGAAAAGTATACCGCTACTTTTCCGGTATCGGTATACAGATACAGAAAAGTATACAGATACCAGTACCGACTGGTATCTGTTTCGTCCCTACATACTTCATTCCATGAAAAAAAAGACACCAGGTTAATATACCTTTGACTTTCGTCCAAATTAACTCTGATAAGAGGTCCTAATGTATTGTAAAATATAGAATAGAATGTGCATAAGACATTTGTTAGAAAAATATTTAGTGTCGTTTAAACTTTTTTTTAATGATTGACGCAAATTTTCCGAAGTATTTTTTTTATCTTACCCTTTTTTGAAACTAACAACCCTTTTCTGATTTGACTAACACATTCAAAACTTTAATTTGCATATATAAGCATTTTAATTTCAATTGTATTTAAAATAGTATGTGAAATACGAAAAAAAGAACCCTGACCGCCGTCAACAAATTTCTTAATTTCAACAAATTTTGAAAATTCAAAATGACAATTTATACAGTTTTTAACGCTGCTGAAATCAGATTTTCAAAAAATGTAACATAAAAATGTTATGGAATTTTAAAGATTTGAAATGGTCGCTATTTTGAAACTCTTTAACGAACTCGTTCAAGCTATTACCCAGAAATTGACCTTGCGTCAAATTTGAATGAAATCGGACTAAAATTGTGAACGTGAGTGTGCTAAAAATCATATACACGGTATATATATATATATATATATATATATATATATATATATATATATATATATATATATTTAACGACCCCTCTAAAAAAAGTGATTTAGACATCAGGATCGGTGCTCATTTAAAGGTCCCAGGTCTAGATCCCACGTATTTTTCCACTGAAAATTTGCTAACAGCTGCGTGCCGCGATTTTTTTTTTCAAATCCATGAAGTTTCTATTATATTTCTTGACACAGCGCCAACGAGAGTCAATGCATTCAGTGGTAAATGATACGGCTAGGCTGACTGGATATAATTTGAATAGTCTGAATTTTCACCGTCAGTGTAGGCCAGTATTACAGTACAACATATAATAGTTGTAGACAATTATTTAATAACCTAAAAATAATGCAGAAAACTCAAAAACTAATTAGAAGTTTCAAAACTGAAAATAAAGTTCGATTTTAAAATAAATATTAGGTCTTATGGTATATGTAAACATAATGAAAGAATAATTTTTAGTATAAATAAAACGAAGTGTCTTTTTGTAATTTTTTTAGAAGTCAAATATTGTCCGTTTCCCATTAAAGATTTTGCAGAATCTACACAAGATATTATTTATAGAAGATGAAAACACAAAAAAAGTGTTCTACTTTTTTAATTAACTCGGTAATCGACTCATACCTTTAAATGCTGGATGCGAAATAGACGTCGAGAAAAAATTCATTTTTTTATATAAAACAAACCTTCACTTACAAATCACACTCCTAGGGGCAGCACCTGCAGAAAAATTATTAGTTGATAGAATTGATTTAGCTTTAGTATGTAGTTTCACTGCATACCGTTAGAATTCAGGTAAGTGCAATATAAATGTACACAACAATGATGAGATAGTGGAGTCAAACGAATATTATTCTAAAAAGAATGGAATAAAACGCGAGAGAACTATAGTAGCACAAATATGCATGCACTGCATTATCGATTATGAATCCGATCCAAGTTCACTTTAAATGAATCCAAAAGATTTAAATATATTTTTGTATCAAATTTGTCATAATAATTTTTCCTGTAAAATTACAACACTGTCATTAAATGTAAAAAAACTAAAACTCAAAACTATAAATAATGTGTTTTGGTGAATTTTTCAGAATGACTTTAAGCTGTGAAAAATATTAAATGAGAATTTTAACATTTTGAATAAATATCAGTAAGAATCAATTGATAATGCATCAGGAAAAATAAATTATTTTGGTGAATTGAGTAAATGCACAATAATCAAGTCTTCTATTCTCCTATGACTAAGATCTTTAGCTGAAGTATTAATAGCAAAATGACATTACAAATTACAGTGAAACTCATAAATAAACCCTTCCAACTGCCCTAACAAATTTATTCAAATTACCAAAAAACGATTTTAGTTGCAAGTTTGAATTAAATTGGAACAATGTTACAAACGCTGGAGTGCTAACATTATATAGTTTTAATTAAAAAAAAAAATATCGAGATAAGGATCAGTGTTCATTTTATAGTACCAGATCTAAATATGATCAGGTCCCTACCATGATGACTATTCAAATGAAAATTGCAAGCAAATTTGACAACTTTTTCAATTTACACAACTAAAAATTGAAGGATAGCTTCCATAAAAATTTCTTTTTTTAAAATTGTTGATTTTTCTTTTCCAAAAATGTTGATTATATTCAGTGCAAGTGTAGCTTCCAGCAAATAAAAACACTTTTGGCTTTTCTCAACTGTAATTTTTTATCATTTTGTAATTGTTACATTTGAGTTATGAAACTTCATAAATGACCAAAAATCTATTTATTTATTTTTTTATAGCAATCTAGTGCAAAACCAATAAGCTATTTATTTGTTTTGGACCTAAATTAATACATACAAGTTATACTAAGTTCCATCCACTGACAGTAACCTAGTTCAGAACTAATAGTCTCTTAAATAGTGAGACTTAAAAACTACACAGTTCAAATGATTTTACTCTTTTCAATCTTCTAACCATGCCATCGTTGTTGAGTAGCTGAAGGGCCTCAACATTAATGTGCTGATATAGTCTTTGTTTGTGACTTTGAGCAAATTTTCTAACTTCACTATCGATAGTTGGAACTGCTAGGTCTTTATGCAAGTTGTCATTTCGGATGTACCAAGGAGCATCAACGATACCCCGAAGCATCCTATTTTGAAATCTTTGAATAAAATTACTTTGACAGGCACAACCTCAAAGTTGAATGCCGTAAGTCCATACTGGTTTAAGGACTTGTTGATATAGCAACAGTTTGTTCTACAGTGATAGGAAAGAACAATGACCTAATAACCAATACATTTTTCTGAATTTTAGTTTTAATTCCTCTAGTTTTTTCTTCCCATGTGGCTTCCACCTAAGTTTGGCATCTAATGTCATGCCAAGATAATTAGCTGTATTCCCATATGGGATCACTTGGTGATTAATAAAGGTAGGTCTATGCTCGATATGTCTATTGGTGAAATCAACATGCACAGACTTGGCTCCATTAAGTTTCATTCTCCACTTCTTAGTCCAATTTTGAATATCGTCTATAGCTGTTGACGTTTTCTGGTGGACTCAATGTTATTTTCATTAACAGCTAAAATAGCTGTATCATCAGCAAAAGTAGCAACAATCTTTGTTCTAAAGTTGGTAAATCACTTGTATACAGAAGGTACAGGATTGGCCCCAATACACTGCCCTGTGGCACACCTGCTTGACCCTGAAATATCTTTCGGAGATGTAAGATTTTAGTATTTTTGCATATTGAACCAGAAGTACTTTGAGCTTGTGGATCAGTCCTTCATGCCAAACCTTGTTGAACCCTGTAAAACATCTAAAAATATTGCTGAGCAAATTTTCTTTTCATTTAAACATTTTTCATTTATATTAGTAATTCTGTGAACCTGATCAATCGTAGAATGTTTATTTCAAAAACCAAATTGATGATCCGGGATTAAGTTTTTATCTTCGATGATGGGTTTTAATCTTTTTAACAAAATTTTCTCGATCAATTTTGACATACTTGTCAAAAGAGATAGGCTGATAAGATGTCGTTTCGTGAGGTGGCTTTCCAGGTTTAGGAGTCATAACCACTTCAGCTACCTTCCACATTTGGGCTACATATTTCAGACAAAATGATGCGTTGATCAGATTAGTTAGCTTTACCAAGGCTATCCTAGGAATTTTTCTCAAAATTTGTCCAGTCATAAGATCAAACCCAGGAGCTTTTTTGAGACCAATGCTCATTCTGATTTCCATTTTAATTTAATTTTGTGTAGTTAAAAGGATACCTAAATTATCCTGTCGTATAACATCTAGCAGCGCATTATTATTTTATGCTGGATTCGAAAGAAAAATATTTTCCAAATATTCAGCAAATAGCCTTTTGTTGGTTATTTCTAGCCCAGCTTTCATCCATATTTTTAATAAGTGGTATTTGTTTGATAGGTCTTTTTCGATTTTTAGTAGTTTTCCAGAGTGACAATCATGGTGTCATTCTTCAGCTGCCTAATTTCTTCCTACAGTTGTGATGTAAGACTGTTGAGTCTAGTTTTATCTTGTGGAGCTCTGGTTTGATGCCATTTTATATATTTAGATGATTAAAAAAAAATAAGTACTGCATGCAATATTTTTTATAAAAAATCAACCCTTTCTGCTGCAAAATTTATAACTTTCTAAGAGGTTCATTTTCATATTTTCAATTTTAAAATGCTAAAATATACAGATTCGAACACTGGTTTATAATGGTGAAAATCAGACTTTCAGAGAGTGTACAATAAAAGGTTATTTTTAAAATAATTTGAAAAGATTAATTTTGCTAGATAAGAATCTTGCCAAAGTTATTACTGTATCAAAAATTTGTGTGCCAAGTTTGAATGAAATTGGACAAATTAACATTATACTCCACACTCAGAATAAGGATGTTATTATTCAGAACACAATGAAATCTTATTAATGAAAATAAAATCTATTCAAATTTATTTGAAAATTCGGTCCATTTTGGAATGCAATTTTTAAAAATATGATGAGGATCATTTGACACATCATTTTCATGTAAAATTTTGTGAAAAATGTACTGGTGAAACACATTTTAAGTATCTTCCTTTGGTTTGAAGTTACAACCAGTCAAACTTTCGAACACTGGGAAAATGGCCTTCCTAGGACGTTATATTTATCTTCTGTTCTTAAAATAAGTTAATGATAGATTGGAGTTTAATTTGATCAAACCATTGTGATTTTTCAATAGCCTTTGCTCTTCAACGCTTGTATTATGCTGAATTTAAGTACGGTATAACACTGGATGGCTATTTGTCTTTGTTTTCTATGGCAACTAAGAAATATTTTCTATGCTCTCGCGTTTTTTTGTTATAAAGTTGTTAGATTACTGTTTTTTTACAAATTATAAATGTATTGAAACTTCTTAAAAAACATAAATTATGAAATACATGGATTTTCGAGTACCTAGCATAACTTTGGGAGGTGGTAAATAACATTAAAAAAAATGTTCATATGAACCATAAGCCCGAAACGCTGCTTTCTATCAATCAGCCAGTGTTTTTTTAAAAAAAATATCTAGAAATTAGTAAGATTATGAGTTTACATTTTATAAATATGCATTGTTTATTCTGTCTTTTCAGTATTCCAGGAAGCAAAATTTTACTAGTGACAGTTTAAAATTCATCAAAAACAGAAAACACGGTTAGATTAGTTTTTGAGATAAACCTTGACACCACAATCAAAGGATATTGGTGCAGGATCCTAGTTGGATTCTAGTTAAGTAGTCTGACGAGTTGCAGCAGTTCATTAACTAGTTTAATTTGCTGAGGTCTTGGTACCCTCCTGCTGGCAAGAGCCTCACAATCATAAATTACTTGCTTGCAGTTACCTCTTCCTTCCTGCATAATCTTTGTATTATTTCTCCATGGTACTTTCCTATCATGTTCATAATACCACAGTGCTCTGTAACAAGTCCTATGGTTTCCTGAGTTTGTCTTAAAGTTCCTGGCTCTGGTATCCCTTTATTCTTGGAGTTTGATAGCCCTGTAAGTGTGGTGTTTCTCACACTCAAGGTTGAACTCTGGAAGGTCTTCTGCTTTAGGTTTAATTAGAAGCCACTATTCTTATAGCTAGTGTTTTCTCAACTTGCTCTTTGTAAAGATTTTTGTCTGATTTGAGATGTTTAACAATATCTCTCACTTCTACTGCAAGTTGGGTAGGTATCACTACACTCTGTAGCAATTCACTACTTGTGTGTTCCATGGAGTGAGATACAGTCCGTTTCCACCCTTCCATCCTATTGACACTCCCTTAGGTCACTTTTACCACTTCCCCAGGTCTTTCCAACCCTAAAAATCCTCCAAGTAGCTAGAGAAATAAAAAATTTCCAATACACACAGTTTCATATGCCTAGGTAAGGCTAGATTAAAACTAGAGGTTGTCTAGTGTCTAGGATCCTCAAATTTTAAGCTAAGCTCTACTTTAGACACCGAGCCTTACATGCTTGGCTTGGGATGAAGAGATTACCAAACCCGTACTCATAATGTGTAACCACCTGAGAGGCAGAAAATACTGTAGGCTAATTAAATGTTTTTCATTTAGTTTTCTGATGATAATTTAAATATGTTTCAAGCTACAAACAAATTATTTTACTTATAAAATTCATTGTTCAGATTATTGACTTGAAATTGTTTGAACAATTACTATTTTGAACATGTACATATTAAAATTTTGGATCTTTGTATACTGATAAAAAGTAATATAAACAATGCGTATACAAAATTTAAACTCAATCGTACTAATTTCTGAATAAAATGTTTTTAACACAAAATTGCCGATAGATGGAAAAGAAAGTGTTTCCAAATCTTTGTTCATATGAAAAATTTTGCTTACTTTAAGTCTCCTCTCACTTCCAAAATTATGCCAGTTACTCACTGTAGTGTTGATCACAATGTACATTAATGTTTTTTTTAAACTCAAGCAATATGCACAACTTCACATATTGTCAAAGTTGACCAGCTCAGTATAACATTTTGATACTATATGAAGATGGAACATTTAAAAAAAATTAATGTTACAAGAATTATAGACTAAGGAGTTTGGTTTATTGATTTTTAAAAAACAGATACCAGTGTGAAATTGTAGCACATATTTAGAGATAAAGCATTTAAACGCTTAACAAAGATCAATTTTTTTTCAAATTCAAATAGTGTTCTTCTAACTGAAATAGTATCGCACATTTTGTTTTTATTATTTTCAAACTAAATGGTCTATGCACAAAGATATTTGTTTACAATTCAAAATTCCTTTAACAAAAACGTTTATTTTCATAATGTATCTACAATTTCACACAGCTCCAGTATATGCATGTGTAAAAAAATAAAAACTTTTTTTTAAATTTTTATTTCAGTTTTAAACAAATTTAGGTTTTAACACAAAATTCTGGTTTAAACCTTGCCAATTGTATATGGTTTCCGATTTCAGTTGTACACAGTGGCACACAAAATGATCAAATATTTGTTACAGTGTAAGTTGTCAAAGTTAATAATCATCATCAGTATTTCTTATGTTGGTAGCAGTGGCCAACATGTTCATAAAACTAAGTTTCATTTCCAAGAGTTCCGAGTAGTATTGTTCCAAGACAGTTGAAAAGGAAGATCCTGAAGTGTTTTATCATAAAATGAAAAGCATGGTGTTCATACACATTTGTGTGTATTTTTAAACAAAGTGGTTGCCCCCTAATTTAATACAATAACTTTACAAAAGTTCAACACCAGCAACAGACTTAGATGCTATATGATCTTGCTTCAAATGTTAACTAATTATTTGTATATTAATATGAAATGTGTTGTTTCAATTATGGTTGACACCTAATGCCACTGAATGGGTTATAAAGCAAGTTCTGACAGGTATTTTTTTCTTGGTTTCATTTGGGTAGAGACAAGAATGCTAAAAATTATAATATTATTGGCAAAAAACCTCAACTGTACCACATAATTACACCTACAAAGTCTCATGTGCGCTATAATTAACAAGAATCATGTGTACGAACTTATTTTTAAATATTTCAAATAATAATAACAACATACGCCTATTTTTATCTCAAGAAAGTCCTCATACATGAGTTCCAGTGTAAACGTACCTTAAATCATTCAATTCCAAATATTCGAATGTCTAAATCAGCGTTCCAAACTTGTGGAATGTCGCTTTGTAACATAGCTGAAACCTGTTACTAGATTGAAACAATAACATTGAAACCTGTTACTAGGAAATAACCGTTTCGCCCACCCCTAAAATATATGAACCTAAAAGTTAAAAGAAAACATTTTTTTCTTAGTTATACACTTCTATTCAAAGTGAAGCAAGTCTTGCTTAATAGTGTCACCTTCTACTTGCTTAGTACTGTTAAAAAAAATTGTATTACTTATTCTGTAATTTCTTCTCTAATTTTTTTCTTTGTTCATTAATAATTTTTTTCTGTTAGTGCTTTTGAAAACTTTGCGTTCTAGGCACAAGCCTAATCAGCTCAGTGAGAAATACTGTCCTGTATATATTCAGGCATTTTGTAATGGCTATACACAAGCTCCATTACAAAAATAAAAATTTTGTACAGCTTAGTAAAAAATTTTCCACTACTCTAACTAGATTAGTTATGCCTATACTGGGTTTGGTATCAAATGTTTGGTCTACCAAAGCATTATCAAGGTTTTACTGTATAAATTCATTAGAATTCAGGTTGAATAAGTTGTATAGTCATTATTAGGGTAGTCAAACTGAACGTGTTTTTAACAGAAACTAATCACCAATAATTGGTAAACTTGTATTTTACTCTTTTTTTTGCATTGCCATTGAAATAAATATTGGATCAATTCGTGTGCCATACTATATAACTAACTATTTTACATTGGTAGTAGTTCTGATGTTTTTTTTTCAAATTCCAAAATTACACACATCTGTTTTTACTGCAATAATGGTTATGTAGAGCCATTATTAAATTAAATTTTTAAATTTTATCATAAATTTAAAAAAAAACAGTAGAAAGTTACCAATATGTTACAAATTATTTTTGTAAATAGCCAAAATTTAAATGGCCACACTCAGAAAGAGACAAAACATTTTGAGATGTAATTTTTCTCAAAAGATCGACAGTAATTAATACTGTTTGTTATGGGTGTGCCGCACACCAGCTGAAATGTTTATCTCAACAGTATGATACGAAATGACGAAGTTTGCTACAATTTTACAATGTTTCTAGAGAGTTTGAAACAATTTTGTTTACTCATGCGTGGCACATCGGTGCCATAAACTGCTACCATTCCTCAAATTTGCAGCCAAAGTTATAATTAAATAATTACAGTAGTTAATTAATAACTGTAGTATTACTTATAATAAAGTAGAAGCTGAGACAATTAATTCATTTAATTAGACTAGACTTACATTATGTGAGTTCCAGCTAAAAAAGGCCATTCAAACAAGCTTCCTTTTTGTTAATTTCATGTGTCCAAACTGTCAGAATTGACTTTTCAATTGTATAACTTGTCATACAATACGTCAATCGTCATTTTAGGTAGAAATAACTAGTAAGAAATGTGAAATTGTTTTGGGTTAAGGTTGAGACCGTCTGAAGTAAAATATTATTAATGAAACACTTGTCTTGAGACAAAATATTATTAGCAAAATGACTCGTCACGAGCAGTTTTGTCTCTTCCAATGTGTAGTTAGTCTTAATATTAAATTTTGCAAAATAATGATGGAATACTGCTCAAAATGATAAATTACTTTTTAAAATGAACAATTTTTTTGAGCAAATGAAAAAAAACCTTTTAAAAAATTAAAGTAAAAATATTTAAACAAACTTGTAAGCAAAAATAAAATATTACATAAAGTTTTCATCATTTAAGTAAGTAATATACAATACAAGATTATAGGACAAATATAAAGATTATGGCTGACAACTTTTAAAAGTACAAAAAGTCTACTACTACCGAGTACCGATTTATGACATCACAGCCAATATATTATTTACATAATTAAAATCTGATAATTAATATAATCATCAGAACAGGTAACTCATACTGCTAATGTTCTGTATATTTCATACTTTTTATTAATGTTTTTCAACAGGGCGGAGGACTTTCACTCCTTTAGAAGAATTTTTTGGGAAACGTAATTTTGGACCTTTCAAAACTACTGAATCCATTAAGGTTTGATTATTCCTTTCATATGACGTGTTCGGTGACTGTGATGTAGTATCATCCCTTGAAGACGAACTGAGTGAGCTGGAATTTGCTGAAAGGCAATCGACGGACATATTTGTTAAAGGAACTTTGACTTTATAGGGCAACAAATTTACAGAATCACTGTCATCGGATGAGGAATTATTTGTTACCACAGGAACTTTTACAGGGCATTTTACTTTTACAAAACCATCAGTCTTTGGTAAATTTTTGTCCACAGGATTATTGTTTTTCAAAATGGAACTACATACTTGTACGACGCGTGTAGAGGGTTTACCCTCCGTAACAAGCCTATTACGTCTTTCGACTGAGACAGTACCGACAACTGTTGAAGACTGAGCTTTATTTAAAATATTTGTACCCTTTTGGAGATTTTTACATAAAATAGATTGAGATTGGACTACGGGAACAAATCTTGAATCTGCAGTTACTTTTGGTACCGCCTTAGGTGCAAATAAATGAACAACTCCTTTAGCATCTTTCCTAACTAATACAGTTTTTATAGTTGGTCTGTTTGCAGATTGGCTGACAGCGATACTTGGATTGACACTCTGAGGAATAACTGAAGGAACAGACGAAGGCGGTGGAGAGGCTTCTGGAGCAATATACCAACTCGGTTTAGGATGTTCGACAGCTTGATTAAAACTAACTGTTACTTGCTGTTCTGTAAGATGCACAGGACTTTGAATAGCTGAGGCAGGTTTTGAGGTATTTGATGATGGACTAGAAAGTACTGGAGTGATTCTTGCAGCGAAATTGCTTTCTGGAGAAACTGGTTGCATTGTAACATCTCTATCATCTTTACTTGAAAGACAAGTTATCTCATCAGAGTCACTATCAGAAACCTCGATGAAATCTGAAAAAAAACCAAAATAATAAAAGAGCCTTAGATTTGTCATTACCATCATTTTAACAGAGTTTAGCTAAAAAAAAACACATAATTTAAACTCTTTTACATTTCTCTTTAGTTAGTTTTAAACACAAATTATGATACATCTTTTCAAAAAAACTTGTAATATCATATTATTTTGAATTAAAGGTGTCATAAAATTTTATGATACATCCTAAATTAATCATGCCAGAAAAAAAGTGTAGTTTCATTTACATTATCAATTTGACACACAGTGCAATTTTTCTTCGTAGTTCATTAATGCATCACTGATATCCTAAAATCTTCTACTCGAAATCCGAGGGCAGTTTTTGACCAGCCATTTTTTTTAATGATAAAATTTCCTATTTAATAAATTTTTCACCCCAACCACACAACTGGGAATAAAATCTCTTTTTTACAGTGACAATCCTAACATTTAACATTAGGCATTCTTTAGTTACAGGCAATCCACTACTCCACAATTCCTTAATAAAAAAAAGCTATGTCTATCCCTATTTTTGGGCCAGAGAGCGATTTCGTAGTTTTTTTGCCAGAAAAATATTTTGTTCTCTATGCTAACGACACACATTTGTTTCACTGTTCTATGGAAAATCATTTTCCTGCAAACGATTTCCTCTTGTTCCACGCACAGAATAACTTTTGTTTTAAATCTGGCATCATAAGAAAGTTTCATTTTTTGACAAAAAAAAAAAAAAATGCTGTAGACTAATAAAAGAACACTTGAACAATAACAATTAAAAAAAAGTACACATGTGGAATTTGGAGAGCTACCAATAGAAGCAAAGCTTTTGTTAATGATATCTTTGCTGAATATATAATTAGTCTGAAGACATTTTTACAAATATCTTGTTTTGTTTAAATAAATAAATATGTAAACCTAGCTGATGTATTATTTACTGTACTTAAGATCAGTTGTTTTATATTAATTTGTTTCGATCAGCTGATTTCAAAGAATAGCTGACAGGTTGTAATACGTTTTAGGTTATGTTGTTAATAACTAGCAATATTAATAATTATAAATGTTTATATTAATTTCAAATGTGTTATAAATGGTTACAACGTGCACATATTCTTCAAATGCAGACAAATATTGAAACCAAAGCAACACAATGTTTTCATATAATATGCATGTACTGTTATCGAAAAGAAGGAAGAAAAGAGACAGAAATAGAGATATTCATTTGCTCATTTCCATTTCATATTTCTGTTACATTAAAAATGTTTGAGACACTCTTTTTCTATATACTTCTCTTGCCAAAGCTAACATTAAAAGCTTTGCTTCAAAAACACAGTAAACAAAATGTTATACTTTAGTTGTGTTAAAATCAGTTTTCAGAAGTGAAGTTGTGCCTAAAATGTGACAAGAGTTGTCACCAATAAAAAAGTGTCCATTTTATTGCTGTGTGTTCTCTGAATTTGTGCTGCAGAAAATACTATTTGTATAAAGTTGCCCTTATTATACACACATTTACAATAACAACAGTATTTGTACAATATAGTCTACTATTTGAAAACATAAGCTTCTGTTGTCTTACTTTGGAGTAGTACTTGAGTGGTACAATTTGGTGAATCCTGTGCATTCACATGAATCCACTTCCATCTCTAATTTCTCGAGAGGAATCAGAGCCTAAACTTGTCATCCTTCCTATAACAGTCCTTCCTTATCCACAACTCAAGCCCAGGTGGAACAGCATACACAAAAGGTTGTTTGGCTAAGAGCTTGTGTGGCATACTGAGCTTTAGTAGACTCTGGATACCAAACATTTCCACTTTTAATCTAGTCTTACCTATGCACGCAGAACTCTGTACGAGTGAACTTTTTATTTGCCTCACTTTTTGCTGGACTTTAAACTGCTGAAAACGAACCATCAAAAGCCTGGAGAACTGGCGAAAATGAACGTAACAAGTGAAAATAATATGGAGATTGAGGAAACTGAAGCTATATCTATGTTAAACCCACAAGCAGTAAACTTTAGTAGACTGTGGTGATGCTAGGTGGACCTTCCCAACATGCTGATGGGGTAAAACATCTAAAAAAAGTAGGGCTACCTAAAAATGTCTATGGGGAGGGGTCAAATGAGAATAGGAGGTGCTTCCAATTAAACCTAGAAACAAAAGACTTCCCAGAAATGAAGCCTTGAGGATGAGAAATATGCTTTCCTAACCTTTGAAGAGGAAAGCTTGAAAGGCAAAGGCAACCATGTGAGTTCTTCAAACTACAAGAGACTGAGATCTGATGTCACTGCGACAACAGGGGTGACAGGAAACTGTACTACGAGACTGGAAGTATGTTGATTCCTCAAACTCTAGAAGCCTAAGACCTGACAGGAGTACCTCATAGGCAGAAGCAAAAAGCTCACTGTGATGAAACAGATGACGAGATCATTATCTCCAGCTAGTTTTGTCAATAAGTTCCAGCAAGGAACGTCTACTGAAAGGTTCTTTTAGACTTAAGGATTCAGATTAGATGGTAACTATGGTCGGACTCATTACAGGACACTTAGTTTTAAGGGTGCATCTGAACATAGCAGGAATTTACCACAGATAAACTGCGCAGGCTAAGAGGGATGGATGAAGAAACTACATGTAAATACGCATGTGCAAACTTACCTTTTTATCACCAAAATATTAGTTAATTTGAATAAAACTTTCATTTAAGTGAGAGGAAAGGCTAGGATGCTGGAAGTGCAGAACAAGTGTAACAAAACTGTTAAAACAAAGGAATAGGTAACAGTTTTTTTTTTTAGAATTAAAAATAATCATCATAACAGAGTTGAGAATTATAACATATTTAAAGAAACAAAATTAAAATGACATAGTTATAAACTTATTAACATATGTTTTCAATTTTACTAATTAGTGGACTGCTCAAGTGAGGGGACCAGCCTACTGAAATAATACTTCAGACATAGTTTACAAAACTGATCTTTTGATCGCAGTGCAAGGTGCTATTAAACACTGTAACCTCTAACAGTCGATCTAAATGAAACCTATGAAAACTGTTCTTCGATAATATTTAGTAAGTAAATACGCATGTGCAAACTTACCTTTTTATCACCAAAATATTAGTTAATTTGGATAAAACTTTCATTTAAGTGAGAAGAAAAGGTTAGGATGTTGGAGGTGCAGAACAGGTGTAACAAACTGTTAAAACAAAGGAATAGGTAACAGTTTTTTTTTAGAATTAAAAATAATCATCATAACAGAGTTGAAAATTATAACGTATTTAAAGAAATAAAATTGAAATAACATAGTTATAAACTTATTAACATATGTCTTAAAATGTATGTATGAGTATGGTTTGATGTATCATCTGTGATATGATGATTATTTGTGATCACTGGAGTGAAATTTAGAATGATTTTGTTTTTAAGGTTGCCAGGCAACATTTTAAGATTAATTTGAGGGTTCAACGAACAAAATATTTTGATCAATTAGAGAAAGTAAAAATAAAATGCAGGAACTAACAATAAGAACAAGAAAAAGGCAGAAAAAGTTTTCCATAGAAACTTTACATGTACACATGAAAGCCGTCACTAAGAAGAAAGGAATAGATTTCGTTACGTTTTAACTTTGTTGAATTTTCTTTGTAGTACCATTTATTAATAAAAAAAGTAGAACTTTTGTTGTTAAACTGAATTCGTGTGGGTAGTGAATTCAAAAAGGAACTTTAATCGAAAAAATTATAAATCTTTAAAGTATAAAAAACATGCGGTGTGTTAAGACTGTGAGTGACTTTAAATTGGGGAAACAATCAAATCAGTATAAACATAACAAACTTATACTTCTAAATATCAATAATTTTGTCTTTTTGTTCGATACTGGTCACACCTAGTAATATCGTTTGTTTTCTTTAATAATATTTAAGGTTAAAAATTTTGCCTTTGTCTTAATTAGGTATGGATAATTTTTTATTTACTTGTTATATTTCTTAACATTAATAATGTATGTGTTAGTACATATAATTTGGCACTTTACTTCTCCGGCCTGCCAGTAATCCGGCGTTTTTTTTTCAGGCAGCTACCTAGTGGGGTAGCTCGGCAATTTAGAGTGTGAAATGGAGACTGGGTCAATGACGCTGTGTGCAATGTATGTGTCTACTGGGCCAATCTGTTCCATGTTGTGCTCATTCACTGATGTACTGTATTTCATCAGTATAATTTTGTGTTTACACAGCTGTGAGTTAAAAATATCTCTACAGTGTAAACGTAAATATAAAACATTATCGCTTGTGGATAAAAACCAGATTTTGAAATGACTTGAAAAAGGTAAAACGTTAGTCTTGCTAAAGTATATGGAGTTGGTCGTGCTACAATTAAGAACTTAAGAAAAACAAACTCTTTAAAAAAAAATTATTAAAATATGAGAAGTAAGTGATAAACACTGAAAACTGGTGAGTTTCTACAAGTTGAAACTACCTTTATTTTTTGTTTCTACAAACACAATAGGCATTTTTTCTGGAGAAATTCTAGAAGAAAAAGCTAGATTCTGTAGAAAAATCATGAATAAAGATGATTTTCAGGCCAGTGAAGGCTGGTTGGACAAATTTAAAAGATGTTCTGGTACATGGCTGTTGAGTACGACAGGTGAAAAACTGTCTGTGAAAATTATTTTATGCCTTCCACTTCAATGGAATAATATAGAGTATCGATACAAAACAATACAGTACGTAAGAATGAAATAGTTTTAGTGTTTGATATTACAGAAATAAATTTGGAAGCAGGCTGGGGCAAAATAGCCTTGGCATTTGATATGCAAAAATAAAGGCGTTTGAAATTTGTTATTTCAGTTAGCCTAGGTAGCTTATTAAATTGATTAGAGGTTATATTTAATTTCCTTTTCTTTTCTAATATGAAAATAATTTGTCAGTAAACGGAACATGAATCATGCTGGTGTTATGATTTTACTGACAAAAATTCAGATTGCTAAAATAGGTGATAAAATATTTGTTTATTTCATTTTATTTTGGGCGATACGAAATTGATTAGTGAAGTTGTGTTCACATTATAACCTGAGCTACTAAAATAAATGTGTTAAATTCACTTCAAAATTCGCACCTTACATATTTATACTATTTTTTGCAACTGATTTTTTTTTATTATCTTTTTCTTTCCTATAATTATTATTTATCTATAAAAGTATTATATTTATTAAATCTCAATCTCATATTAATAAAAACTGTACTTTTTTCATAAATTACATGATATTAAAGTAGTAAAAAAATTAAGATTAATATAAGATTAAAAACTGATTGGATAAACATAAATTTACACCACAGTTAATATAGCACCTGCAGGAAGATGTTAAAGAAATAACAGCAGGTTCAGCACAGCAATGATCTGCCTTCCCTAGCTTCGTCAATTCTACTTTCGTTGATGCCTTTCGGAGAACCTTCATCTTCAAAAACTATATCTATACTGATCACCAGTATTATAGCCCGTCCTATATATAATTTCCTATCTCCCCTCCTCTATTCAACACGTGTACATTAAACCTTACGTGCTCGCTTCTGATTGGCTCTTCAAAATCACATGTTTTCACTCGCTTCTGATTGGCTCCTTTCAAACTTTCTCTTCAACAGTTGTCGCTCCTGTTAATTTTTTTTGAAAATTTTTAGATTTTGAAACGTAATATCTCCTTGCGACGATATCTGTTCATTTATTATGTTTTCTCCCTTTTTATTTTAGATTTAAAAATTTCCAAGTTCTCTAAAATGTTCATACGTCTTCCTTTTTCTGCCATATGTAGTACCTTCATAGAGTTTTATATTTCTCAAAGTATGTGTCCCTCTTTTATTAAATGTGACGTATAATTTGAATCATTTTTGCCGTATTTGAATGATCTTACATGTTCTTTAAACCTAGTTCTAAATTTTCATCCCGTTTGTCCTATGTAGACTGCCTCGTATCCACACTGTATTCTGTATACCCCATTCTTACTTTATTTGTCCTTTTCTTCAATATTCTTTGTCAGTTTGTTCCTTATCCTATTATTTGTAGCCATTGCTATATCTATATCATATTTTCTAAAAAAAATTTTATTTTTTTAAAGATTGCTTCTTAAGAAATGCCTGTTTCCCTGTATATGTTAATTTAGCCCATTTTCGTTTTTTATTCTCTCTTTTATTGCTGTTTTTTTCCTCTCTCTTTCTATTAATTCTTCGTAACAGATTTCTTATAATTTTTAAATCATAATCGTTGTTCACTGCTATTTGGAAAATTGTATTCAATTCTTCTTTATATTCTTTCCTTTTTAGTGGTACATTTAATAATCTATTGAACATGTGTCTAAACGCCGCTAGTTTATGTTCTAATGGGTGGTTTGACTTTGTGTTAATATTATCTGTGTATGTATCTTTTCTATATATTCCAAATTCAATTGTTTGTGCTTCCTTCGTACTCTTAAATCTAAAAAAATTTAAACTACCTTTCTTCTCTTCTTCTATTGTAAATTTAAAATTTTTGTGTATACGATTATTTTCTTCCAATATGAGCTTCCCTTTATGCCTTTTGGATCTTTCACTATTACTACATATTCTTAGGGAATATGTAAGATATGTGGATGATTCACTAGTATATATGGGGAAAGAGGCATATAAATTTAAGAATTTTTTTAGGAAATATGATATAGATATAGCAATGGCTACAAATAATAGGATAAGGAATAAACTGACAAAGAATATTGAAGAAAAGGACAAATATAGTAAGAATGGAGTATACAGAATACAGTGTGGATACGAGGCAGTCTACATAGGACAAACGGGATGAAAATTTAGAACTAGGTTTAAAGAACATGTAAGATCATTCAAATACGGCAAAAATGATTCAAATTATGCGTCACATTTAATAAAAGTGGGACACATACCTCGAGAAATAGAAAACTCTATGAAGGTACTACATATGGCACATACCTCGAGAAATAGAAAACTCTATGAAGGTACTAAATATGGCAGAAAAAGGAAGACATATGAACATTTTAGAGAATTTGGAAATTTTTAAATCTAAATTAAAGGGAGAAAACATAATAAATGAACCGATATCGTCGCAAGCAGATATTACGTTTAAAAATCTAAAAATTTTCAAAAATTAACAGGAGCGACGACCGTTGAAGAGAAAGTTTGAAAGGAGCCAATCAGAAGCGAGCACGTCAGGTTTAATGTACAAGTGTTGAATACAGAGGAGAGGTACAAGGTGGAGATAGAAAATTATAAACAGGATGGGCCTTAATATTGGTGACCAGTATAGATATAGTTTTTGAAGATGAAGGTTCTCCGAAAGGCGTCAACGAAAGTAGAATTGACGAAGCTAGGGAAGGCAGATCATTATACTGAACATAGTAGTTTTACAATCTTTTAATAGTGTTAAACTATTAGAACAGTACAGTAGTAGCCAAAAGTTATGTTGTGTTTTTGCAATGGATAATGTAAGTTAGAAGTTCAAAATCCTATAACTTTACCATAAAATTAAAATTCAGAAGGTGGTTAAAGTTTAACTATAATTTAATAATTGCATATAAAAATATAGGTTAAAATGTATCCAAACTAATATTTACTACACTGGGGGAGGGAGAAGTTCTTACTACTTTTTGACCATCCTTAATATTACTTTTATTATTTATTTGTAATTAAGTTAATATATATGAATGCAGGTCTCAAACACTTGAACTACTTACTGGCATTTTCATCTTCGCTGCTGTCTAGAATCTCAACAACCTTTGACCTTCGCCTCTTACGTTGACGTCTTTTGTTAACAGACACACTGAAAACAGACATTGCAGAAAATTCAGATGCAACCAATAATTCCTTTTAGACATCCATTGACAATCTTAAATTTCATATGCAACAAAAGTTTCTACTAATAGCTGAATAATGGTTTTAATTATTACTTATCATTTGCAAACAGTAAAATTATTCAACCACTAATTTTGTACAGTGAAAACACGCTTGTTGCGCTGTAAACTACTTGAAACTAAACTAAAGGAGGGGGAGGGAGGGAGGGAGAGAGAGAGAAAGTACAGGAAGAAAAGAGATTCGTTCTTACTAACCATTCAGGATCAAACTGTTATTTAAATTTGCAAATTTAAAATGAGAGCAACTTTTTATCAACTTACTTTTCAGGTGGGGAAATAATCTCAATATCGTCTTCCTTGTCTGACATAATAATGACAGTATCTTCTGATAACACATCCTCTTCTGATATGTTTATCGTTGGAAGTATCTGTTCTTTCTCTGTTGCAGTATTTACATTTTGTTTGTAAATATTCGAAAACAGTTCAGCTAAAATGTAAACATATTACAAATGTAAAAAATGTTATATTACAAAGTAAACAATATATATCCTGACAGTCGGACGTTAAAAAAAAATATCCTGACAATTAAGGCAGTACTGAATTTTCATCTTACATAACCAGAGTATCAGGGAAACATTATCACGAAATACTGTTTGCAATGAATCACACAAACTGTAAACATGAAAGAATCCATTACAATAAAGAAGTAAGTCATGGTTTTCCTATAAATTTTACATAATAGTTATCATTAATTCTTATATTCCATCAAAAATCCATGCTTTAAATTAAAGAAGATGAGAATGGCCAATACCAAAATATTGAAACAAACATTCATTTTAAAAGTTTTGGATGCACAACTTTCAAGGACAAACTGTATTTTTACTTATCCTCGATTTCTTACTGTCCACTGCTTCCCACTGGTAAAAGATTAAGTTTTGCCAAGCTATTAAAATTGAAAATGAATACATATGCTAGTGGCAAATGGGGAATATTTTGCCATTATAGAGAAATTTCTGTTATAAAGTGATCCAGAATAGAGAGATTTTACTGTATTTTCAGAAAAAAATCTGGTTTGTTAACTACAGAAAAAAAAAACTGGCAAATTTCTTAAAATATGTTCACCCTTAAGTAGCCAAACAAAATATTTTAATCACTATATCCCTAAAAAAATCAGTTTTGAGAGATAATACATAACAGAAAAATGTATAATTTCTAAAAACTAATTACTGTGATACTGCTTACATTTTGGTTACATATTTACCTTATTTGGAATAAAACTAATTTACAGTTTGCAATAGCCTAAGAAAACAAACTAAAACTGACCCCAACTGTTACAAGAGTTTGTTTATTTTTGTTTCTAGCTTTTGATTTCAAAATTGTAGAAACAGTTGTAACTCACTTGCACCTTCTCGACATACATTCTCTGATACATATATCGTTGCAGCATACATAATTTATTTGTACTTATATTGCTTTGTTGTTGATGAACAAGGATGGGGGGGGAGTAGTTTTCCATCAACAGATGGGGGAATTTAAACATTTTTCAGCAAAACAAACAATAAACAGGTTATTCCTGCCTACATGGTAATCTTAAGTTTACCCTTTATTTCAGGATCACAAAGTGGTAAATTTTGTAGTTTCACACAACAGGGAAAGTTGTGTTTTGTTTTTATACAGTGTAGTTGTACTGTTGAGTGTGTAGAAGTAACTATACACACTAGCCTCCAGGCATTTTGTGCAATTGGTATGCTGATGCATTTTCAGAGGCCTACAGGTTATTACTATGTACACCATGCTAAAATTTGTTAACTCAAAATTACTGCACTAATTTACACACTAGACTGACTATATTATATTAGTAGTTCAAAGTACATTAGACCTCACTGTATACTGATAATTGCCCAGCTAGAGCTCTGATGACCATTTCCGCTAATTTAACTGGAAAAAGTAATATTTATGAAACATATTATTGAACAATGTTATAGAAAATTTATGCTCTTTCTCTAAAAAGTGATTAAAATTGTGATAAGAAAAACTGTTCATCCAATATTACAGGGAATGGACAACAACTACAGTTGTTAAATCACAGGTCATTATCTTGAAGTAGAAGTGAATGGAAAAAAGTCTTACTCATATGTCTTTCGAGCTATATGCAAAGTACCAATTATCTTTATACCAAATTTCTTAACAATCAGTCCATGTACTTGGCCAAAACTGCATGACAAACAAATAAACTCGCACATAAACCAAATGCCAACAGGTGAGTTAAAACAGAGAACTGGCCTCGCTTGATCAATTAGACAGAATAGGAAAATAGACCATTAATACGGTATTTGTGACCATATATACAGATATGCTAAACTAAAACCTACTCTCAAGGCTATATTATACCACAAAACACTATCGTAATTATGTTGATCAAAATCCAGAGTGTATGTAAAAGGCCATACTATCACAGAGCACCTGCTCTCAGAAAGTAAGATTTATTAGGCAAGACACAAAATCTTTGAAATAATAATCATTCCAAAGAAAATCTCACTAAGATTCTAGAATTTACATGACTCATAGAGCAGCCAGATCATCATCATTTGGAATGCAATAGGATTATGTGCCTGATGAAAAATGAGATACGGACCTCCCAATATGAAAAAGAAGAAAAGGCCATACTGAATAAAGGGTTATTTTTTTTCAGTTATGATATAGCCTTTAATGACAATGAATTTCTTAATATTTGTGTTAAACACACTTTTTAAAATTAAGAAAATTAATAAACAGTGATGTTATATATTTTTACACAGGATCAACTCAATTTTTATGTAATCACCTTGTAAATTTTAATATTATGCTCTAAAATTATATTACTTCGTATTCCCGACTTAAGTTATTTACCGTGGAAGTATACTTTAGAGTTATAATGTACAAAAGTCCACTAAAGTACTACTGGACCAACACCCATACATTTTGTTTAACTATTAAACATACAATTCCAGTAAATTTTTTTTACAATAACTGATTCAACATTAAAAATTTTGTCATGTATTTTCAATGTACCTACCTCTCAATGCCTTCAGTCTTGATTCCAAACGCGCTTTCTTTGCTGTTTCTTGATTAAGAATGTCAACATAGTTGAGTGAGATTTCGTTAACTTTCTGAATTATACTCACAGCCTAAAACAAGTACAAGAATCTTTTATTTAAACCTCAGAAAAACTAATTATAATAAAATTTTGATGTAGGTGAGAGGTAATTTGATTAGTGTATTACTTGTGAGATATGTTATTAGCAACAACATGGAACCAACAGACATGGAATATTTAATTTTGTGTGCCACTGATAATTATATATATATATATATATATATATATATATATATATATATATATATATACATATTACAGTACATTTAAAATCAGTGTACATCCATTTTATACAACTGTTGTTCTGATGTTTACAAAAATCAAACGTATTTTCAAAATCATAATTTATAATTCTGAAATATTTAAGGATTCTGAAATGTTTCAAAATATATGCAAATAACGAGGTATCCCACAAGAGGTACACAATTTTGACTTCCTTAAATTGCTTACTCCTCAATTGATTCTTTTTAAACTTCAGTTTCTTTTTGAACAAACTTAAAATTTCTTTTTTTTTTAAACCATGAAAATAAAAAAAAAAAAAATTATGTTATCCATCCACAGTGACAAAATGACAGTAATGCCTTACAACTGGGAATCATCTATGTAAGGTGGGATTGTTACAAATCTTGCCTGAATATTGTTTGTGCAGGCAGGCTGTTGAAACCGCAGCACACATACTCCTTGAGTGTGAGGTCCTGGAGGCCAAAGAAGGAAACTCTGGATCTCAGCAACTAGATCAGAATCAACCAGGACACCGTATACAAAATTCTGGAGGTTGTTAAGGGCACTGGAGTCGGTTTAAAATAAAGTGATAGGTGTACACAAAAGCTCTTAAGTTGAAGTATCAGGGGCTACAGAGCCGCTGTTAATCCCCCCAAAAAAATGCCTTACAAACTACTTGTACAGCCCACAAATATTTTCACATAATTATTAAGTGCTTAGTAAATAGGTCAACACCTGGGAAGGTAACCTGAAATTTGTCTGATTTTTTTTTTTGTGTTTAACGTCCGACTATTGTGCACACTTGACCTTGTCTAATTGATTCTGCAATGATACTAAAACCTTAAAAATGGCTCACACACAACACTTTAATTTTTGTTTAAACGTAAAAAACATCTTACAACTAGTTCAATGAAATTGTACTAAAAAAAAAAAAAATAATTATAAAATTTGTTTTCACTATCTCAAACCAAAGTAAAACAGTATATGCCGGCAGCTGCATGGCTAAGGAGGAGCTTAACCTTAGTATGGTAGACTCTAGATACTGGGCGACCACCAGTTTTATTTAGCCTTACCTGTACATGCAGGGCTCTACATATGGGTAGACATACTTCCCTAGCTATTTGTAGGACCTAATGGTAGGTACTACTAAAAAAAAGAATCTTAGGGGACATGAAAAAGTAACAGGGATAAAGAACTTGGAAAAGGAGGAAACTAGGGCTGCACTTAATCTTGAGGAATCCATCAACAATGAATCATAGCAGACTGTGGGGATACTGGAAAAACCTACCCAACCTGCGATAGAAGAGGGAACTTAGGAAAGGAGGAAACTAGTATTGCCTCAATCCAGTAGAATTCTTCAGTGAATTGCAGCAGTCTGTGGACCCACCCAACCTGCGATAGAAGAAGTGAGAAATGAGATCAAATATCACAAAATCTGAAAAACCACCTTGAAAAGAGGACAGCAGAGGGGCTTCCAGTAAAACCTGGAAGAAGGAAACTTTTCGAGAATCAATTCATGATTTTCAAACCCAAGAGGTTAATATCTGATGAGAGTAAGGGGCTGATGGGAATCTGTACTCCATGAATGGAAGGTTGTCAGCCAAATGGAGCTGATGTTAGGTAATGCTATGTTCCAGATGGCTATGTGATGGTCTGAATCCCGAATCCCCTAGATGTTTCCATCAGATGAAGATCCTGAGAGAAGGGCAACTCATAACACAGTTTGATTCACTATAGGCAACTGGGGCCTAAGTGTGCACGTGAAGAAAACATACTACAAAGAAACCGTGTAGGTTATGCAGGATGTAAGAGGAAACTGCAAACCACACAATCCATGACTAAGGTTCTTGCCAGCAGGAGACAAAGGATGCTTGGCTTCCAGGACTATGAGGAACCCTTGCAGAATACATTAGTTGTTGGACTGCTGGAACTCACTGAGGTTTAACTAGTAACCAAACTTAGTTGCAAAAAAGGTCTTTAGATTACAATGTCTGGTATTTATATAATCCCTTTACCTCAAGTACTTAATATAATCTTGTTTTCATTTAACTCTCGTTTTTAATTTTACTTGACCAGCTGGATGTTTTTGTTAAACAGCTATTCAACAATGTGGTATTGCATGCACAAGGCTACTTATGCAACTACTCCACTTCGACCATAATAAAACTGTTATTTCACAACATTAAAGAGTTAGCGCAATATCTACTTGTTGGGTAATGATACAGCCCAAAATTATTAAAACCTGCAAGAGAAAAAGGCAGTCCCTGTTCTGGCATAAAGTTCTGACATTTTGCTTTTATAAACACCACTGTGTTAAAATTATCACTCAATATTTTTTATAACTTTATTAAAAAGTAAGTAAATTTTCAAAAACATCGTTTAAGGAACGCTTGTTCCTTAATAGAATTAAGGAACCAAATATGTTTCTGTGCAAAAAATTGTTTGATTATATTTCCCATTTACCCAAAGTCATTGTAGACCATTTAGGTCACTGACAGTGAGATTCTACTGTATTTAAATCTTTTATACGCTTTTAACATTCACCCTAATGTAGTAGCATGGATAGAGGGTTAACTGTGCTTAAATTTAAAATTTTGAAGATGGACAGCCTGATATTATAAAAAAGCTACTCACAGTTTCTAAGATGCTTTTCAACGACATCCGCTCCAACTGATTATCATCAACAAAAAGTTTACCCAAGACCCTTGCAAGCATACATAACTGTCTTCTTCTTCTCTTTTCTCTCAGGTTTTTTTCAATATTGAGGGCATGAGTGTGTTCTTCTAGTACACCATCTTGAGTCACAATCTAAAAGAAAATAAGCACAAATTATGATAGGAGAGCGGACTACCGTGTATCATTCATGCATTACCCTGTACTCAGTATATCAAGATGGAATCAATATTCTGCTTAAAGTTTGACTATCGATCCCTTAATAATAATGATAGTTGTCAAATAAAAATAATATGAAACCAAAGGAATCACCTTCTTTTTAAAAAAAATTTAAAATCATTCAAAGAAATGTGTACAACTTTGTTTAGAACCTAAAGTAGTCTTATTTAACTAATTGCAGTGAATCCTGCTAAAATTTTGACTGCAAGCGGTTGTTTGTCAAGATGACACCATTCGGTTACTACATCTAGTAGCCAATAGCATGTCAACAACTAATTCTCTGGTTGTGATTTCGCTAATTTCTTAATATATAAGAAGAGGAAGTCCTGACTGACTGACTTACTAATAATTAATGTACATCCAAAACATGATAGCTAGAGACTTGACATTTTCAGAGTACTTTCGTACCAACATGTAGGGGTGCATTAAGAAAGGATTTTTCAATATTCAACTCCTATAGGGGTAAAAAGGTGGTATAACAGTTTGTATTGGAAAAAATAAGTCAGACCTCCTTGAAACTTAACATAATTACTCTAAAACACAAGTAATGAAATACATTTTTCAGAATTTTCTAAAACCCCTACAGGGTTTTTAAAAAGATAGAAAATGTAAAAAGGGGGTATACAATTTTGCACTGGAAAAAATATTTTTTGATACAATTTTCTTGATAAATACTCCGAAAAACAAATAATGAAACACATATCTCAGCATTTTTACAGAATCATCCTGTAAAGGTGAAAATTTAAAAAAGATTGCTTTTATATCTATTACTGTTTATATTGGAGAAAATATTTTTTAAATTGAATTTTCTTGAAACTTAACAAAAATATACTAAAGCACAAATCTGAAACATGTATTTCAGCATTTTACATAACTTATCCCATAAAATGGTAAAAAAGGTATAAAATTTTGCTTAGGAAAAATATGGTAACACAAAAAACATATTCAACATTCTCCAAATTTCACATCCTAAAAGTAAATTCATCTTCTAAAGGAGTAAAAAGGTGGTATAAACGTTTGTATTAGAATGTTTTTTTATCAGATTTTCTTGAAACGTAATGCAAGTACACTAAAATACAATATTAAACATGTTTCTGAGCACTTTTGAAAATTTATCCTATATAGGGATATAATTAAGGTATAATTTTTGCAGTAGAAAAAAGATTTTAGAATTTTTTAACAGAGATATCTTAACAGATGATATCTTACAGAGATTTGAGGATGTGAAATATATTACCAGTATAGATTTAGTTAGTTGATTTCTGGTAAATAGAATTAGATAAGGAACAAGAAAATATGTAGCATTTAGTTTTAATCGAAGGAATTTATAGTTTAAAAGAGTGCCCTTTGGTTTACATGTTAATATGTACATCAATTTTTAAGAAGAATTAACACATTTTAGGAATCAAAGAAATGTTGTTTGTAGTAATATATGTTAATGATATTTGTATAGCATCAAAGACATTTTCAGAACATATAAAACATATAGCTATGGTATTTGAAAGCCTACAAAAATATGTCACTATCAAATGAAAATTTTGTAAAAAGGAGATAAAGAAATTTTCTTATTGTATAGAGGACCATATAAAGGGTTATGAAGATAAAGATATAAAAAGCATACATTTTGGATATATACATTGAAGGAGATAGGGACATTCAATGTAGCTAAACTTGAAAATATTATTTAAAAATAAATTATTAAATAATAAATAAATATTATTTAAAAATAAAAACAAGTTAGGTGACAATACATAAATAACTTGGTTATTTATTTGGTGACAAATGTTGCAATAAGATTATTTGCAAAATCAAGTAGAATGATTTTGAGTTTGAACTAAGTAGACTAGCAACATAACTGATTCACATGTTGGCAGCAACAATTTTGTTAGCTACATCGTGTCAAATAAAATAAGTCACTAAAAGTGCATAAGAAAAAAAATAAATTCAAAGAATAAAATGACAGGGGTGGCAAAAATATAGTTAGATATGAAAAATAAATAGTAGTAGTTTTTTATATATTTTATTATATGTATATTTATAGTTAACAGATCTAAAATAAAGACTGAAGGATGATAGGGTTACAGGCAGGAGGAGTGATATTGGCAAATTAACTAGTAATTTTGGGCAAGGTCCCCTACAAAAACAGTCAAGTAACCAAACCAACAATAAAGTTAGATTAAAATTTTTTTTCAATAGGCTCTGAATTTATTGTGATTGTAATTTATGAAAAATAAATGAGTTTATAAGTTTGAGATATAATTTTAAACAAATACATATTGTTTGAATTTTGTGACTGGTATAAGGAATTTACCAGTTTAAAAAAAATGGTCAAGTTAAAATTATAATTATGTTTTGTTTGTAGAATTTAGGTTTGAATTGTAAACTGAGTAAACATATTCGCCGAACAAGTTTGGCGAACAAATAAAATTGTTTTCTGAACACATTTTGAGTCTTTGTTCGTTGAAATAACCATTAAGGTTATCATAGCTGATCATAAACCTCCGGAAAGGACTGAAGCTCCTAGGTGTCATATGAAGCATCCCTAGTCAAACTATTAAACCTAATCCATGAAATGGGAAAGAATAAAAAATGTGCGGGATCATGAGAAGGACAATGAAAGTTAGTTTCTTCATAAGACTTAGTGCTTGATGACGCACTTCATCACATTAACAAAAAATTTTATTTTTCAAGAAAATCGTTGAAAATTAAAGTGTAAAGTTTTTAGTCAAACATTAGGGAAATCATAACAAAAAATGTTGTAAAGGGTTTTTCTTTTAAGGTAAGTTTCATATTAGTAAAAACTCGTATATGTGTGATATATGCAATACAGAAGATTGCGTAATAGTAGTCAAAGTTAAATAATAAAAATTTATTTTTTTGTGGTAATAAAAATAAAATCTACACAAAAGTGTATAAGGTTGTTTTGAAAACAAAACTGAGAGGTTAGGAAAGGAGAGTTGGTCACGTTGTGTGAGACAATTAGAACTGGAACTTACCAACCATAATAAGTATTACAAAATTTGTTTCCTATAATGATAATTTTATTTAAGGTATTTAAGGTTATAAAAGATTAAATTGTAAAATTAACATAAATAGGTTAATACATATACATTTGTTTTTAATTCATTTTTTCTTTTAATAATAGTAATAATATTTTTTCTTTCCTTTTAAATTAATAAACCAACTTGTATGTGTTGGTAATTTGTACCTGTTTCACCTTCTTGTCTAAGTATTTGAAAATGTTTTCCTAAATAATATTTTGAACTACATAAATTATTATTAAGTTATTATTCAAAAACATCGATTTTGAAGAAGAGTATCACAAAATCATCAATTGTTTAACATCCTTACTTTTACAATTTATAAAAAAAAACCTAAGACAAAACTAAATATTTACCCAAGTGTTACAAAAACAGTATAACTTATTTTTTATATACAACTTACCAATGAAGATGTAGTTAAAATATCAGGATCAAAAGGACGTAAACGTTTAATAATTGGAGCCTTTACAAGGACCCACTTAAGATTAACGTCTTCTGATTCAAAAGTCATTTTGTCTCTGAATAACCTGAAAGATATAATAAGTTTTTAATTTATTTTTTCTTCCTCACTAAAGAAAGTATGACATGTTTCAAAATTCTTTGAGTAAATAATATTTTTATATGTGTATGTGTGTATCTCTAAGAATTAAATTGATCAAGCTAAAATAATCGATTTTGGTAATAGCTTAGACAAGTTCATTAACCAGCAAAATTAGTTTCCGTTTCAAGAAAAAAAGTTGTTTAAAAATTCATAACTTTTTATCTTAAATATTTTTGAAAATATGATTTGACCATCGTAACCTTAGTTAAAAATGGTAAAAACGAATATTTTGAATTTTCAAAATATGTCGATGTTAAGAAATTTAATTTGACAATGAACAGGATTAGTTTTCATTTTTTCAATGCAATTTGAGAGCTTCAAAAACAAGATAAGACAAAAAAATACTGTTTTAAATTGGCTTCTATCATGTCAGCGAACAGCTACAAGCTGCGATTACTTTACTTTTAACCCCGCAGGGGGGTGCAGACTAGCTGCACCTATTGAGAGGATTTAGAGGTCCTTCGCGGTACCCAAGTCTAACACACACTTACATCTACAACACTACACGTACGACTTTAACACTTTATACTCACACTTACATTTAGGGTGGTGATAATAGCCTCAATGTGCTTTTTGCCTTAAAATTTTAAAAAAACTTAACTTTTAATAACAGTTTTTTGAAACTGGTTATTGTTTTTGGTCAAAAAGTTATACAAATTAAAATTGGCTTATAAGCAACTTCTTCTAAATTTTGTTCAAATGTAGTCGGGGACTAGGCTTACAAAGCAACTGAGTTATTTGTATTCTCTTGGTCATCGGTTTTTGAAAAATATGGTCACACTGTTCAAGTGGCTAAAAAAATAACTGGAATGATGGTGTCACATCTTTGTTTTTATTTCTTCTCAACTTTAACATTATCCCCTTCAATGCACTTTCCTCCACGTTCTCTACACCGCTCAATGTGAATTTTCTAATGTTCAAAGCACTGTTTTAATTCACTTTCTAAAAGCATGTTTAGGATCTCTATCAGTTTTTCTTTCACAGCTTCAATTGTTTTAAGTCTCATTCCTTTCAACGGAAAACACAATCATCATGCTATTGAGTTCTGATTTGGTCATACAAGCTTTCTTCTGTCTCAGTAAATGGGGACTCTTTTCAGTGCACTGATATTTATTTCTGGATCGTAAGCAAAAAAAAAAAAAAAAAAAAAAAAAAAAAACATGATTCATCACACATTATTACTCTTTCCAAGAATTAAGGGTCTTTTATGATGATTTCAATAATCAGCATAACTGTTCATTTGTTGAGTCCTTCTGTTCCAAGTGCAAGATTTTTGGACACCAATTCTGAACAAACTATCTTCATGTTAAAATGTTCATGCAAAATTTGCCAAACTGATTCTTTGTCGACTCCAATGATCTCAATGACAGTGTGAATGCTCAACCAATGGTCTTTTCAGATTAAACTAACAATTTTTTCAATGTCCTAGTCTATTGTTGGCATTCACGGTCCTCCTGGATGTACGTCATTGTCAATCTCTTCTCATCCTTCTTTGAACCATTCAAACCACTCAAAATACCTGATTGTGTGATAAACATTCATCACCATATACTTGTTTTAACAAAGAATTAGTTTCTGTTGCAAACTTTCTGAGTTTCACTAAAAACTTCCCATTAATGTGTTACTCTTTTTAAATGCTAGGCATTTTTCTGATGGGCAACGTATATATGGTCTAGTACAACGAAGAGTGTACTCTTATTGAAGGGTTGGCAATCATATTGGTGGCAGGAATGGAGAGTGACTTTCAATGTAACATTTGACCTTAACATACTTGCTGACTGTCTTTAGAAAATTTAGTCCAGTTATTTTTTTTAACCACACCTTGTATGTGTGTGTGTGTGTGTGCGCGCACATGTGTATATTACAAATATATAATCCATTATTGTATACTAATTAGGACGTTCATTACCTTTGAATCTAGAGTACAGGTTCAAAGAGCATTGAGTACAGCTTGAGCTAAACTTACATTCATGCACTATGAACTAATATGGAATGAACTCTAACATTAACTTAATTTTAACACTAATTCCTTCTTGAACTTCTTTTGATAAAGTGTAGCTAAAATGTGGCTTAAAAAAACAGTTATATTTTTTTTAAAAAGTTAGAAATCTGTGAAGGTCCTTTTTGACTATTTTTTCAGATTTTGCACATATTTCAAAGATTCAAGTTGAAGTCAACAATATATATACATCAGGGTGTCTACTAGCTCCAATAAGCAAAAATCAGGGACTTTTTGGGATATAAATTACAAAAACAGGGGACCTTGAATTTCTTCAACATTAGCGGCATCGCACATATTAATTCCTAGATTAAATACACTGGATGGTATACAATAATGTTAAAAATAAGTTTTTTGTAAGTCTACTTGAATTTTTGGCTAATACAGATACATTCTACTGCATGCAAAACTATAAACTTGATGGACTTATTTCAAATGTTACACTGTGCTGCACAGCATTATGCCCACCAGTTAGTGCCTGAAATAGTAACGGCCTATTTTCATATGCTGCTTGGTCATTGTAAAATTTTATTATTCTATATATTCTAAGGTTATTCTATATATTAAATGTAAAAATAAGTTATAAACATACCTTATATTTATAAAACAGAACACTTAATTAATAAACTCTAGATAATATGTACACTATTTAGATTTTCTACAAAAAGTCTACTTCTTTTTCAAAATACTATACACATTTTTTAACTCTTTTTCAATTTCCTCTCTCTCTTCTTCTAATTTCATTTTTTTATGTAAAAATTCTTTCAATTCTATCATTGCTTTCTTTCTTAATTTTTCAACTTCACTTTCTTCTTCTTGAAGAACTATGTTACTATCAGAAAACATTATAGGAAAAAGGTCTACAGCTGTCCCCCCACAGCGTAATGATGTGTGCGAAGTCACACAATAGGAGGCCCATAAAATTTCGGCTTTAGTCACACTATCACTAAGTAAGAAGCTAGACACATATGTAATTTTATCACCACTTGAAATACAAGAATTCAACGAAATATTTCCACTGCTAGTACTAGGCTAAGAGGTAAGCCTACAAGACTTACCTCACTGACTGTTTCAGAACGACCATCACTAGGTCCACTAACAATAGGCTTTGGCTTAGGCCCAGATAGGTTTTTACCAGTTAAACAATGTATGGTTTGTTGTTTTCCACTGCTCAAATTATTTTCAAACTGTAAATTCTTTTTACCTTTTTCATGACAGGTTAATGAATGAACCCCAGAATGTGAAACGTCAACTGATTTTTTGCATAAAATACAAAATGCAGAAAAAAAACCTTTACCAGTCCATAACCAATACTTCCTATTTGGAAATTTATCATCTTCAATCCATGAATCTTGGAAACGACATTTCCCTCTACAATGCTTAGGTATTGTTCACTTGACACTAAATGAAAAAAAATATTTATGTACACTAAATCGAGAATAAAATTAAAACGATTTACCCAAACATAAAGGCTAACTGGCACTAATGTTTATCCAAAGAGCCGGCGGCCATTTTGTTGGATTGTGAGGCGTATATACCAGAACAGGTACTAGGTATTTTCAGCCCTAGTATACACCTATTACAATTACTGAATACTAGATGCAAATCGTTTGGATTCTGTCTAGGGATAAACAATGCGCATGCGTCATAAATGATAATGCTATGTACCGATACTCTGTACTTCATACCATTACCTCCACACCACTTCAGCCTAGTTTCCTTGAGTCTCTCAGCTAGTATTCCGAGAAATATTATACGGGTTTTGCCTTGTATTCCGACAAATACTAACGCGAAATCTCGTTACCAAATTTGGCTATAATTAAAAGTTTATAAAACTTTATAAGTTCAATATAAATTTTTATGTGTAATTAATTTTAACCCATTATCAATTTGATGATGGAATATTTTTATGCATGGACTTGTTTTCATGATTTTTCAAAAAAACCATAAAGTTTCTGGTACGATTTCATCATGGCGATGGTAACAAAAGACCATTGATGTTAATATCAATACATATCTAAATCAGACGAGTTGCATATCACACTGGAATATAACTGAACAACATAAAGGAACTGATAACTGTTACCCATTGTCAACGATATAGTACGTACTAAAAAATAACAGCTAAGCCGATTTTACATTCGATTTTACTACTATGCCGGTTAGTAAAAGTTATTTAGTTAGCTACTGTTGCAAGTAGATGCCCGAAACTGTTACCTGGCATCTATTACTAAACGTTCTTGTTATTATAAAACTACAATGGTCAGTTTTGATAAAATGTTTGTTTTTCCGTATCATCTTTCCTTTTTCCGTGTCAAGACTTATCAATATTTCATATCGCAATTTATAAAATAACTGATAAGGAAATGAAATTATTATTTTCTAGGAAAAAAGGGGATTTTAATTCTAAATTCCGGTATAATCCGGGACCACTTGATAAAATACTTGAAAAATTATGTCTTATATATTTATAATTATATATATATATATATATATATATATATATATATATATATATATACTAGCTGTTACTCGTTACGGTTTTGCCTGCAATTTATAATGAAGGCAATAAAATTTATAGTCGATTTTCAAAATCAGAATAGGTTCATTTCATTTTAATATATTTCTATTTACAATATTATATGATTTATGGTTTTAGCGCCAAGACATAAATTTTTGCTACTCGATACTCTAAAACAGGGTCCTGTCATATTTTAATAAAATACAGTATTATTAAAAAGTCACTATTATACAATTAAATTGGAATAGTATTGTGTTTATATCAGGTACATAAACCGTGTTCATACCAAATTTAATCTCCAATTGGTCCAGTAGTTAAAGTGTGATTGAATAACAAACAAATAAACAAAAACAAATTTTCAGAAATATAATATGATTACCTGTTACCCGTTACAGCTTTTCCCGCAATCATAATATACATTAAAGATCACGAATCACCATGTTAGGACCAACAACCGTGTCAATTAGGTTATGGTGTATTTTTTTTTTTAAATAAAGGTTTTTTTAACGCATCATCGTGTTAAGCCTAACAACCGTAATAGTTAAGTTATAGATTACTTTTTTTTAAAAATTAAGGTTTTTTTCCTGCAACACCGTATTAGGTCCAACAACTGTGTCAGTTAGGTTATGGAGTACTCTTTTAAAAAAATAAATAAAGGTTTTTTTAATGCATCACCGTGTTAGGCCTAACAACCATGTTAGTTAGCTTATGGAGTATTCTTTTAAAAAAATATAAAGATTTTTTCACGCACCACCATATTAGGCTTAACAACAGTGTCAGTTGAGGTTTAGGAGTACTCTTTAAAAAAAATAAAGGTTTTTTTCACACATCACCATGATAGGCCCAACAACCACGTAAGTTAGGATATGTAGTATTCTTTAAAAAAATATAAAGGTTTTTTTACGCATCACCATATTAGGCCTAACAACCGTGTCAGTTAGGATATATAGTACTCTTTAAAAAAATATAAAGGTTTTTTCACACATCACCGTGTTAGGCCTAACAATCGTGAAAGTTAGGTTATGAAGTATTCTTTTTTAAAAAATGGGTTTCTTATCACCCAAAACCCGTGTTAAACGTATTTTTTATTGTTTTACCGATCTACAACACGTTACCGATTTTCGTTCGGTAGCAATTTTGAGGTTATGTTGGTCACTTTTATTTTCAATTTTTATCGTACTTCTCGTGGTTTCCGCGCTTTTATAGTTTATATTCTTGCTTTTGGGCACGTAATAAAGCATTTTAGTAACAAAAATATCAAAAAATCCAGGTCATGCTACACAACATATTTACCATTTTTTAATATAATGTAATTTCACAAATATATACATTACCTTACAATTAAAGTATCCTAATAAAATTGTATATGTCATATATTCTGCACTATGCGTCGAAAACATTGAAAAGTCTTAAATAAGAAACACCAGATTGTCATTATTTGATCTAATGAAACTTAAAATAACAAAACTACAAACAATAAAGCAAACCAGACTTTGAAAAAGAGAAAATACAATTATAATAATTTTTAATGTATCATAATCTGCACTCTTTTTTACATTTGATATTGAAAATTCAAAACACGAAGTAACAAATTAGAGTCAGTTTTGAAAAAATTTCAACTAAAATAATAGAAAATGTATCATTAAAAGCAATAATTTTGCAATAAATAAAATACAGATTAAGATTCTTAAAATGGGATTAGATCTATGTCCATTACAGGTACCTAAATCTCAGGTCCAGTAAACAGTAATTAAACCTAACTACAGTTAACACAAAACTTTAGTCACAAAACTAAATACTACATAATTATGTTGGACTGGGTAAGAAGTATAATGACATTTTTAAAATGGGAATAGGCCTATGTTTATCTCAGATATTTAAACCATTTTCGTACCAAGTTTCATCTCAATTGGTCCAGTGGTTAAAGCGTGATTGAATAACAAACACACAAACGAACAAACACACAAACTTTCAGAAATATAATATGAACTAGTTGTTACCCGTTGCAGTTTTGCCTGCAAATTTAATGTAGGCAATAAAATTTATAGTCGATTTTCAAAATCAGAATAGGTTCATTTCATTTTGATATATTTCTATATACAATATTATTCGATTTATGGTTTTCGGCCAAGACATATAAAGTTTTGCTACTCGATACTCTAAAACATGGTCCTGTCATATTTTAATAAAATACAGTATTATTAAAAAGTTACTATTATACAATTAAACTGGAATAGTATAGTGTTTATTTATCTCAGGTACCTAAATCATGTTCATACCAAATTTAATGTCAATTGGTCCAGTAGTTAAAGTGTGATTGAATAACAAACAAATGAACAAAAACAAACTTTCAGAAATATAATATGATTAGCTGTTACCCATCATGGCTTTGCCCGCAATCATAATATACATTAAAAGATCACGCATCACCATGTTAGGACCAACAATCGTGTCAGTTAGGTTGGTGTATTTTTTTTTTTAAATAAAGGTTTTTTTAACGCATCATCTTGTTAAGCCTAACAACCGTGTTAGTTAAGTTATGGAGTACTTTTTAAAAAATTAAGGTTTTTTTCCTGCATCACCTTATTAGGTCCAACAACTGTGTCAGTTAGGTTATGAAGTACTCTTTTAAAAAAAATAAATAAAGGTTTTTTTAATGCATCACCATGTTAGGCCTAACAACCATGTTAGTTAGCTTATGGAGTATTCTTTTAAAAAAATATAAAGTTTTTTTCATGCATCACCATGTTAGGCCTAACAACCGTGTCAGTTAAGGTTTTGTGTATTCTTTAAAAAAAAATAAAGGTTTTTTTCACACATCACCGTGATAGGAACAACAACCGTATCAGTTAGGATATGTAGTATTCTTCAAAAAAATATAAAGGTTTTTTCAGTCATTACCGTGTTAGGCCTAACAACCATGTCAGTTAAGTTATGTAGTACTCTTTAAAAAAATATAGTTTTTTTCACACATCACCGTGATAGGCCCAACATCCCTGTTAGTTAGGATATGTAGTATTCTTAAAAAAAAATTAAAGGTTTTTTATGCATCACCGTGATAGGCCCAACAACAGTGTCAGGATATATAGTACGCTATTCTTTAAAAAAATATAAAGGTCTTTTCATGCAACACCTTGTTAGGCCTAACAACTGTGTCAGTTAGGTTATGAAGTATTCTTTAAAAAAATGGGTTTGTTATCACATAAAACCTGTGTTAGACGTATTTTTATTGTTTTACCGATCTACAACAGGTTACCGATTTTCGCCGTAGCAATTTTGAGATTATGTTGGTCACTTTTATTTTTGATTTTTATCATACTTTCATATTTTGGATTCTTGCTTTTGGGCACATAATAAAGCATTTTAGTAACAAAAAATCAAGGATATGCTACACTACATATTTACCATTTTTTCATATAATGTAAATACACAAAATATATATATATATATATATATATATATATATATATATATATATATATAACCTTACAATATTGAAAATTCAGCACAAAGTAACAAATTAAAGTGAGTTTTGAAAAAATTTCAACCAAAATAACTGAAAATGTAACATTAAAAGCAATATTTTTGCAATAAAAAAAACACAGATTAAGATTCTTAAAATGGGATTAGATCTATTTCCATCTCTGGTACCTAAATCTCAGGTCCAGTAAAGAGTAATTAAACATAACTTCAGTTAACACATGCCACAAAACTAAATACTAATAATTATTTTGGGCTGAGTAAGTAGTATAATGACGTTTTGTGAAATGGGAATAGGCCTATGTTTATCTCAGATACCAAAACCATTTTTGTACCAAATTTCATTTCAATTGGTCCAGTGGTTAGTAACACAAACAAACAATCCAGTGGTGATTGAATAACAAACAAACAAACAAACATAAACTTTCAGAAATATAATATGATTAAGATAACATATTATTTATATATATATATATATATATATATATATATATATATATATATAAGTTATATAGACAATTATTCTGTTAACCGAAGTGTCGAACAAAAGACCAACCCTTCAATTTAATAAGTGTATATTATTAAATTGAACACAACCAACCGGCAAAGTGAATATTTGCAACCGTAGAGTGAACATCTACATCCGAAGTGAAGTGAAGTGTTTGTGCGAATTTTTCGTGGCAAGTGCGCATAAAATGAGCAAAGTATTTTGGATCTTATTGTAAGTAGATCCCACAAAATAGTTTTGTATACTATATACCTATGAATGTATGTTACATCAATTTTATTAAATAATTAACAAACAAAATAATTAAATATCAAAGATCAATTTGTTAATTGAATCAATTGAATATTTTTAAAGATAAACCAAACATAGGTTATCATAAATAATTTGTAGCATTATTTTATAAGTATTATATTTTATAATTTGATTTTTAATTTTAATTTTGATTTATTTTTGTGTGTAGTAATAACTAAATATTACAATGTCTATCCCAACACTGAAGAAAGAATACCTGGACATGATTCCAGAGTTTAGCGGAGAACCAACCATGCTTAATAGATTCATCACAATATGTGATAAAATGGTAAATAAATCCTTTGTAGCTGATAACTTAGAAGATTTCCAAAATTAATATTTGTTATCGTCCATATTATCAAAATTAAAGGGGCAAGCTCTTGAAATGGTAGTTAATTCTAATACTTATGCTTGGGCAGATGTAAAAATAATTTTGCTGACTAGTTATTTTGATAAGAAGGATTGTTTTACTTTGAATCTTGAAATGGCAGAATTAAAGCAAGAAAACGGGGAATCACCTTTCAAATTTTATGAAAAGATTCAAAAGCTATTAAAGTTACAGATAGCATTTTTTTGTAAACAGAGAACCATCCGCTAGGGATGTTCTATGCAAGTATGCACAAAAATTAGCATTACGTGTTCTGTTAAGGGGACTTCAGGAACCGCTAGGGTCCCTCATGAGAACCAAAAACCCCACCTCACTTGAAGAAGCACTCAGTATGCTTACAAACGATTTCCAGTTTAAAAACAACAAATTATTCCAAACAAACCGCTCCAACATTCCACCAAAAAAACAATACATGCCAATCCGTAAACCAATACCTAATCATCAGTTTCAACAAAACTCTTACAAACAATTGCATCAACCAGCACAACCCAACTTTAACTATGGACACAGACAACCTTACAGTCAGCCACAAAAACATTTCGTAACTAATAATACTCCAAAAACAGATCAAAGTTATCAACCCACGCCAATGAGCATTTCGACTAGACAAACGGAAACGCGATCAGACAAAATAAATTATACCAGATGACCGGCAAGCAGGTTGACCAAGAAAACGATGACCACGCGATGTACGAACTGGACGAGGCAAATACCTAATATTTCCTTATCAGACCAGGATGTGACAGACTTTGAAGAAGCCCAATTCGATGACGAAAATTACCAAAATAATAGTAATTTTTATACCGAGGAAACAAACGAAGTTGACAACGCATGCAGTTTAGAACAGAATCATTTTTTGTAGGACTTACTGTAATGAAGAGCGATTTTCCATAATGAACATCGACACAAATGAATTACCCTATTTCTATGATCCAAAAACCAACCTAAAAATTTTGATAGACACAGGAAGCACCAGGTCATTCAATAACAAACCAATAGCGTTTCACTTGTTCAAAAGTACACTAAAACAGGAGCCGTTTGAAGTTTCTACAGCACATGGTGTTTCAAAAGAAAAATTTAGTTGTAAATTGCCTTTATTGGGGAAGAAAATAACAAAGTTCTATCTATTTAATTTTCATAAAAATTTCGATCTACTACTAAGACTTAACAATATGAAAGAACAAAAATTAATTTAGACTTTGTACATAATCAGCTAATATTTTTATGGAGAAAAGATTCCTGTACATTATTTCAATACGGAAAAGGAAAACAATAACAAAAAAAAAAAAAAAAAAAAAAATAAAAATAATAATAACAAAGATACACCTCCAAAAAATATCAAATGCCATCTCATTAAAGCTAGATCTAAACAAGTAATAAAAATTAAAATTGGTAATTTAAATAATGGAGAGGGGATACTATCGTACAAAGAAAGTGATGGATTGGAAATACCACAATGTTTAGTGAAAGTTGTAGAAGGGGAAGCACTTTGTCCTATTATAAATATCACAACAGACGATAGACGTTTAATAGTTGAACCTTTAAAAGTTGAACCATTAAGTGATTTCAAAATCTGTAAAACAAACAAGCAAGAAATATATAATGAAAACAACCTAGTTTTAACTTTTTGAATCACATAAATAATAAATTGGACCTAAATAAATTAGAACTGACCATATGAACCCAGAAGAAAGAAACGAGATCATGAAATTACTAGAAGAATATTTCGACTTATTTCACACAGAAAATAATAAGCTGACCTTTACTAACAAAATTAAACACGTAATTAGAACCACAGATGAGATTCCTGTTTATTCTAGGAATTATCGATATCTGGAAATCTATCGCAAGGAAGTGGACAAACAAATACAGGATATGTTAGAACAAAAAATAATACAATCGTCTCATTCACTTTGGGACTCACCTATTTGGATAGTACCCAAGAAATCAGACGCATCTAATAAGCAGAAATTTAGACTTGTAATTGATTCCAGAGGTTTGAACGCTAAAACAATCGATGACAAATTCTCTTTACCTAATATAACGGACATTTTAGATAAACTTGGGAGGTCTCAATACTTTAGCACCCCAGACCTCGCATCTGGTTTCCACCAACTGGAGGTGCACCCCGACAGTGTTGATAAAACAGCATTTTCGACGGAAACCGGGCACTTTGAATTTTTAAGAATGCCGTTCGGTCTTAAAAATAGCCCACCGACTTTTCAAAGAGCAATGAACAACATTTTACGTGGGATTCAAAATGAATCACGCTTGACCTACCTCGACGATATAATAATATATTCTACTAGTTTACAAGAACACATAAATAGGTTAAGAGTAGTTTTCAACAGATTAAGAGAAGCCAATTTTAAAATTCAACCCGATAAAACAGAATTTTTGAGGAAAGAGGTCGCTTATTTAGGGTATATAGTGACACCAGAAGGAGTTAAACCTAACCCAGACAAAATCAGAGCTATAAAAAACTACCCAATTCGAAAACGCCAAAAGAAATCAAAGGATTTCTTGGACTACTTGGATACTACAGAAAGTTTATTAAGGACTTCGCGAAAATAACAAAACCATTCACCCACTGTTTAAAAAAGGAAGTCAAAATTGATATAAATAAACCTGACTATATAAACTGTTTTGAAACTTGCTAAAATATCTTGTGTAATGAACCTTTATTACAATATCCGGACTTTGAAAAAGAATTTATTCTGACAACTGACGCAAGCAATTATGCAGTAGGAGCAATTTTATCGCAAATCAAAAACGGAGCAGACCTACCAGTAGCATACGCCAGCAGAACCCTTAATAAAAGCGAAACCCAATATCCTGCCATTGAAAAAGAACTTCTTGCAATCATTTTTGGAACTAAATACTTCAGACCTTACCTATACGGCAGGAAATTTAAAATTTATACGGATCATAAACCCCTACAGTGGTTATTTTCTGTTAAAGAATCAAATTCCAGGTTACTTAGGTGGAGATTAAAATTAGAGGAGTACGATTATGAGATTAGGTACAAAAAGGAAAATTAAACCGAAATGCCGACGCCTTGTCGAGGATACAGCTAAATATCACTGAGCATAATGCGAACAATCAGCGTGCTACGGATGAAGAACTACACAAAACAATAGCCGAGTCGACTAGTTTGTACTTTCCTGAATTGGACGGTAATGAATCAATAATTGCAAATTTTGACGCGGAAGAAGAGACACGCCGCAGATCAAGAGGAAATGAACGCAGAAAGCGACCAGACCATCCATTCTAATTATGAAGGAACACGCAAATAGAAATACCCATCTCAGACGAGCCGGTAAATTTTGGAAAAAACCAAATTTTGCTAAGTCTTGTGAAATATCAACCTAAGGACGTGTAAAAATACTAAAGCTATTTGGAACCAGTAAAATAAGATTAATAGTTGAAATATCCGAAAATAACTTAAATAATGACATTGTTAAGTTTGTGAAGGAATATTTGGTACCCAATGTTAAATATAATATTTATTTTGAAAACGACTTTTATGAAAAATTTGTGACTTGTATAACAAAAAATTTCAAAAATCCAAACTTTGGTTAGTTAAATGTAACACTAAGTTGTTAGATGTGACTAGAGAAGATGAAATTCAGGAAATAATAGAAAATTATCACGTAAGCAAAATTAATCAACGTGATATACAAGAGACTTATGAACAAATTAAGCGAAAATATATTCATTACCAACTAAGTATGATCAGAATTTGTAACAATTACACCAAATGTAAAATACTTGTTAGTATTTAGTTCTGTAGTCTTTGGATTAAGTAACCATTGTAACAGTAGAGTAACAATTAAGTAACAGTTAAGTATCAATTGTAACAATAGAGTTAATTCCAAATACTTTTGCTCATTCTGTAATATCGCATTTACAATTTGACTTTGAGTTATCAATCCTTAAGGGGTAATAAAGCTCAACAATAATACTGTTCTTTACAATAATAAAGAAGCTAGAACACGACAGGATCAACCTAGATACTGTCTCCAGAATTGATCGAATTCACCCATCACACAGCACATCAGTGTTTGGACCATCGCCTTATTGGAGGACTACTATACTTGGCGTCTAAGAAGCTAATTGGAAGAACTTGAGGAAGTTGCTATTCAACCACCCCAGGAAGTTTTGTTTAGGGATGGAGGAGTTATATAGACAATTATTGTAAACTTTGCTAGATTTAGTGTTAGACTTAGCTATATTTAATGCTGACAGTTTAGCTTTTAGCACAATAAGCATTTTCATGTACCTAGAGAAGAAAGAGCAGGAGCTCAGTGTGAATCGAGGTTTCACTCAGTTCGCATCTCAATGCATATGAGACGAACTTAAATAGTTATAATAAGTTTTAAGTGAATATTAAAGTCTTATTTTAATTATTAAAAAAGTTGTTTTTTTTTAAAGCGACGTCCCCGAAATCATACCATAACTTATATATATATACACTAGCTGTTACCCGTTGCGGCTTTGCCTGCAATTATAATGTAAGCAATAAAATTTATAGTCAATTTTCAAAATCAGAATAGGTCTGTTCATTTTAATATATTGCTATATACAATATTATATGATTTATGGTTTTCGGCAAAGACATAAATTTTTGCTACTCGATACGCTAAAACAGGGTCATGTCATATTTTAATAAAATACAGTATTATTAAAAAGTAATTATTATTCAATTAAACTGGAATAGTATTGTGTTTATCTCAGATACCTAAAACGTGTTCACACCAAATGTAATCTCATTTGGTCCAGTAGTTAAAGTGTATTTGAATAACAAACAAATAAACAAAAACAAACTTTCAGAAATATAATATGATTAGCTGTTACCCGTCACGGCTTTTCCCGCAATCATAATATATATTAAAGATCATGCATTACCGTGTTAGGACCAACAACCGTGTTAGTTAAGTTTTGGAGTAATCTTTAAAAAAAATTAAGGTTTTTTCCTGCATCACCGTTTAACCCAACAACCGTGTCAGTTAGGTTTGGAGTACTCTTTTTAAAAAAATAAATAAAGGTTTTTTTAATGCTTCACCGTGTTAGGCCTAAGAACCATATTAGTTTGCTAATGGAGTATTCTGTAAAAAAATATAAAGATTTTTCACGCATCACTATGTTAGGCCTAACAACCGTGTCAGGATATGTAGCCTAGTAGTATTTTAAAAAAAAATATAAAAGTTTTTTGACGCATCACCGTGATAGGTCCAACAACCGTGTCAGGATATGTAGTACTCTTTAAAAAAATATAAAGGTTTTTTCACGCATCACTGTGTTAGTTAAGTTATGGAGTACTCTTTTAAAAAAAATATAAAGTTTTTTTTCATGCATAACCGTATTAGGCCCAACAACCGTGTCAGTTAGGTTATGGAGTACTCTTTTGAAAAAAATAAATAAAGGTTCTTTTAATGCATCACCGTGTTAGGCCTAACAACTATGTTAGTTACCTTATAGAGTATTCTTTAAAAAAATAAAAATATAAAGATTTATCACAACCGTGCATCACTATGTTAGGCCTGACAACCGTGTCAGTTAAGGTTTGGATACTCTTTAAAAAAATAAAGTATTCTTTTTTTTCACACATCACAATGATAGGCCCAACAATCATATCAGTTAGAATATGTAGTATTCTTTAAAAAAATATAAAAGTTTTTTTACACATCACCGTGTTAGACCTAATAACTTTGTCAATTAATATACTTAGTTTTAAAAAATTTAAAGGTTTTTTCAAACATCACCAATGATAGGCCTAACAACCGTGTCAGTTAGGATATGCAGTATTCTTTCAAAAAAATATAAAGGATATTTTTTTACGTTTTTTTACATCACCGTGTTTGGCCTAACAACCGTGCAGTTAGGATATGTAGCCAAATAATCTTTAAAAAAATATAGAGGTTTTTTCACGCATCACCCTGTTAAATAAGGCCTAACAACCGTGTCACTTAGGTTATGCACTATTCTTTTAAAAAATGGGTTTCCTATCACCCAAACCCGTGTTAGACGTATTTTTATTGTTTTACCGATCTGTAGATCAGTAAAACAATAAAAATACGTCTAAAATCAGTACAACACGGTACCGATTTTTGCCGGTAGCAATTTTGAGGTTATGTTGGTCACTTTTATTTTCGATTTTTATCGTACTTCTCCTGCTTTCATATTTTGGATTTTTGCTTTTGGGCACATAATAAAGCATTTTAGTAAGAAAAATATTGAAAACTCCAATAGATGCTGCACTTCATATTTACCATTTTTTCATATAATGTAATTACACAACTATATATACTACCTTACAATTAAAGTATCCTAATAAAATTATATATATATATATATATATATATATATATATATATATATATATATATATATATATATATATATATATATATATATATTCTGCACTCTGCTTTAAAAACATTGAATAGTTTTAAATGAAAAATACCAGATTGTGATTATTAGATGAAAATGTAACATTAAAAACAATAATTTTGCAATAAATAAAACATAGATTAAGATTTGTAAAATGGGATTAGATCTATGTCCATCTCAGGTGCCTAAATCTCATGTTCAGTAAACAGTAATTAAACCTAACTATAGTTAACAGATGTTACAAAACTAAAAACTGATAATTATTTTGGGCTGGGTAAGTAGTATAATGACGTTTTGTAAAACGGGAATAGGCCTATATTATCTCTGATACTTAAACCATATACCTACCAAATTTCATCTCAATTGGTCCAGTGGTTAAAGCGTGATTGAATAACAAACAAACAAACAAACAAACAAACACACAAACTTTCAGAAATATAATATGAATTATATATATATATATATATATATATATATATATATAACTTTATACATATAATTACTCTGAAAAATTTTTAATTTCGTTAACCTGGAACTTGTCTAGTGGTATAAATAACTGATCATTATAGAGTAGTTGCGTTTACTTACTTATTTAAATATTTTGATGCCTCAGGGATGCTGAAGAAGATGAGTTCAAGGTTATCTGTAGGATCCTTGATAGCTAAGTGACTGTTCATAGCTGAGACAATTGGAATGTAACCGATGCCTGGAGTCAAACACAACAACGCTGATTCTGGCAGAGGTCCTTCGGGATCAGATTCTAACGGATCCTTAAATAATTTTTCGCTCAGATGAAGCATCGGGTCTTGTCTATTCTAAAAAAGTCAATCAAAATATTAACATAAAATTAAACTTACCTAAAATGTTCTCATCAGTCGATTATAATTGATCAACAAAAGTTGGTTTAATAATGAGAATCTTTGTTTCGATAGAGCTGAACCGACTTTTTAGTGGTTCAGGAAATGATTGGCCCAGTCAAACTTTATCATTCAAGTATCACATCAGCTATCTGCCTTCAGATGAAATCTTGTCTTGAAATTTGCGATATTTAGTTGGTTGTTAAGATCTTTCAAGTGCGAAACTCTAGAACTGTGGAACGCACAGTTCCATACAAAGATTTTTGTTTCTTTTGCATAAACTGAAGGTTGCCTACTGATATTAAGCTTAAGGATTATATACTGTACAAGTATAAAGAAAGAATTTTAAAAAACTCATTATATTACATTTTAATCAATAATATCGAATGGAAATTGATAGCAGCAGAATGTGCTAGTCAGTGGAATGTTGGAACTAAGTAAGGGCATCAATCTGGTAAACTAATGCTGAAGAGGTCTGTTTGGTATCAGTGCCTGGGGTTGTATTATCTAGTTTGAATCTAATCTATATATTCACTAGAAAAATTAAACAAACTTATGAAAAATATTAGTTAGGCGTTTCACAAAACATAAAGTTACAAAACTTGTGTTTTGAATTTTAACTAATTCACTGCAAAAATTTTACAGTTTCACATTTGTGACTTTTAATATTTTCACACGGTACAAGTTTGGTGAAAGTAACAAGAAACTTTAACCTACTACCAGAGTTGGGTAACTTTCTTGTGCTATAGCTTTATTTTTATTTTGGTATAATTTGAAGATGTTAATTGATAACAAAAGCATTTAATCTGCAACCAGAATTAAAAAACATTTTGTGCTATCTTATTTTATTTTTTTAAGTTCTTATAAATTTAATGCATACAAATGACTCTTATATAAAAAAGAATTATTTCATAATCTAAAATTAGGCCCATGTGTTACAAAATACAGGCTACATTATGTGTAAAACATAATAACTTGTTAAACAGTATTTTTTAATATATAATACTGATAAAGTATTCCTTGTACAAATACTTGTATCATATAGTCTTCCTCTTTACTGGCTGGCACAATACTTTTAACACAAAACTTTCAGTTTGTTTAATTTTGTCTTCTATTAACAATTTATTTTGTAAACATTAAATATATTAAACTAAAACGCCCTTCAAAAACATCAGGTCTAATTTCCTTCTTTAACTGATATTTTTACGTAATTAAAGTAACAATTACAGTAGAGTCCTGCTTATTCAACCTTCCGTTTAATCCGACCTAGTCTCAAAGTACAATAATTCAAGCAATTTAAAAGATTTGTAGCGAAGCCGAATGTACAATGCCCACGCACCACTTTCGTGTCAGGCCTTTATGCCTATGTGTCACTTACGTGCCTAGCTGATGACCTTTATTCTCTTCAAAAGAAAGAGGGAGTTCGGCCACCTTTCTGTATAAACCTGCTCTGTTTGTTCATTTCCTTCTTTTAGTATCAATTCAGATTCGTGGAAGAGTTGAGTGCATCCTGCTTGAGTGTTTTGTAATGTTTCAGGTATTTTTTTTTTTATTTGCTCTTTTTTAAAAGGTAAGATATTTTACTTCTCATGATGTTGCAAGATGTATCGGCAAGAAAACAAAAAACAATTACAAACTACTTCAGTCAAGTCTTTATTACAGTAGTGAGATTCTGTGTGCTGATTTATGTTTTAATACAATACACTTAGTAATAATATATGTAATTCAAAGTTTTTTAATGTAATCAATTCAATACTTGTAAATGTTTTTTAATGGTTCTCAGTGTAATTCGACATTCCTGCTAATTCGGCCGGTTTAGGTTGGATTAGCGAGACTCTCCTGTAATTATTATACAGTTTAATAACCTCAAAAGTATAAACAAGAAAACAAACAGATATTACTGTGAACTTGTAACTTTATTAAGATACACTTGTAATTGTGAACATGTAACTTGTAACTTTTGTGAAACAGGGTTCTGGTATTACAAAAGTCTATTTCAATTGTGCCTTATATATTTTCTGATCAATAAATAGGGAGCCCTCCTAGTTGTAATATCAGCAAAAGGCCCAAAGCAATATTACTTCTAGGGAGTTATAAAAATTCTTACCAAATTTGATCTACATCTGAGTAAGGAACAAGCTAATAGGAATTTGTTTTATAATAATACAGGTCTGTACAGAAATTAATAAGAGCTATATTATAAAACAAATAGCTTACATACCTGTTTTTTTCTCTTTATGCCTGTAATATCATTTTGAACCGCTCCAATTGGTTGGAAAAGAAAGATGTCTAATTCGCGGTCACTTTCTTCACTGTCACTGCTTGAGTCTGATATGTCTTTGACGAATCTTCTCGAGACTGTTTTAACTGCTTCCATTAACTCTGAATTATTACGTTTCTTTTTATAACATTTTGTCACAAATGTCCTTTTATTCTTCTTTGGTTTAGCAGATTTACTTTGAATTTCATTCTCACTTACACATTTCACCGCTTCATTTTCTAAACAGTTTTTAATACTTTCTTCTTTTGGAGGGGTCACAGCCATCAGATCTGAACGTACTCTGATTAACGGAACAGCTTTAGTATTTGAAGTTCCTTCACTTGATGTTGTGCTTTTAACTAGTGGTTGATTATTTATCAAGGCATGATCGCTGAGCGATGGATCCACTGTTGATGCATCAATTAAAGACGGATTGGATTTTAGATTCTCTTTCTTTTTCTTTTGTGTAATTTTTTTACACCTCTTTTTCTTAGCATTCTGTTTACCCTGATGAACTTCTGTGATTCTCTTCTTATTCTTACTTTCCACATTCTCAAGCTTTTTTTCTATGCTACCATCAGAAATACTTGAGGTTGTTTCGTCTTCAATAACATCTTCTGAATTAATCTGTAAAAGAGATGTTTCTGTAGCTTTGATTTTTATACTATTTTTCTTCGAGGTGGTCTCTTGAAATTTCTTTTCCCACCATAAATACCTAATTCCACATTCATTTCTTTCATGCGAATCTTTTTTTACAAATGGAACTGTAACAACTTTTCCTTCAATTACAGCCACCCCATAAAAACCATGATCTTCGTTTAGTTTATAAGGGCCAAAAAATATCATGTCCTTCTTAAATCCTGGTACAGCATATGCACTATATTTATTAGCATCATCTCCTTGCTCAGGTGTATCTTCAAGAATAGGAAATATTATCCTAATTGTTTTATTAGATGATTCTGCTAGAAGAATGGCTTCTTTTAAATTGTTATAACTTACCATTACACCTTTCTTTTTACAACGCAAAAGAGAAAATAAATCTTCAATAAGTTCAATGACAAGGTATCTAGATGGCTCTGAAATTTTTGGCAATGGTGCTGTTGATTCATTCACACAACACGAATTATGTTTATCAACTGATGATGGCTGTTCCGAGTTTTCAATTTTTTCATCATCATCATCATCACTTGAATCCGGTAGCAAAATTACATTACTACCATTCTGTGGAGATGCTTTTAATCCACTGCAATGTCGTTTATTTTTAGAAAAATTATTCTTTGTCAGTGGTGCTGTTCTTTTCACAGCCACATTCCTTCTGCATTGTCTAATCTTGGGATTCAATATTTTAAAACTTTTACATGTTTTATTGTTATAATCAGATATACCTGTCTTATCTAAAACAACAGAACAAGGTTTGAGTTGAAAATTATTTGAAATTGTTTGATTTTTTGGTGCGCCTGTACCTGTTTTTTTATTTATTACTTTCTTTTTTTGTTCTTCTGTTAACACCTTTTTATTTTTTATATTTGGTTCGTAGTTTATTGAGGAATTGAATGCCTTTTCCAATTGTTCTTCAGAAAATTCTTTTCCTCCAAGAAATACTTCACTATCTCTGTATTTCACTGGAAGTTTTATTTCTCTTTTCTTGTTCTTACTGCCCGTAAGCATTATTACTTTGTCTCTATCTTTAATTACAGTATGATGGTATTCACGTTCCTCTTTTGCTAAATTAAGTTTGTTTTCATGCCGCATATGCATAACATTAGCAGATAACCAAAGTCGAGACTTTATTTCCACCATACTTTTAGATATCGTTGATTTAGGACATTTACACTGGAACATGCACACAACTTTTTGACAATGATCTACCTGCCTGTCTTTTACTTTCAAACTATCGCAGATACAACCTAACTTGCAAAATTCTTTTGAGCAACTTACCTCACATTCATCTTGACTTTCCTCTTCATTTTTAGACTCTTCAGTAACATCTATTAAAAAAACTCCAATTTTCTTCAACTGCCTGTTTAACAGGCTATTGTCCTTTTGCTTGTTTACTTTTGAACGTTTATCTTCTTCAGAAATACTTTTTTCAGTATCTTCTTTTATTGGAACATCTGGATCAAAATTGTACGTACTTGTTTCAAATAAATCTTTGTTTGATACATAACGCAACATATCGTTCATTAAGCTTCTTATTTCACTTGAAGATTCGACTACACTTTGCGTAAATGATGATGTTGTTGTTGTATTATTGTGTTGTTTTGTTGTTGGTGTTTTTAAGGATTTATTGTTAGTATTTTTTTGCATTGTGATTTTATTAGTTATTGGAAATGTAATGTTAGTCTTTACTACATTATTTGTTTTCAATTTTGGATTTGTTTTCACCATTAGGTCAATAAGTTTTTTACAGACCACGGGTACTAAAACTTTTGTTCCTCTGACTACAGTTTCACTATCATTAGGCAAAACAGCAGACGCAGCAAATGAAGCAAAGTGTTCTGAAATCTTGGCATTTCCATTTCGTAATAATTCCAAGTTGTGAGCTGCTTCTTGGTACAATGGTCTACCTAAACCAACATGTAAAATCATTCCTACTTTATTTTTTAAATTTGATGCAGAAAATATATGCTTATCGTACGTTTTTATTTCTTCATCACAATTATCTAATGTAACATGTAAATTCTGTGATAATCTCTTTTTTAAACTGACAGGACTACAATTTTTTATTTCCCCATAGTTTCCAAAATAAGCCTTCTTAAATTTCTTGTGAGTAGCCTTATCGAAACTCTTGTTTTTCACGTTTGGCTCAATTTTCTTTTTCACAATTTTATGGTCTTCTAAGTCACTTGAAGAAGGGCTATCAAGTGTTTTCAAAATATCTGCTACACTTTTCCTACAACTTCTAAATCTTTCTTTGTTATAATTAGATGCTTCATTTTTGCTCCTAGTTTCGTAACTGCTTCTAAGTTGCTTCATCTCTTTATTATTTACAAAATTGTCTTTAATCTCCTTATTCAGTTTTATAAGTTCAGTTCGTGAACGTTTCCTTTTGGTTACTATGGGATTAAGTTTTGAAGTCACGGCTTTGTTACTACTGGAACTTTCACCGATTAAATTTGTACGTTTTTCTTTTTCCAGTAACATCCTCATTTCAGCTAAAGTTTTTGGCTTGTGACCATTAATATGTATCGGTTTAGTTACAACTCTTGGTCTACTTATGACTGGAAGAGGCTTGACTGGCATTACATCTTCTTCAGAATGTGTAATATTTTCTGCTGCCTTTAACTTTGGAAGTTCATAATGAATGTTTAATTTAGATTGGTTTTTAAGGAATTCATCCAAAGCATCGCTGACAAATGCTGATTTTGAATCTGTCGAAGTTTGTTCCATGTCTCTAGAGAAAGTTAAATTCTCCTGTGGCTTATTTGATAATAAATTTGGTTTCTTTAAGGAACTGTTAAACTCTGTATTGAAAGCTTCAGAAAATGTCCTTTTTGAAGAATTCTGCTCTTCGTCAGGACAATTATACTTGATTTTGTTTGAAATAGTATCTATCAGTGATTGTGACACTCTTCTCGTGTAAAATGAGTTTGATCCACTATTAGAAATAGCTGGGTTATAATTAGTTGATTGTAAACTAGTTTCTGTAATTGTGTTTATTCTAGAGTCAGTTGTAACAGAAGATGAAGGAGACTCTTGCAAGCTTAGTAAACTTGTATTACCTAAATCTTCACACTTGGTATTGTCATCAATCGTATCAAATTTCTGAAAGTCCGGTGAAACTGTATTTTGACTAAGTTTAGATGTAGAAGTTTCGTCAAGTGAACACAATTTAGTCTCTGCTAACACAACTTCGTTTGTATCTAATAAAGTGTCAAGTTTGTCCGATAACTTTGTAGATTCACGATCTTCTGAACTAGCTTCTTCAACATTTCTCATACAACTACTTTCAAAACCATCGTCATACCCATCATCAGATTTTCGAGAAGTCGTAGAATCATCATCATCAGAATTACTGGACACAGCAAACCGTTTATTCATCCAACCTTTAATTTTAGTAATATCGTTTGTTTTCGTAGGAATTATCGAGTGAGTAGAATTGAAGTCTGAGAAGCTGCAATCATCCAACATTTCCAGACCGTCATCACTTTGGGAAGCTGCCGCAACACCTTTAAAATCAAGCTCTATTTTAGCATATTCTACCATATCTCTCTCAGTTTCAAAAGAAACAAACTCAACTCCATCAATTTGATCTCTTTCTTCTTTACCAGTGGAAATACATGGAAGATTTTCCGACTCAGGGAACAACGGTGTTAAACTACAATCACTTTCACTCCAGTCAAAATCAAAACTGTCTTCGCACTGGTTTTGGAATGAATCGTTTGACAAAAAATTATCTGTCACACGATTAGTAAGAAAAATATTTTCATCGCTTTCTTTATTGTTATAAAAATTCGAAAGTAACAAGTCATCATGGCTATTTTCCTGGTCACAACTAACACTACTGTTATCTACACTATCTGAACCGAAACACTCCTTTACTGGTGATATAAAAGTCTGTGGTATAAGGATAGGAATCTTGCGAATCTCTGAACTCTCACTGTACAATATGTTTTCACATGAAACTAACAAGGGTGGACTAGGTGATGAAGCTACTAATAATCTGTTTGTAAATGACAATGGTTCAGTCGATTGATCTTTGGTGTCTTGGTTAAATTTAACCATGTTCAAGTATTTAAAAATCCATTTCTGAAAAAAATGTTTTAAAAAAACCTGTTAGTAAATTAATTAAAGAATATAACACAATAGTAGTGAGTGTTTGCCAACTTGCAAAATGATTTTTTTTTTTAAGAAATGTTTAATATGTTGCTAAGAAAATGAAATTTATTAAGCTGTACTTGAATTACAATTTTAATTCTTTCTTGTTACCTAAACTGAAATCAAACAAGCATATTTAAGTTATGATGTGCTATTCCAGTTTTGTAAAAAAAGGGTATTAAAAGGCAGTTAAAGTTAACAAAATACAAATTTGTTTGAGACTTGATTTCTATAATTTTGGTAATTTTATTTTCAATAAGTCTAATTAAAAAAGAAATATTATACAACCAATTTCTTGTGACAACGTCCTTCTGACTGGCATATGCCAAAAAATTTCCCAGAGATTAATAAATTTTGAATTTTAGTATTTTCAGTCATTAAATCTAACAAATCCATAAAATTTTATCGTAGCATTAATAAAATGCTATAATTCCTACTATACTCAAATGACCCAATATTCAAACACTGAGCTTTCTTAAAATGTTCTACAGATGACATTTATATTAAAAATACAAATTTCCAGAATAATGCAAGAACATTGCACTCATTTATTTGGCTCACTAGTAGTTTTTAAGTACTGACATTTTCTGTTTAATTTTTATACTGTCAATGAAATTTAAAATGCTAATTTTTGCAGTTTTTACATTAATTTTAACAAATGAACAATAAAAAGAAAAATATTTGTGAAACAAAAAGGTTAGGACTTTTACTCTGTCAGCTATAACAATTTTAGAATTGAGAAGTTTAATTACTCGAAACAGAATCAAAATTGTACACATCAGAGTACTAAAACATGATCTGGAAGTCCGTATTAATGTACATTTTATAATTGTAGGTCTGATTCTTACCATGATGGCTGTTCATCTATAAACTCATTTTTAATGGCAATTTGATAATTTAATAAAGTCTGACCATTGTTACTTTCCGATAAACAAATCACGATAATTTTTTGTTTACAACTGCACTTATAGTAAAAGCTGTTCAGCTGTTTCTGAGAAATTGGACTATTTTAATGTTCTTACTTGAAACAGAAATTTGAGATTTAAAAAAATTCTCAATTACAACATTTTTTAATAAACAGTTACTGCAAACATTTTGGAAATGCCAAGTAAAAAAAAAAAAAAAAGAAAATGAGTAATTTAACAAGAAGATTGGTTAAACTTATTATCTGTAGGCAAAACAAACAAATTAATAGACAAATATAAAAAAAATGATAACTAAAAATAAATGTACAGACTGTATGGTTTTTGGCCTGATAAAAATCATTATAAATACAGCGAGAACCTGATATTGTCAAAAAATGAATTCCATAAATTGTGCGATCAATTAATTACAAAAAAAGCTGTGTCAATGAATAAAGGCCTAATAATATATACTTTTTGATTTACAAAACAAAATCACTTTACGGTCTTTAAAAATATTAACATGTAGTGTACATAAGTGATTGTATGACGAATACGTTGTTAATGACTGAATGTTGGCGAATTCTAACCTTGTTGAAAGTTTCTACAGTATAGAACTGTGCTATAATTCCCAGCAGACACACAACACAACATACTCAAAGTATATTACACAAAGCAATATTAGTTCCCATACATTTTATAATACTAATTGTCTGAAGAAGAAAGAGATCACAGAGACAGAACAATGTAACAAACATAAACAAATTACCTAACTATAGTAACATTTAATTCACACTTTTTAAACACAAACACATAACACACAATTTCATTACAATTTACCTGTTACTGTATTATTATTTAAGGCATCCATGATTTACCTTTTTATTAAAAGCAGACACAGGTGGATCTTTAAATTCTTGTGTGAATGTTTGTTGTTTAATCCATAATGTTTGCTGGAGCAATATTTAGGGCCAACAGTACAAAACAAAGATCTTATATAATTAATATTTATTATGTAGCAGTTGTGTATGCACCTAACTGCTACCTGTTTATTATATAGCAGTTGGGTACATAATTACTATTTATTATGCTGTGGTTGGGTATGTAACTACCAATGGTAATATTGATTGTGTATATCATTTATGTTTCAAATAAAACATAATTTTAGTTAATCAAATGTACAAATATTATACAATTTAACATTTCACAAAAAAAACCACGCCAGGTAAGTCCCTTTTTTTTAATCAGAAAAAAATTAATCTTGTTATTTGTTTACAAATTAAGTAGTTCATCATAGACAGAAAGGAAAACTGATGAATCATAGAACAAGATGACCACCACGAATAATGAATACACCACAAAAGGAAAAAAATAACTGTAAAACATTTAAACGAAAATAACACAACAAAAGTGTAAAAGTAAGTAATATATGTGTTGAAAATATAGGATGTATGTCAGGATATTTATTTATAAATAAAGTATAAGTTTTTTATTAAATTAAGTGTTTTTAAATAAAAACCACTATACAGTATAGTTTCTTTGTGCCTGAAAATTCAATTTTCAAAAAATTGTTACTGCACAGCAATTTTACCAGTGTCGAGAATTTATTTTACCATTACATTCACGAAAACATATGTATTTTCAATTGAAAAAGTGCATGTTATTGTGCAGAATGGGAATGTTACCATTTTTTTCAAGTGCTTAGATAAAACCTAGAAAATAAATGTTAGTTTATAAAATTTACTTTAGCATAAATATTAAATTGTGAATACAAATTTTTGTCTAGACATGAAAATACGAAAAAAAAATTTTTTTTGGGCACTGGATGTAAAATAAAAGATCCAACTACTTTTTAGCAGAAAATGAGCCATTAATATCACCATCATAGTACCACTGATCAGAATAAACTTTAAGGGATTGTTAAAAGTTACCATATACATTCATATTTTAGCACTCTTAACATTTGCAATTTTGGTCCAATTTGATTTAACCTTGTCACAAAAATTTATTGTGGTAATAACTAAGACAAGTTCATTATCCAGAGAAAGCCGTTTATCCGTTTTAAAATTATGCATATTTAAAATCTTAAAGACGTTAATAATTTTTTTTGAAGATTTTAAATAATTGCTTTTGTAAAATATGAAGATGTCCATGCATAATATTATCACAAATGAAAATGTACATTTCAGCGATGTTATTCAATGAACATCATGAGTGAAATAAATCAACCTTTAAGTTTGCAACAAGCTAGTTTTAGTCATTATTTTTAATTAACTATGATAGATATTACAATTATTTCCAATAAAATCTTCTTAAAAATCAAATTTAAATCTATTACATGTTTTATATTACTCTTAGTTATTCATAATTTAAGAAGTGAAGGAAATATAAATTTTTATTGTTTGATATTATGAAGCGAATTATGGACAAATACCGCATCAACAATGATACGACCAAGACAACAGTAAATCACTGTTTGATGTTTACTCATATCAACACAGAGTAGAGAGGGTCTACCTGTTACCTGTTACTGATGCCTGATTACCCTTTCTATTAAATTCCTATATAGGCAATGGTGTGTGCAGTGTGGGTGCTGTGGCACACCCAAATGCCCCGAAAGGAGCATTGAAATGCCAGAAAAAAGATGAGGAAAAAGAAAAACTAGCTCATCGTGCGGAGAGGCACTAGCGGAGTAGCAATGCAAAAGCATGCATTCTCGCACATCGTGCTCTCTCAAAGAATATTACTCGTGCTCTGAAGCACAAAGATACACCTGATCAATCTGAAATTAGTACTACACCAATTCTACACAAAAACCAACACTTGTAAATTTTGCAGAAAGTCATGCACAAATTAAAATATTACTAATTTAATGTAATTTACTAAGACACAGAGAAAAATAAATTTAAAAAAACCTATTGTTTTTGGGTGATAGAACCTAATTAAAAAAAAATTGTGGGATTTGGATAGGGGTTATCTAGGAAAACAAAAATGGCGCCATTTTTGGTGTTGGCACCCACAAATTCAAAATCCTGCGCACGCCACTGTATACAGGGATCTTAAAAGAATTCCTTCTGTTTTAACCACTAAAACTTCAGCCTTCTTAAATTTAAAGGGTAGCTACAAAGCCACATTTCTACACTGGTTTTACAGACAAGGTTGTCCAGTACTTTTATGTATGAGGCTTCAATTATTTTCCATTTGTAAAGTTATTTTCTCAAGTATTGCTTTTGCCTCTTCTCAATTAGGTTTATCATTTTGGAACCATACACATTCAGCTACTTTTAATTTGAACAAGCAGGGGGATCTTGTGCTGTGTGTTTGTTCTTAGTGTTTTTAACATAGGCCTAGAGGCGTACAGGCCTCTGTTCTACAGCAGTTGTTTGGGTTTATGTTACGCATCTAAGAACGAGAGTTGATTCTTAAAACAGCGTGTATTGTTTTTATATAAATAAATGATGGCAAAAGTACTCATAAAAAATAATGACATAAATATTCCATTATTATGTAACAATTTTAAAAACAGAAAATTTTTGATAAAGCCTGACTTTATGGTTTCCATATCATGCAAGTTTTGCTAAATTTTGATTTTACAGTAATGCATCATGCAATATGTCATAAAGACTGACATTATAGGAACATGTATGCTTTGATAAAACTTGACTTTTTGGAGACATGACATGCAAATTTTGATAAATCCTGACCTTATGGAAACATATGCAAGTTTATATAAAGCCTGCCCTTACAAAAGTGTCATGCATCTGATAAAGTCTTTGTTATGGAAATCAATCACAAATTTCGATAAAGCCTTAGAGGTTCTTATAAAACCACAGCCCATGCATTTGATATCACATTTTGTAATTATTTATCACGAAATTCATACCTTTAAAAAGAATAAAATGACATATTTTATTTATTTATATTTACTGGGACGTTTGATATCATTTTTTGTTTTGTTTTTTTTTCTAACGTCCAACTATTGTGCACACTTGGGCTAATGCAGACGATGGAATGATTGCCACGATGGTGTATGAAAATGCCAGGCAGACATTTTGAAAAATGAAAAAATAACAGACTACTATTTAAGTACTAAAACATCTAGCCTATCTTTGTTGTAATCCTTGTCACTTTTGGCATTTATATAAATTTCCTAGGTCCAATGGTGACTTGAGCTATGTGTTCCCGCGTTCAATACCAATGTAAATTATTTATATTTAAAATCAATAAATATATATTAAACTAGTAATAAAAAAACTTTTTTTTATTTTGCCGGGACGCCCCCTAAAAGTGTTCATCATGTAAAAAAAATGAGCTATGTAAAGTTTGAGCCCTTAAAAATGATAAAAACCTTATTATGATAAAAAGCCTCTGTGACCATGAATGTAATCATTTAAATCTTAATTTTTTAATTTTACCCTATTTTCAAGTAATTTTTTGAGACTCTCCTTTACAAAATTTAGTTATTTAAATTATATAGTTTGATTCAGCTTGAAAAGTACTTATATTTTCTTTTTTTATGAGCTAAATTTGGTCAAGAATTCCCAGAGTTATTACTGTTCAAAGTTTCAGAAAATCGTAAAATTTTGAAGTTTCTCAATGACCAAGAGAAATTTTTTTTGCCCCTTCTAACTTTCTTTATGTCTTAGTTTAATATACAAATATCAAGATTTTTAATACTCCAGCTATTATTTCATTTTATTCGTAGTATAGGGAACACCGAAATGTGCAATATTTTAGTCTTTTTCACATTTAGAACGATTAAATTTTAATTTAACTGTCCCATTTAATTTGCTATTAAAATATGTCTTGCTCTAACTAAATAAACGAGATCTTAATTTGATTTGAATCCTTTCATTTGAGAGTTGAAAGTAGTTTCATGCACTGAAACTGAATTTATAACATTTTTAAAATACGATAAAAATAGAGGTTGCAAATAAATGAAAGCATCCGTGCGTATTGTCACTATAATTCTGCAACCTACCCCCACAGCCACATGGAGGTTTTATGTTTATATAATTAATATGGGGGGGGGGTTGTTCCCCATCCATGAAGTTTGGAACTGCAGGGGTTGGTTTCGGGGATAAGGGTATCAAAAGAGAGCATTGTACCAATGGGTTTATGAGAATTCAGTACATCAGCTGACAATAGAGTGCTGAAGCACATTTAAGCTAATGCGTCTAGGTTACTGACTATAATTTAAAGCCAGGTATAAGTAGAACATAGTTGACCATTAACCTTCTGATGCACCACCATTAAAACACTAATCTAGACTAATCACAATGATATTAATCCGAAAGTGAAATATTAAGTAACACAAATTAAAAAAGTCAAATAAAAGACATTTTAATTAAGCGAAAAACTATAAATATAATATCAAAAATGAAATCATCAAAATAGTTCACTTAAAAAATATTTAAAATACCTTATATATAAATATCAACTGAACCAAAATATGCAAGTAACAATGAAATTAGTATTACTGAACTATACATATAACAAAGTTATTACTCCCGTAGTAGACCTAGAGCTACGCCAAGCAAAGGAATCAAACTCAAGTACTAGAAGGTAATATCCTTAAAGATAGAATTATTTTAAAAAGCCTTATTTAATAAAGAAATTAACATTCAAAATCAATTTTTTATATTCTATTGTCTTTAATTAAAAAAAAAAAACCATTACACTGCCAGCATGATCACCCCAATCCAAGAGGAAAGATGTTATGTTATAATAAATGTAAATGTTTTTTTTGAAAAATCATTATAAATTGATAAAACAAATTTTCAATTTATCAAACACTTTTAAGGTTAGAAATCAAATATTTAAAGAACATTTTTAAATTACATCCCCAAAACTGGGAAATGTTCAGCTATAAATTTAAAAATTGCTGGTAAAAAAATCAATGTAATTTTAGTTACAGACATTTGAAAGCAAATGGAACTATACAAAAAGGATCAAAGGGTGTTGTTTTCCCTTAATTAAAAAAAAATTATCTCCATTTTGTTAGCAAATTTTTGTTGCATACTTCTAGGATCTTCTGTAAATGAACCCAAACCAATAATCCACAACCTATCAACGGACTAAATTCTCTTCTGCTGATGGTAATACTGTGTTGTAAGATACACAGAACATTTCTGTGATACCAAATCTATATGACAAGGATTTTTTTAAAGATAATTGCAACATATACGATTCATAGGCCTATGTTTTAATACTTTCAGCAATTTTATAAGCAAACAACATTATTTATATGTTGTTTACAAGATAATATAGCCAACTTACACTAGGTGGTTGTCTCTTCTATAAAATGAATAACTTGTAAACCTTTTGCATTCCTTTACTAAGCAGTAGTACATATCTCGTAATATCTGTAACAGTTGTTTAAGAATGTAAAAACAGATAATAACATTTGCAGACAACGATTAAAGCTAAGTTGTAGTTACAGTTAAATCAGTCAAGACGATTCTCCTGACCACTCCTGAACCACCCTCCCATGGGGGGAGGAGAGGCTCAATGGTCGAAGCAGCTAAAGCATCGGTCAGTCTGCTTCACTCAACTGCACACCTAAAGGTTCTTATTTGAGCTGCAGTTTCTCCCGTTGCTTTTCCCTCACTGTTAATACTGATCCCTCATCCTCATTAGTCTAACTGACATATAGATGTTAAGAAAAAAAACAAGGGGAGGAGATTAACACAGAAAGAATAAGCTGATAACATTATCTTATAAAAATTTCATATTGTTGTAAAAAAATTATTTTAAAAATGAATCTAACAAAAGAAATCATTTTGACAGAGTAGTAAAAATAAATAAAGCACTGAAAATGATAAAATTTAGTTCTTTAATACAAACTTTTTACATTTGAACAAAAAACAGTAACAATTTATAGTACAAAATGGAAAACTACTGGATTGAGCGAATTTTTTTCCTTCGATGAAAACTAGTAAACAACGAACAGGAATGGTTTTTGTATTCATTGATGGAGAAGGGGACATAATTAAAATATAATGTATACCTTACTAAATGTTTATGCTCAAATTTATATGGGGAAATTACTACCATGAAAATCATAAATTTCATAACAACTGGATAATTAGAAAAAGAAATACAAGTTTACAGAAATTGTTGATAGTCAAGTGGAAACGGAATCAAAAATGTTCCGTCAACGGAATCAAAATATGTAGCTTTAAAACATATTTGGGTAAACTGTACTTTTAAATTTCTTACACCCTAAATTTTGTTCCTTTTAGAAAAGCTTGAGTTTTTTTACAGATGTTGACAAAGCAAACGTATATACTTGTAACAATGAAACACTTACCTCTATTAAATTTTTTTTCAGTTCTTAAATAAGTCTGCTGTCATTTTTATAAAATTAACATAAAATTCTACTAATCTCATTTTCACCCAAATATCTTGAAATCTGAAACAAAAAATAAATAATGTACATCATAAAAAAATATTTTGAAAACAATTATTTTAAAATTAAGATTTGTAATTGTAGAACTATACACATCAACATGTTCAATACAGGTTACTCATACATGAATAACTTACAAACTTTTATTAATTTGCCTGACATTAGAGCAAATAATCATTTTTCAATAATGTAAGGAATCAACATTTTTGAAATCTTTTGTGTATTATTAAAATACAAGTAGTGCTAAGAACACCAAATGTGTCATCTGTACAACTCTATTAACCAAGTAATCCATGTTTGTATTTATGGATATTAGTGGTAGATATTGCTAAGACTGTCAGTCTGCTGTGCTTCTTAATTGTGCACCTTTAGGGCGTGGGTTCCAACTGGCATTAAGTATGAACATTAAGTGTGTGTGTGTGTGTGTGTGTGCGCGCGCGCGCAAGCACACATATATATATTACAGTATTTCTCACGGAATAAAAATTGCAAACCAATTATTTCGAAAAATGACCTAAAGCATTTTTATGTTTATGTTTTCTGTTTTACTGTATCTTACGAGAAGTTCGTATATTTGAGAGAGAAGCAACTTGTTATTAAAAAGCAATTTTTTGTTTTTAGTAATATATACAAATTTTTATCAGCAAAATAACAGTCTGATTGTTGGGCTAAAGCTATTAATACTCACCAAAAACATGACATTAAGATATTGTAACCAGACAATTGAAATTTTACTTGAAATCATAAAATCATTATGGAATCATATATTAATATTATTAGTTTGACCTGTTTTGCTATCCATTTTTGTCAAGCAAAACCATTTTGGACGAGAAGTCTGTATTTCTTCATGGAAATACTCTATTTTACAAGAAATCAGGCGTCTGGGTGCTCACGATTTTGTTTTAAAAAAAGCAAATGAAACTTGAAGGTAGCCTAATTTCATTTTTATAGCTTTAACAGTTTAGGCTGCGTGAGTTATATCATGTTGTTTTATAAAAAAATACCTAGTTACCTACAGGCATTTAATTTTGGAAAATGCTGAAATATGTTTCATTATTTCTGTTTTAGAGTGTGTATTGGGTGCTTTGTTACGTTTCAAAAAATCCTATCAAAGAAATACTTTTTTCGATACAAATTTTTATATCCTCTAGAAAATCTTTTAACATACTAAAATGAAGGTATCCTCATATAAAGTCTCCAGTTACAATTTATACATTGGTTATGAGTCATTCAATCAGGACTTCTTTTTTCATAGATACAGAATCATTCCATTGAGTTTTGCATTTATACACTTTCCAACTCTTATTCCAAAACATTACTTTTGAAATTTTCAAAATGATTTCTTTGCAATTACTTACAATCCAAGAGTGTTTTTCACTAAATTACAACGCCTGGACTTAAGTAAAATTAGTTTTTACCCCATTTTAACTCTTTAGGGATGGTAATTTTTGAAAACTATTTTTTGCACACCATCACAGCTTAAAATATATCTGTATATAAAATTTTAGCTCTATATTTTTTTATGTAAAATGGAATTATTAAACTATAAACAAAATATTTAATTAATCAATATTGTTACATTAAATTACTAAATATTAAGTCTTTGATTAGCAGTTAATTGTTGTTGTTGTAGACAATGAAATCGATGAATTAATTAAATATTAAATTTAATAATGGATTAAGTAAGTTCCAGTAACTGGCTGTAAATGAACTAATTATAATTTATTACAATTATTTTATTTTTAAATGAATAAGTTCATCTTCTTTGCTCATAAAATTTATTGTATTAGTAAAATAACAAAAAAAAATATTTAAATTTTATAATTAAATACTGTAATGTTTAACAATAAATAATAACATAACTACAAACTAAATGATTGTATCAACTGATATTACTAACCTTTACAATATTTATTTTTTAATAATTGTTTCCATCATAAATTACTAATACAATAAATTTTGAAATCATAAAATTTATTGTAATGGAAATTTACGATCTAAAATATTCATTTAAATTTTAAAATTAAATATGATATTTAACGTAATATTAAAATTTAAAGTAATAATTAATTGTTATTATTTTATTTTTAAATGGATACTCTGCGTTCTTTTAGTCACAAAATTTCTTATATTAATAATTTATAAAAAAAAAATTATTTAAATTTTATAAATAAATAATCCTAAAATGAATATAATATATTAAGTGAATTTAAGCATTTAACGAAAAACGGCTTCCACAATAAACATTTACTCGAAAATCATGTTTCACAATATCCCCCCACCAACCTACTTAAAAATAAAGCTCGATTCAATAAGCGTACATTGCTCGCGAAAATTTCAAACCTACAAAAAGGTATTACCTTTCAAACTACATATTACAATTGTTTCTACCTCCACGTTTCTATTATGCAATTAAAAGCTACTTTCATACTTAAAAAATATCACTGCGTAACTTAATATACAATGTTTAACCTCACAAAGAGTGTTTTAGTGTACACGATCCCCGATGTGGGTCATACGATGGTACTTATTGTATAGCTCATTTTCTTGTAAAAATTCCTTAAATTCACCACATAATTCATTTCCATTATCAGCCAATATCCACTGGAAAATGAACTATTGGAGAGTCCATCATGGACCTTGAAATGAGCACCGATTCTGACCACTTTTGAGTGGTCATATTAGTTATGCTCGTGTTAGAAATTTTGGTTCAATGTGAGGTCTGTAACATAACAAACATACAAACAGCCTTTTTAAAGCCTAGCACTAAGCAGTGGACTAACCCAGTACCATTGAATATAAACGTGCTATAATCATAAGCTTTATGAGAGGTGTGAGCACTCGTTACTAGTGGCATCTAGCGGCAAAGTGTTCAAATAGTTAAATGGATAACAGTACTGTTTACTTTCTCAAACATCTCTCTCCCTGTCCTTGCAGCTTATAGTGTTCGTAGCGGCAGATAATAAAATTATTCGGATTTTAGCCGCTGGTATCCAACACACTTTTTATAACGCAGGCTGTACTTTTAGTCCGTTGACTATATTATTCTTTTTACTATGCTATTTATTCTTTTTTGTTTACAGTAAGTTTGAGGATAAACTAAAACTTTTGGGTCTCTCATTCAAAAAACACTGTGTGCGCGTGCGCTGAGGGACTGGAGTACAAAGAAATTGGCAGAATACAATTTGGCATGTAGATGTCACTTTTTTACTTTTTTTTAAATATTAATTTTTCCACCTTTTAGGAAAAATAAAAAAGTTGGATTTTCTCAAAATCAGATTTTACAATTTTGATAAACCCTTAAGTATATGAGAGTATGGATTAACTCTCGTTCTGAAGTGCGTAACGTAAAACCTAAAACTGGCAGATGTCCGAAAAACAAATAACACAATTAATATTCCCATAGCTGAGTAACAGTTTAAAAACAGAAAGTGGATCGCTATCCCCTCTAAACACATTCAGTTCAGGAACAAGCAACACAAAACTGAACTGTAGTAGTATTAAATGCCAATACAGCTCTTCCTTGATCGCGTTCTCACAAGATAAGCAAATGAGAGGCTACAGGTTTCTTTTATTGCCCACGATGGACTGAAGATTAGGGTCAGCATTCGTAAACAGTTAACGTCTCGTCGACGCCAAATATAGTGCTACATGTGCACTAAAGTTATGCAGCAAAACGGCGCCTGAAGCTAAATCTGCACTGGGCCTTCCAGGAAAAGTTAAGACATGGTGTGCGTATTCCAGCTCCAGTAGTAATAGGCATAATCGATTATTTTGTATCGATTACCTGAGTAATCGAATTAATAATATCCTAATACTGTATCTAAATATCTACAATCTAAAATTATTTCGGTTATAAATTACTAATACAATAAATTTTGTGACTAAAAGAACACGGAGTATCCATTTAAAAATAAAATAATAAATATTAATTATTACTTTAAATTTTAATATTACGTTAAATATCATGGGTTTTTAATGATCATAGAAAAAAGTTTTTATTTGTATATATTTTAATTTAAATTTGCTGTGGATTAAAAAGTATAGTGTTTTTACATTATCACTATAAAAGTACGTTTGCGTGATAAAATCAATCTTGGGAATGAGGTTCGATTTAAAAAAAAATATATGAAAGCGAATTTTCAAAAATCATTTAAATCACACAATTATAATTTAAAGAAATTAAATTTTTAAAAACGACTTGGACTGACTATTGAAAATGTAAAAAAAATTGACCGCCGTTGCAAAGAAATTTTTTAAGTTGAATAACCTAATTAATGCAGATTTGAGCGCTGATTACAAATTATGTTTTCCAAAAAAGTGATATAATTTTAAAAAATTAGAATGACCGCCATTTTGAAACGGTTGAACGGATTTTGATACCTATCACGATTACGACTATGAGAATCGAGTGATAATAAGTTCTCTACTCTTACAGTTAATTATTTATCAAGCATAACCAATTATAAATTAATAAGTGTGTGTGTGTGTTTAAAGATGGCACTAAACAAACCCAAATTAAAGTGTTAAAATTATTCATGAAAAATTTACATGTTATTATTTAAACACATTACAAGGCAATGAAATTGCGGTTGGCACGTTTTATTTTAACCTACGACAGTATGAGCCTATCTGTAGCATTTGTATATAAAGCAAAGATTACGTGAAGTAATTTAATGGCCGCGCTACAAGTTTTGTGCCTGGTTTGTTTTGACTGAATGTCAAAATAATGGATAAGGTATTTCACTCGTGTTTATATTAAACACGATGTAGGAAATCCAGTATCTTTCATGCACTGTATGTATAGTCTCACACAGATGCGTGCGCAGAGTGGGTGCCGAAATGCTACAAAAAAAGAGGAGAAAAAAAAGAAAGAGAAAAATGAGAAAAGAAAAAACTAGCTCGCCGTGCGGAGTAGCAATGCATACTCGCGCATCGCGCTCTCTCAACGAATATTATTCGCGCTCTGAAGCGCGAAGATGCGCCTGATCAATCTGAAATGAATACTGGGCCAATTCTACACAAAAACCAACACCCGTAATTTTTTTTCAATTTACGGATGATAAAACTAAATTTTCAAAAAAAATTTTGGGATTTGGATGGGGTGGGTTATTTTGAGAAACAAAAAAGGCGCCATTTTTTGTATTGGCACCCACAAATTCAAAATCTTGCGCGCGCCACTGATCACACAATACAGTTCCATAAAAACAGGCTAAAATCAACGTAATCTTTAAAAAAAATATATTTTGCGCTGGTGAATACGTGTGAATTGGATAAAAAGGAATGCAATTTAAAAAAATATTCAAAAATCACTATTTGAAAAAAATAACCTACACGGCAGAAATACATTTTTCTTTATTAAAAACATTTCTTAGCGCTGTCAAAAATTGACGCCATAACCTTTTTTTAATCCATTATCTTCCTACGTAGTTGGACAAACAAATAGAATTTGTTCTGCATCATGTTTGTTTTATATAAATAAATTTTTATAAACAAATTCATTTTTTGAAACTAAACTAAACTTAAACAATTTTGATGTGTTATTTTATTTCAACTAAACATTGTAGAACCTTATTTTCTTCTCGCGATTTCATTCCTATGCGACGCCCATTTTGTTTCACGAACCGTCGTCCATTCGGGAATTCCTATCGCACTTGGACTTGAGCTACAATAGTAAATTATTTGTAAACAAAACAACAAGATCACAACAACAATTTTCCAATTCAGAAACACCGTTGGCTAACCAAACCTGATATGGTTTTGTGTGAAACCTAACGTAAATGAGTAATTAATAAGCCTCCACTAATGTTTGCACTTTTTTGTGCAAAAAACTAAATAAGTAAGAATCCAAAGTATTAAATGGCGGAAATTACCGTAACACCGAAAAGAGACCTAACCAATATTGTGTTATTTAGTTACCGTTCCAATGTCGCATATAAATCTGCCGCTGCTTTGTAAAAGCAATGCAATTGCTTAGATTACGCACAGTGTAACTAGATACAAGTTATGGAATTATCTTCCAATATATACTACTTGAATTCTTTTTTTTTTTTAACGTCCGACTATTGTGCACACTTGGGCTAATTCAGACGATGGGATGATTTATAGCGTATGAAAATGCCAAGCCCTGGCCGGGAATCGAACCCGGGTCCTCGGGGTGAAAAAGTAGTACGCTATCAACTAGGCCACCGAGGCGGCTTATACTACTTGAATTATATTCTGCCAAAATATTACTTGGCACTCAATTATCGTACAAAATGAAATTGTAGAACACACACTAGAACAATATCGACCTCTAACCACCGATTTTTTTTTTTATTGTAAAATAAAATAAAAGCTTATGCTTTACTTATCCTACACTGACACTATAATTTGTATTGAACATGCCTAACTGCACTACTTTGCGGCGTGCACTTATCGCGTAGTAAATCATCTGTGCTCCTTGCAATGTAAACAGTAATGATATCATAAAATAGTTCCGTTACAAATTTAAATAAAATAGTAACTCGACAAATGTTCCGCAGATTACTTAATTTCATTAAATAATAGTTAATAAGACAAAAATAATACATGACTGAATACTGTAATAAGTTGAAACACATTTACACACAAAAAAACACATTTACACACTAATTCTAGGATATTGGTCACGCTAAACTAAATTATTGACATTTATAAAACTGTAGATGTCAGCATTTTGTATTACCTGTCATTTGAATATAATTTATTTAATCTGCTGGTGCAAGCTACTTTTATGGTGTTTATGAAGTAGGTTAAGTATTAATTAATTGGGAAAAGATTATCACAAACTATTTTCTGATTTATTGATTCGCTGTCATAACACTGTGCTGGACTTGTTTTTGTTTAAACAGCCTACAGATAAAGCTAAATAATAATACTAAATTTTGTCAAAGATGTTTTTCCTCGCGTGACACTTAACATGTCGGCCAACTGTTAGGTAGACCTTTTCGGCGCTTGCCCTAATAGAGCGATTCACCACGTGTTTGATTTTTCAACAGTGCAATATACTGTAACATGTGAATCTACCATACTCGAGAGTAGTATGTGATTTATTTTGTTCATCTGTGTCCTACACTACTGCGTAATGAAGTCGCGCCATGATTAATAATATTTTGAGTTAAGTGCGGGATAGGTTAGGTTACATTTAAATTTTGTACAGATTACCTTTTTGGTTTCTGTACAATGTTCAGTGCATAAAACCATTCTGTTCACTGAATTTAGATTTTTTGTAAAAGTTACTAAGTAAATTAATTTACCTGTAACACAAGGTTTCAGTTATTTTGTATAGAAAAATTACCAATTTTGAGTGCTCAAAGAAGAGACATTGCAGTCACAAACTTAAAATACTGTTGTGACCTTTGAGTTGTGAAGTTGTAGGCCTAATGTTACCACCAATATTTCATTTAGAAAAAAATTTAGTTACTGAAAAAAAATGGGAAAGTTCGAGATTTATTTCAAAAATGTATTAAATTTGAGAAAAATCTGTTCAGCAGATTAGTTTATAAGCAGGCAGATTTAGGAGGTTACAAGTCCATACAATTTAGATTTTTATTATTTATGAGACCTCAAAATGGAAATATGTAGCTTTGCTTTGTTGTGCGTTTCGATACTTGATGCTAAACTACTGAACAAAGAAAACATTTTTATTACGAATTAATTATTTTAACTTTATCACCATTATTCAGCTTTTTTTGCAGGTCCAATGCTTAACTATAGTACTGAAGCACTCTGCCAAGCAAAATTTACAAAATTAATTGATTTAAGATTAATACTTGCGGAAGCTGCACTACAGGCGACACCCAAAGTTTATTTAACAAATATTTTGTATATTGGATAAAATACTTGTTTTTTTAATGCAAAGCGTTTTCTCCCCACATTTAATTATTTTTGTGAAACATATTTTTAAGCACTTTTACAGTTAATGGCATTACTTAATGTGACAAATAAGCATATTATTACCCATAACTAAATAAGCTTTTATTTTTCAAAACCAGTCCATTACCAGTAATTTGGTTCATAAAAATGGATAATAACCTATTTTTAATGGTGTTTATCATTATTGGATTATTTATTTCTCCTGGTTACTTAGGGATTTGTATGGCTGGAAACAAACCTTCAAAGTCCTATTAACACGATAGGAATGTATCACAGAGAAATCTATTAGTTCTGGCCACGTGGGATGGATAAAAAGACTGCAAATGCCCAGCACAAGGTAAAGGATGTTTGGCTTTTAAGACCTTGAGGACCTAAAGCAGAATGTGCTAGTCAGTGGACTGTTAAAACTCATATGGGGCACTAGCCATCTGAACTAGAATCCAAGAGGCTTAGTTGCATAATGTGACTTTCATCATGGTGACAAGAGAACAACAAACCTCCACAACCTCAAAAAATTAACCTTAACCTTTTACAACCAAAGCTTAGTTTTAAAAGCGCATTGAATGTGACATTCTTGATGTACTACCATAATAAATTACAGGTAGACCTTTACTACTACCACTATTAAATCAGATATTTAGAGGTTGTGTGGTTTGATAGCTCAGGGTACCGTGACACAAGCATCTAATATGTACTAGTTAGGTAGAACGATTCCTTCAATGAGTTTCTCACTGACTAGCTCATTCCTGGATGTAGTCAGAATCCAGGAAGCCAATTCCCTTCACCTCCTGTTGACAAAGGATTCCATATATTTATATAACCTATAGTTTCCTTGTCCATACCACATAGCCTACATACTTAGATCACTACACTGCTCTTTTCAATTCATCTGTAGGTAAACCTTTTACAAAAGACATTTATTGTGGTAATGCACTCTCAGGATATTCCATCTTTCCTGGTGTTATATGTAGAACCACCAGCTGACTCAGCCAGGAAAAGAAATCTCCTCTACTTCCGACCTTGGTCATATAAGTATGGATACATATCCCAGACTAATCAGCCTCTATCCCTCCCATTACTGAGAGTTTTTAAGGTGGGGGTGTACACACGTAAACGAACTTCAAGACGCAATGTTTTGAGTTCAATAACCAAAAAATAATAACCATCTGTTATATAGGCCTACCGTCAAAATATTTAAGAAAAAAAAAAAAGCTGTAAATTTTGTTTCTTATTTAGCCTACAGGCACATATAGGCTAGATAAATAAACAATACAACATAAATTTATTTTTGTCAAACTTGGTCCAGTAGTGTAAGAATTTTCAAAATTTTCTTAACTATTTCTAGTTTTTTTTAAAAAAAAGTTTAAACAAATTGAAGTAATTTTTTTCATCTCTATATAAAAGGTACTACTTATAACACGAATGAAGAAATTTAACTTTTTTCGACAATAATGTCCAGTGATTCAAATGACTTCAACTTTTGTTTACAGTTTTCAAAAATTTGCTTACACTGAACAAAATGTTTTGATAATATTTACAAAAGAAACTACCTGCTACCTGTTCATAAACAAAATGAGCCTTTACTAGTCAAAATTGGTTTAAAAGGTTAGGCTATAGCCACGATAACATTCAAGAAGTATGTCTAACAGAGTACCATTTTCAAACCCCTACTTCTCCACCAATGAACAGATTTTATAAAGTAATGTTTCATCTCTAGCTACTTTTAACACCCTCGTAATGATTACAAAACCTAAGTTTTCAAATTGTGTACTCCAGAAAATTTATACTTATCACATCCACTAAGCAACTAGTTAGAGAACAAAGGGACTTGCTGCTAGCCCTACTTATTTGTATTTATTCCCTTTTTTTACTATTCGATCATTTATTGAAAATTGTATACCATAATTTATGAATTAACACGGGGAAGCTTACTTAATTGGTGAAATACTTTAACAGGCTGTTCATTAAAAAAAAAGTTTATAGACCAAAGATAAGAATATAAGATTATAAATGTTTTTTATGATCCATTAATTCTCTAATATAAAGTGTAGTCTAATATTAAAGGCATACAGTTATAAAGCTTAATGCTAAAAGTTGAAACAATTCAGACCTCATGTTATCACTCTATGTAACCAGCAGGCTTTTTAAACATTCTTATTGCATTTTATTGCAAAATTATTATTTGAACTTGAAGTTCAGTATCTAGGAGAGCTTTAATCATTTCATTAGCAAATATCTACATTTAAAATGGGCAGCTGTGTCGGATAGTCATGAATATTTTAGTCACATGTATAAAATTTGTCATATAAGAATAACCTTCAACTTCTTGTGCTTTTAAAATCAAATACACACAAATCCATATTATATATCGTAACATTAATATATATCACTGACTGACATAGAATGATACAGACTTAAAACCAAATAGCAATAATAAAAGAAGTCTTCCCTCATTAAAAAACTAAGGACTGAATCATTAGGGCCTAAGTGTGGACATATGTTTAATTTTGCATTCCCTTACCGACCATTTTTTTAAATTGGTTATTTTTATCACACTGTTACTGATATAGTCACAAATTTTTAATAACCTAATTAGATTTACATAGCAAATTTAGATTTTTTAAAAACATTAACAGTTAAAATGGGTACATTATCTTTGAAATAGTTTATATTATATACCATTAGATTAAATTAACAAAAGTAATGAAGCTCATTCAAATATTTTTCGTTATGGTAGCCTATTAAATTATTATGACATATTTTAAAAATCATACTATGGCCTAAATTTATTTTTTTCTGGCAAAAAACTGTAAAGGTTATCATCACTGTGCAGCCTGGTGTTCTAACTTTAAATATTCAAAGTAAAAAAAAAATTAACAATTTGAACTCATAAAAAACATAGGTTAAAAATTACATTGTTTACTTCTTATACCCTACAGTTAAATTAGGTAGGCTATAAATCTAATCTATTTAAAAGTTTAATAAGGTGAGTTAATTCATATTACAAAAAAAAAAATATCCATAGCTATCTACAATCTATAATTTCAAAATGGTTAACTTAAGATACCATAGCTATAAAAATGTTATCCAATAAAACAATAATTATTTATAGTTACACAGGGTTTTTTAAAATAATTGTGCAACATGCTAGTTCTAATTTACTTACTTCTTGTAATAAACCTAACTATATCTTACTGTAAAACAATTCAATAATACAACAAAATATACATTTACCAAACTTTAATTTTGATAATAGGCTACAACAAAATTTTCAGGCCTTCCATAGACTTGGATAGCATTAGCAACTTTTCAGCTCTACTTGGTCACAAACATGTAACCAAAATGGATCATAATATAATAAAGGTCCAACTTTAAATATGTACTAGTTAAATATGTACATATAAATATAATATAATATATAAATATAATATAATATAATATAATATAATATATAATAATAATATAATATAATAAAGGTCCAACTTTAAAAAAAACATTCATAAAAAACTATCAAATTCATTCATGCTATTAAAAACATTCATAATTAAACTATCTTAATTTAATCACTAATTAATTCCAAATGTTTAATAATGTTAAATAGCATATTTAATAAAACGTAAATTGTTGCATTAAAAAAATAAATTTGCTACCTCATAACTGTTCCTCAAATTCAAGGCCGCCATCTTGTTTCTTATAATGCAACCACGAGTTATCTTAACATAATATAAATCTTAATTTTAATAAGAGTGAATAGAAATGTATAGTCAAGGGGTATTATAACTTTGATTGCCACCAATGCTTATTATAAATTATTTCAACTGTAACCAAACCAATAATTAAAGATGATCTCTTACGTCATAAAATTACCATGCACTCATACCAAAAATTGTTCTGGCAGTGATCACCACGCGTTCTAAGAAACCAAAAGCTTTAAAACAATATTATACATGTAAGAAATATTGCAAATTTCACCAATCACGTATCAAACGTTCTCCTAAAAACTTACTTACCGGTTAAGACGAAACTTATTTAAATTAGTAAAACAATTTACACTACACAAAAACGTTCAAGAGATTGCAAATGGACGCTTGCCTCATCAATCAACTGTTCACGGTTCACGTTTCCTCAAACTTCACCTCATAGATACCAATGCCATCAAAATGAGGCGACGAAGGTTATATGATGAAACAGTGTATTATAATATTTGTTTTGTACAAAAAACAAGCTTATTATACTTCCAAAACAATATTTACAAGAATAATATTAAATTTTAATTTTATATTATTACCAAAAATGAATAATCACCCAAAACATTTACCAATTACAAGTAGACTATGTTGAAGCCTGTGACATTGAAATGTTATCAACCAATCAAAGTAGCATTTTAGAGTAAATAATATTTACAACAAATACGTACCTTTCAAATGTTTAATATTAAAAATATTTAAGGATAATTAAAAATTATTACTTGCAAACACTTTATAAAATTCAAAACGCCATTAAATGTAACACAGCATTTTTAACCAGCAAAATAATACACACTTCCACTAAACTAAATCCAATATGGCTACGGCATCGGCAGTGATGTCCAAACTGATCATGAGCTACATGATATCTCAGATATACACACTTCCTCAATTACATAAATATTGATTTTCGAAAACATAAATCAAATTAACAAAATTAAAACAAGAGTATTGTTTGAAAGAAATAATTGGAAATATTACTTCTAAAAGTAGATATATTTGTAAAATACAGGTAGTATTATCTTATTATTATACCAATTATCTTCCCAAGATAATTGGTATATATATATATATATATATATATATATATATATATATATATATATTGTATCATTTGCTAATGAAAACATTAGTAAATAAATTATAATATAGACTACTATTGACTTAGGTAAATAAATAATTAGGTAAATTTATTTTAATCGCTGATAATGTTATCATCACGACGGTAACAGACGAAAAACATAGAAAGCACTGGCTGATGTTCTAACCTAGTATGATGGATTTTTTTGTTATTTTACCAAAATGCTGTTTTAATATTTGTTTTATATATAAAACACATATTATGATAATCACTGAAATTACTTACCATATTTATAAAATAAAAAAAAACCTGTCATTTAAAAATGAATTTGTACTCGACAAGGGGGCGTGGCTTCTCTAACACAGGCTATGAACCTTGCTAGAAAGCTAGCTAGGCTTAACCTGACAATATTGATACAACTTATTTAAACCACTAATTGACATAGTAACCTATAAACCTTTAAGTATATATTCTAATAATAATATATGTATATTATGACTCACTTATCAGATGTCAAAATTACACAATAAATAACTTTTTCAAAATGTTGTTCTAATAACAGCACACAGAACTGCCTGCAGTAAATCAAAGACTAAAACTGTAAACGCAAGTGTAAGCTAAAAACGGAAGTGGAACAAATCTTGTCTCTGGGAGAATATGCCATCATATTTTTCTGATCTCAGAACAAAGCTATGATGATTTTATTAATTATGATAGAATATGAAAAGACGCATTAATTTTTCTAAAAATACTATGCATTTAACGCTTAAGAATAATAAAAATCTAATCCCAAATATTATTTTTACAACGAAAGTTACACTAAAATGCCTAAAAAAATGAACACATCAATGGAAGAAAAAAATAATAAATATGATTTGGTTTTGTGCTCAAATTAATATTAAGTTATGTTATACAATTACAACAATATTATTGTATCATATACTGTGTCCGTGTTTGTACCCTTCAAGAATTTTTGCAAAGCAAAAGAAATTATTAATTATTTACAATTAAAAATAAACTAATTTGAAAATACTGTGCATGTATTATTATCATTTTGCAAACCATAATTTTGTCTATAAGGTCTATAAATATTCCGACTGCTTTAAACAATTGTTTTTCTTCAACTTACTTTAATAAGCCCTAAAAATAAATGCCGGTTGTCGGTATATAATCGCACGAAAACTAGCGATGGTTTCTGTCAAAGTAATTTCAGACCAATAACTCGGCAAAAAATATTTAACTACGCCATCTCAGTTTTTGAGGAGTGCTCGTTGGGTTAACGGGAAGTTCGCTAGGTTTCGGACCTTATAAAGATTCTATTATTCCCGTTGGCTTTTCCATATGTTACATTGCCCTCCCCCGTCTTCATTAGTCTAATTGAGATAACGTAATGACGTTAAAAAAGTTTCTTTTTTATGAGATAAAATTGACGTTTGTGCTAGTACCACTTCGACATTCATGCAACAGAACGTCACTAACTGTGCACATGTAAAATCATTACGCTATTTTTGTATATAAAAAAAAATCATTAAAGCCTACTACACAATACGTTTTTACGAAAATAATCAAGGCTATGTCAATCCAGCATTGCCTACCCGATTTAGTTTACTTTCAAACTGTAAACTTCCTTTGTTTAAAATTCCGTAGGCCTACACAGATATGATTTATAAATCTTTATAATTACCACAGTTCAAACAAAACACGATGAAATGATTCTGATAAATTAGGCCGATTTACTAGTTTTTTTAACAATTCTTAAACTGCATTTTTTGATGATATAGCGATTCCTAAAGGAAGGTTAGGTGATCTACTTACACAATTTACATTTCAGCAAAATTTGATAAAAATTATTATTTATTGAATTTTAATAAAATCCAATTTTTATGTCTTTTGACCATAAAAGACGCTTGAATTCATTGTAATAATAAAAACAACTGCAGTTGGGTGACAGAAGTGGAAATTTAAAAAATTAAGTAACAGTATTCATTGCTGGTGTGTTGGTCCAGTTTTAAAGGTTGATTCAATAAGAACATCAGTTTTGAATTGCAAGGTATTGTTTCATTGTTGCCAAGCCAACATTTTATTTATGTCTTTATTAATCATTTTTATGTGGTTAGTTATCATGAAATACTTTACAATGGAACAAGGAATATTAATTGTGAAAACACATTATAATAATGGTAAGTGTTACGCAGAAATTATGTGGAAGCTTCGTACTGCTCTAGGTAATGACCTTGATTATAATGATAATGCACCTAATAAGTCAGCAGTTTGTAGATTAATGGTAAAATTTGAGACTACGGATTTGATCAGTGAATTCTTGTTAAAGCCGGTCTGATCAGAACATTGCGATTGTGTGCTATAGGATTGCTGTGAGTCCACAAAATTCAAATGCCATTGTTTACAACAGTTGGACTTCTTGAAAAGCACCCCTCAGTGAATTCTCACAAACGATCTCCTTATGCAGACCTACAAATTCAGTTAACAATGAAACAAATGGACCATTTGCAACAGAGACAGTTTGTTGAATGGATTTCGGAGAGGCAACATGCAGACTTCTCTGATGAGGTACATTTTCAGTTAATAACCATAACTGTTGCATTTGGTTGACAGAAAATCTTTGTGTAACCCATCCCAAGGAAATGTATCCACAAAGAGTAACTATGTGGTGTGGATTTTGGACTGTGTGAGGTCATTGAACTTTTCTTCTTTGAAGATGATGAAAATACTATGACAGTGAATGGATAATGCTATAGGAATATGTTTGAGACGTTCTTATAGCCTTAACTTAATAATGTGAATATTGTGCAATTATAATTCCAACAGGATGGTGCTACCTGCAACATCTCACAAGATATGATAGCCTTCTTGAGGAATAAATTTCTGACCTGAGTCCTTTCATGCATCAGTGATTGGAATTGGCCAGAAAGGTCATGTGACCTAACACCCTGTAACCTTACTAAGTCACAAGTTTATCGGATTAATCCCTGAACAATACCACAAAAAAAGTGGTTTACAGTGTCATCGCCCATATTAAGGGAACACCTGTGTGAATGTTATAACAAATTTCATTGACTGAGTTACAGTATGCAGAGCAGGTCACTGAGGACATGATGTCAAAATTAAATTTTCATATGTAATGTTTTCATATATAATGGCAACATGTAACCTTTGTATTGATGTTGAAATATCTTACATTTCATAAATATACTGTATTCAAACCTTGAAAACTGGCATTTTTATTGAGTCACCTTTTATTTCTGATCTTTTTGCTAAATTTGTTAATACATCTGGAATTTATATTTAAAAAAATGATCACTTATATGCATCATAATATATAAAATAAAGCATGTGTGTGTGTGTGTGTGTGTGTGTGTGTGTGTGTGTGTGTGTGTGTGTGTGTGTGTGTGTGTGTGTGTGTGTGTGTGTGTGTGTGTGTGTGTGTGTGTGTGTGTGTGTGTGTGTGTGTGTGTGCATGCGCACACACAATATACAGTAAAAACTATGGCATGCAGAGATCTGAAATTTTTAATTTAATATTTTTAATGAAACCAATCAACTTCATCAATCAGCTTCATTAATCTTGATGTATACAATTTTATAATACGGATAAAATTAATGCCTTAATTTTTGATTTGTTATTCTACATTGAAAATTTGTTCAGCCTCTTGCAATATGCACAGACACACAAATGTACTACTTTTTAGTGCAAAAGTAAGAAATAAAGTAATTGATATTAAAATACCAACAGTACTACTGCTCCAAAAAAGACTGTTTTTAGATGAGGCTGTACCAACAAATAAAACATAATAGAAGTAATGTTCTCCATAAAGTAAGGTTATTGCCCGAAAAGTTCTACAATTTCTATACTCATACAGAAACTTAACCCTTTGTTTGCTACACAACGATCTATTGTTGCTATACATCAGTCAGTAATAGTTGAAAATAAATCCAACAGACAACATATCAGTCTATATTTTTCAAATAAATGATCATTTTATTTCACTTTTCTGCCACTTTCATATTTTGTTGTTACAGAAATAAAATTACATAACCTTGTCCTTGGAATTTTGATTATTTGGTGATCAAAATGACTTGATAATCCTGATGCATTTGTATTTGGTGTTGATAATCACTTAATTGTTAAATGTTATGACTTATTAACACAATTTAACAGAGAACATTACAATACCAGTCAAATTAGGATATTCAGTAAAATAAAATGGTGTACTGTATTTAAAATTTAATGGTTTAAATTTTATTTCTTCCATTAGAAAATAAAAACTTCATATTTTTAAATTGAAATTTGATTGAAACAAAAGATTACTATAGTAATAAATACTACACATTATCTATAATAAGAGCAATTTTTTCAGCTTTTTAGAATGATAAATAGCAAATATATTTAAATATGAAGTTACAAAGTACTTCTCTGGTAAAATAGCCCAGCAGTTGTAGATAGGGTGTGCTACTGAGCAGGCCAGTAGGCAAAGTGTTATTCTTACACTCTACACTTACCCTTATAACCACCAAAAATTGTACATCTTCTAGGTAGTAATTAATATGTTATCTTTCATTATTGTATTTGCTCTCAATGATGCATTTTGCACTGGAAAACTCAGTTAAAATAGCAATAAACCTTTTCCCTAACTAGGCTTATAATATTTTGAGACTAATTACTAAAAACAGTATAAAATATACTGAAAATATCTTTTATACTAGATTGGTATAGATTAACAACCAATGTTTAAGTTAACAATTACTCCATAATTATTTTTTATTATTTTTCTATTAATCATTTTTGACAACAATACATACTGCAGTACAAAAAAGACAAATGTAATACAATACAATGTAAAATATAATGAATACTAGAAAATAATAACTAAGTGGAAAATAATGCTTGTTCTTACACTAAAACTTATAAACATTTCAAATTTATGTTTACTTAGTTATTAACAGCAACAGTTTTACATATGTAATAACTTAATGTCAAACACCTCTCATTCTCGATATGCCATGACTGGAATACATGTTTTGTTGATAAAGTGATTTTTTTATCATTAAAAACATTTGTGTAAATATGTTTTGGATATTCTTATTCAAATATCACCTACATCTAATTATTGTGAAATGTGGCAAGACTAGTTTGGTGTTTAATGTCTTACTATTGTGCACATTTGGGCTAATGCAGATGATGGGATGATTTATAACGTATGAAAATGCCAAGCCCTGGCCGGGAATCGAACCCTCGGGTCCTCGGGCTGAAAGCACAGTACGCTATCAAGTAGGCCACCGAGGCAGCTAGTTTGTTGATTTACAAGTTTGTTAATATATAAGTAAATATTAAAATTGTGTGAGAACATCAACCATTATTGGAAATTATTACAGTGGTGAATTTGTTTTCTATAACTGTAATTATTTTGAAAAGTGGAATTACAATGTTTGAATAAAATTGAAGGAATTGAAAGTTTGAGAATACTTAACAATCTAATAGAATACTTATCAATACCTAGAATATATATCAAGTTTGAGAATAGATATGACATGAAAGTTATTTTGTTTCTTTATTAATAAATTATTAAATATTCCTTCAAGAAAATAATTTTTATAATACAGAAATTTTACAGTGAATCAAACTGTAGTAAATTAAGAATTGTAAATAATGGTGACATAAAGCTGTCTCACTGATATTATGGAAGTAAATTTTCCCTGGCACTAATGATAAGCCCAAACAACCATTAAATGCTTCTTCTTTATTTCAATATATTTTGAAAATTTAACATTATAATAATGCATAATTTAACACGAATTATAATGTAGGTAAAATCAGATTAAAAAAAAAAAAAAAACCGGTATGCCTATTAATAAAAGAAATTTTTTTCTGTGTATACAATGTGCAGTCAAAGATCTGAACTATGGCATGCAGAGATCTGAAATTTTTAATGTAGGTGGACAGAAGAAGGCTAGACAACACCATGAAGCTGGATTTTTAAATTTCTAATTACATTTTTTTGAAATAAAATATTTAGCTTTAAATTATTCCTGATTTAAGCTATTCATTAAAAAAAATATTTTAATTTAAAAACAAAAAGAGATCACTTATTATCTCATGCTTACAATATCGATTTTTTTAAAATTTGAAATAGACGCCATTTTAAAACAGTAAAACAGATTTTGATGGGTAAAAAATGTGTCTATACTATTACCAAAATTTAATGTTGTGCCTAGTTTGAATCAAATCAGACCAAAATTGGAAATTTGAACGTGCTAAAACACACACACACAAACACACACACACACACACACACAATTTAAGGACCTCCGAAAATGTGATTTAGAGGTTAGGATTGGGTCCGAGACTAGATATTACTATGGACACCCTTCCAATAGCTAATACGAATTTGCTATAAACACAATAGTTAAACATTTTACATCACTGATATTAAAGTGATAGGAGAAAGGCTTAAAAAATTCTTCATTCCTTTTAACATAGACTACAAAAAAAAAAACATTACATCATACTTCTGAAACATGAAAGATTGAAGTTTGTTTTTTATAAATTCAAATGGAAGAAAAATTACAGACACTTCACTAAAAAATATAAAACATAAGCATTTTAGTGCTGATTATTAATTAATATTATTTTAAGGCAATTATATAACCTTTTGGCTACACAATATGATGTTATAGTATTGACGGGATTACTAATAACTAACAATTAAACCTTTTCACTTCTTTCAGACCTAAATTGTGGTAAATTGATTTATTTCTAATGTTATTATTAACTTGTTAATAGTATATGCATGCAATTTAAAAACAACTATAATTAAAAATATTGAAAATTTTTAATTTGATTGCCTTAATATATATCAACTACTGCATTTTATTATTTTGCTATACAATTAATATAAGCCAATGATGTAATATATTTATTATGATATATGTCACTTACCTGAAGCAACATTCTGTTCCTATAAGTGTAAAACATGGTATGTGACATATATAAGTAAAATGTGTGGTTGAATGTAAAACTTATCATGTGCATGTAATCCTTATTGTAAAGTACTTTTTGGAACCCAAAACAATATTAAGAGAAGTTAGTAAAATTTATTTTTATTGGTAAATAGAATGTGCTTTTACTTTAATAAAAAAAGTATGTTAGGACCCACTTATCTCCAAGAAATAACTATTAAATATTAACTGTAAAACTTTATAATTGATTCCCTGTATGTTTATTTTTGTAATGTACTATGTTTTATGACCAAATTTTGTCTTTATTTGACCTCCTAACCAGTTTTTTATAACCTTGCTATTTTCATATTAAAAATTTTTTTTTCATAATTTAGGAGGCCTATACATATTAAATTTACTTCTCAACATTATAAAGAGATTTTTATTGTGAGATATAGAAGTATATAAGTCAAAATTTAAAGTATTAAATTTGGTAAACATAACCTCAAAGAAGCAGGTTGATTTGAATCATAACTTTCCAAACCATGGCCTTTATATGACTATTTCAAGCCAACTTAAATTATTATATTGTGAGGTATTACAGTTAGTATTATGAGCTACTCATCAATCATTTTTATTTGTTTATTAATCCTGATAGAAAGTTTAAAAGGTTTATAAAAAAACATCAATTTCTTGTTTAGAACTAAAATTATATCGTAAAAAATAGTTCAAATTGAAATAGTAAAAAATATTTATTAACTTAGAAAAAGTAAAACTTATATACCTCAAAATCTTTTGTAGAAGCATTATATTTAAATCAGATATAAAATACAATATGTTTTGAACATTTGTTACTTATCTCAGCTAGACTCTAAGTTCATTAGTTTACAATTTTTAAATTATTTTGTAATTCAATTCCTAACTCTTTTTCAATGCCATCCAAATTACTCTTTTATTTTTTTTTTTTTTTTTTTTTATGAAAGACGCTATACCAAGATCTCATACTGAAGCTTATAAGATGTATGAAATTAAACAATTTTACATATTAATAATATTTTACATAAAGCATTTAATTAATTTTAAAAGCAACATAAGTTAAAAATTTGGACATTTTACATTATAAACAAACAGAAAGTAAAATTCATAAGATTACACAAATACTTTTTTGACTATAGATGACAAAATAATACAAGTTGATATTAAAATTACATTAACCAAATAAAAATAATTCAAATTAAATTTTTCAATAGATAAGCTATAATAAGTTATTTTTGTTTGGGGATTAATAATTGCATTTATCACATGTTTATACTATATGTATCTTATTTTAAGATATTAATGATGAAGATCCTACAAAGAATGTAATATTTGATCGTTAATAGAAAGACAAAGAGAGAGAGAGAGAGAGAGAGACGATGTTGATCAGTTAATCGTCTATCGTCTTCAACATAAAAGTCTGTGCTAAGTGATATATTTTGATGGTTACTCAATAATTTGAAATGTATAATTTATCTATGGTCAGCGATTTTGCGATAATGATATTATTTAGGCAATGATTAATTCGCTGACGCTACCTGGCTCCCCGGTCTCCACGTTCACGTTAAATAATTACAGAATAATATAGTTATCACTAAGTCAGTGTATTTGTGTTGTCTTTTTTTGTAGTTAAGAACTGCATATGGTGCAGTTTTACAGTAGTTATTTTTTTCATTTGAGTGGATATAGTCATCAAAAAATCAGCTCTCTAATTTTGTTCATTAAATAAAAACAAAATTGTAATTGTAATCCCTTTTAAAAAATAGTAAATTTTTAGGTTAAACTATTCTAAATTATGCATTCGTTTATAACTAGAGGAAATGCTATTTTAGCATACACTTTAAGTGTATTAGCTTGTTTAACATTTTTTTGTTTCGTCTCTACACTTTTTATTGATTATCGAACCACTTCCACTATGAATACAGTAAAAGTTATGGTGTAAGTAGCATATAATTTACTATAACATATAGTGAATTAAGTAGCATTTACTTTAGCCATAAATAAATCATGAAGTTTTTCGCAAATTTCCATTGAAAAATAAGCTATTTGAGCAGGCATCACGGTAAGACATAGACATGGAATTTTGAATGAGAGTTCACTTATAGATCATTTTTTTATAGGCTTCTCTAACATTTTATTTATATGTAATTTATGTGTTAGTAGGTACTTTAGTACAATTTTCAGTTTTAGTCTGATTTGATAAAGAAATTATTTTGGTAATAACTTGGATAATTTTTTTATATTGCAAAATCCATTTTGCATAAAATAAAGTTTACTGAGAAATGCAGATCAAATTCCTTGTGTCAACCTAAGTTTATTGTACACTGTATGAAATGAAGCTATTGGTTTGCATGAAATAATAGTTTGATTTAAAAGAAAACATTATTTTATCATTTAACTGTAAAAATAACATTCTTCATTCTACACGTCAGGTTTGAAATTAGAAAATAAATAATCTTGCTTATTTACAATTCTGGACTTCAAATCTGAAATGATTGTGGGTAAATGCAGTATAGGTTGTCCTCGATTTTTCAATAATTCTTTTACTGAAATGTTTTATTATATGCCTAAAAGCAATTTAGGTATTTATGAGTTTTCATTAGTTTTACTAGAGTAATGATTTTTAAATATTTTTTTTTTAATTAAGAGATGTTCACCCATGGAAGATTAAATTTCTTATGATTTTGTACAAGTTTTAACCATACTATATTGTGATATCATTGTCGCTTAAATCACGTTAAAGATAATAGATTTACTACGCCATGTCACCGATCGAGTTGTTCATGCGCGTTATCACAATCTCATTTAGTACATACATTGGTCGTAAAGTAATATATTTGAAACAAGTGAAAACTCAAATATACCATGTATTCTAACAGAACAAAAATTATTAGTAACTGTTGGAAGCCGTATAATTGCCTTTCTGATAGCGGCTTTACCCATCTCATGCTTAACCATCTAGTTGGTTATGGGAATGGTGCACGTGCAGATACGATTGAAAGATTCTGATGTGAAGTTCGACACACAATCCCATGATTTTTCATTTGAAAAAACTACTTTGAGGGTTATTTAGCTGAATTTCAAATTGAATTCAAATATAGGAACGAATTGAAATATAGCAAAGAATTCACCTTTTGTTACAAAACAGTGGTTGCTTTATATCCACTGTAAAACTCAACCATTAAAATGTTAGTAATCACTTTCATACAAAACCGTGTTAGGTTATTCACACAATGCATTATAGTGTATGCATAACCTGTGAAACAATACATAAATTTTGTCATACAAAATTGTGTTAGCTTCTAAGTTAATTAAAAAAAAAAGTTTTTATTGTTTCTATTATTACTTACTTCAATTAATTGTTTTCACGATTAAAAATATATTAGCTACTTTCGCGCAGTAATAATTTTTAGGTTTTTTTCTAATTTCCTGTGGTTTTCGCACTTGTGTGTTTTTTGTTATTACTGTTGGGCATGTAATAAAGCGTTTTATGTAAAAATTATGAAAATGGACAAAACAAGTGGAAACTCATGCTTACTGGATTTAATGTAACTTACAGTTAATGTACAACTTATAAATTTATAGTTGACCTCTTTAAGTTAAAAAATCTTATAACCTCTATAAATCAAACTATTTATAAGTCAAAGAAGTATTTTTTTCTCAGGCTCTATTTAAGTTATCAAGAATTAACTATATGAACAATGATCACTCAGGTGAACCCTTTCATTAGTTGGTTTGAACAGAGTATTTTACAGTAATTTTATTATTGTTTCAGGAAAAATGTACCTGATTACAGTGCTTCACGAGAGAAGAATGATCTTGGTTTTCTTACATTTAACTTGCAGACAGATATCCTTTTATTAAATTATTATATTTTGTTATTTTCCAGTGTATGTATATATATATATATATGTTTTTCAGAAAAATTAAGTTTTTAGGATATTTTTATATAAACAAGTACTTATTTTTTTATACATATTCTTTTAGAGATAAATAAGATTTTCTACTGTTTTTTTTTAAATAAACATATGTTAATTTAGTTGACATAACTCATTTGTTATTTCATTAATGTTACAAAAGTTAAATCATGTTTGTGGGTAGGAGGAGGAAGACTGATGCCTTCCGATGAATATCGTCTACTACTGTCGTTTTGTAGCTTTGTCATTTTAACTTTTGTTAATGCATTTCCATTACACTTCATCAGCAGAATTTTGAACATTTCAACTGTTAAAGGCTATAATATTTATATCAATATATACTATTTATTAAAAAAGTGGCAGTTCTTTATTATTACTTGACCAAGTTAGCCTTTAATCTGAAGAGAGATGTTGTTGCAGCACAAATATTTTATAGCTTTGTGCCTAGCATTTCCCATAAATCGCTTAGCCAATGTACTTTATTTTAAATGTTATCTCACATTTTTCATTGTTTATCTGCTTACACACAATGTTTTTGTATAAAATGTGTATAACCTTTTCAGAGGAAACTGTTGGAAATGTAACTGAGTAAATTTCTGATTTATAAAAACTTATAAATTCTAAAATATTTTCAAAGTTTTATTATATTATAAAATTTTGATTTGAATAATATTTTTACATGCATTATAAAAATCTTGAACAAAAATAGTCAAAGCAAAAAAAAAATTGTATTTTTAAGCTGTATGGAAATTTTTTGAGAATATTGTAATAAATTAGTTTAGATAATTTTTTTAAAATTTCAAACTGTTCTCTGATACAACCATCTGTTTCGCCATGAGATGTTCATTCCCTGTGACTAGATCGGTGCAATCCTAATGACATTGTACATGTTGCGCTCAAATTGGTGGTACTGTTTTTTAATTTTACCAATTTTATACTTTCAAGATTTTTACCAAAACTGAGTAATTTACATTTGTTGAGGCCAGTTTTCACATAGCAGATATAAAAAAAAAAACAGGCAATAAAACATTAAATTGAAAACTAATAATGTTTTAATAAGTATATGAAAAATTATAGGCACTCTATATTGTGGTAGTTACAATTAAACGTACAAACTTTTGAAACTAAAGAAAAATATAATGGTAATTACTAAATAAAATACATTATACTATGATTCATTGGGTATTCAGTCAAAGCTCGATATATGACTGACTTAAATACTTTTGATGCTTACTGTATTTTCTTGACTTATAAAAGGTAACATATGTGCAAAAGTGTCAGTCTTGCATATTTTCCGCATAAGCTTGGACAATATTTATTCAGTACAATAATTTTTTTTTTTTAAAGAGAAATACAAATTTAGAAAACTAGTTCACGGAAAGTAAATATTTCTTCCTTAATAAAGAAACACATCTACTCATTTGTTCAACTGGAATGTAAAACAGCTGTTCCTATACTTAACAGCAGAATATACAACACCGAACAATGTGTTAAACCAGGTAAGTTTTTTAATAAGCGTAAGCTATTTATTTGAAGCAATTTTTGAAGTAAAATAAAGTAATCAATATTATTTTTAGAAGTTCGAAAATAATACGTAAGTTGAACTCCAAGGGAACATAAACAATTTAATTGAATTATCCGAAACTGAAATAAAAAAAAAGTTCTCTACAAGGATTGTAAAATACACTTAACTTTCATTTCTAATTATGCATTTCAAATCCATTGAAGAACCATCTCACACGATGTTTACAACTACTACACTACTCTCGTTATTTTTTGACATAATAATTTCCGTACCATTTCTTATTAAACCGAGGGTACAGAAACTTCGAATGGTTGAAGAAACACAAAATTTAACCACATAGGCTACTAAAATTATTATAAGAGTTAGAACCTAGATTGTGGTTGTGGTTTCGTCACCTTTTGTTTGTGCACACCTGTTATGCGTTTCTAATTTAAGCAATACCTTAAGATTGTAATAATAAAAGTAAAATTAAAAAAACCCTTTATAAACTTTCTATGATGTAAACTGAATGTGGGCTGCCCAGTGTTGAAGAAGAACATTTATTTTTGTTTATTCTACTTTTGGTCTTATTTAGTGTATTTTTTAAATTCAAATATTAAGTAATAATTGAAATTTTTTTTTACTTGATTTACAGGTTGTACTTTGGGATAAAATTATCCTTCGAGGGGAGAATGCTGTTTTGGACTTCAAGAATATGAACACGAAATACTATTTTTGGGATGATGGAAATGGACTAAAGTAAGAATTTTTATGACAATTATAATGTATATTGAAATATGAACAGTTGTAACCTTGATTTACAAAAACAATTACATGACGAAACGATTACTTATTTCAACTCATTATTTAAAAATACTCTTGGTTTGTAAATTGAAGTAAAATGATTGTTGCACACCGCTGTCTTGCCAATATGATTGAAGTGAATTTTACAAAATTAACATTATCACAATAATTTTGTATACGTTGATGAAAATGTGATTTCACTTTCACAGTCAGCATTATGAAATTTGAATTTACTTTTATGTTTTCAAAGTGCTGTGATATATATAGATTTGAATGCTGATTACAACAGTAAAATTATATTTCCTAAAAAGTTAAAGCTTTTAATGGCTGTCATTTTGTTTGAAGTGAATGGAGTCAATATTATTGAATAATGAACTATTGTAAACAACTATCAGTCAGTTTTTGTGACGTTTGATTTTTGGACAGCGAAATGTTCAATTATGTGGCGATAAAATTTGAAATTCGTTTTCATTGCAGTAAGACAGCTGCATTTTGCAAATATTTAATTTCTCGACCATAAATGTATATTCCTATATTTATGAAATGTGTTTTGATGTTTAAGTTGTTTGAAAAATCAGTGTTGAAGTGAGGTTATGTATGGTTGGTGTAAATACTTTTTATAGCTCTAAACGTAAAATTAATTTTGTTTAGTCAAAAGTGGATGTTAAGTTAGTTATAAAATAATTATTTTATCTACAAAATTGACCACATATATACTTATCAATTCTTGTTTTTTCAGAGGTAACCAGAATGTTACATTGACGTTATCGTGGAATATTATTCCAAATGCAGGTCTATTGCCAAGTATTTTTGCTATTGGTAAACATGTGTTCACTTTCCCTTCAGAGTACACAGTTGCTCGGGTCTAGTAAAGTAATTATTGCACTTTGGTATTGTGTTTATGTTTGATCATTTTGTAAATAAATTTATTTATAATAAATTACAATATATGGTGTGTTTTATTTCCTAACTCTATAAAAGTATCTAGACAATATGGTCACTGTGACAAAACAATATTTTGATGGATATCAGTTTTCAGGTTAACATTTTTATATACACTAGAAATTTCATTGTCCAAACTTAATGAGACCCTTTCAGATAAGCAGGAACGCTATAAAATGTCATTTTGTATAAGTTTGAAAACATCAAATAACATTATCATGAGCTGCCACACATATAATGTCTGTCAATGCCTGTCATGCATGTCGGTGTCTAATGCGGATGAACATTATATGAGGTATGTTCAGAAAGTAACGAAAATTTTAATTTTTTTAACAAAATAGTTATTTATTCTTCTACATTGATGTTGTCACCTTCAAAATAGTCCCCATTGGACATTATGCACTTGTACCAGCGCTTCTTCCAATCCTCGAAACACTTCTCAAATTTGATCTTTGAGACAGCCTTTAGTTCTTTCAGCGATGTGCTTTTAATGTCATCTACGGTTTTAAAACGATGGCCCTTTAAGGTTCTCTTTATTTTTGGAAATAGGAAAAAGTCACACGGTGCCATGTCTGGCGAATATGGAGGCTGGGGCATCGTTACAGTACTGTTTTTGGCCAAAAATTCACGAACAAGCAATGAAGCTGGTGCATTATCTTGGTGCAAAAGCCATGAATTGTTTTTCCACAGATCCATCTGTGGTGTTTTTTTGGATTGCTTCATGCAAACGGCGTTGAACTTGTAGGTAGTACTCCTTATTGACCGTTTCACCTGGTGGCAGGAATATATGATGCACTATGCCATTAATATCGATGAACACAGCATAACCTTAGCGTTTGACCGCACTTGTCGAGCCTTTTTCAGTCTTTGCAAGCCAGAGTGCCTCCAAGGAGGCATTCCGAGGATGTAGCATCATTTTTCAATTTAGTCGTCAGACATAAAAAAAAATTAAAAGTGCTTAATGTTGAAATATATTTTATTATAGTGTCAAAGAAATAAATAGTTGTTCTCGAGGCAATACTTGTTAAGTTATAGTTTTAGTCTATCTCACTATATTTAAGCCCAGAGAAGATAACAAATACACAACATTAATACCCTCTTCTTTGCAAGAGAAAAATTATTAGGTTGTCTATTTTGTGATAATTACTGTTTTCAACAATAAGAATGAATATGTAAATTTACACAACTTTCTTTTTAACTAGTTATATATAGTAGCCTACGCTACTGTATTCATTTTTTTTACAAAATGCTTAATTTTTATACACAATGAAAATACTGTATTAATCCAATGATATATATTTTTTTTTTACTTGTTACTCCATACTAAAAGGTAAAGGATTCTGACCTTAACCTACTTCAGGATAGGATTAGGAAGATGAAATTATTAGAACAAATTAAACATAACACATTTATTATCACACAACATACATCTTGACCGAAATAATTTTTTCCTAAAATACAAATTTTATTAAAAACTTAACTTTATACTGTATTGTCATTAGTTACAATAGGACACTGAAATATATATTTATATATATATATATATTACTATAGTACAAACATTGAAAACTTGTATATTAATACTTTTATATCCCCTGTTAATCACATCATATGATAAAACAAAATGGCTGACTAGTAGAGGCACCTGTTTTTTCCATGTAATTTTGAAATATTTGAACAGGAACAATAATATACTAATGTAAAATATAACATTTACACAAAAATTATAAGTACAAACCTTTTACATACATATATCTATAAACAAGTATATATTACTTGAAGCCAGTCAGACTAGTGAAGTGAATTTTTAAACAGAAACAAAACCATGGCGATATGATTTTAAATTTTGTTGAATAATAAAATTAACAAATTTTGTTTATCTATATTTTAAAGAAGCAAGATATTAGAACCAATTTTCAGTACATATGAAAAAAAACAAAAATTTATATTACCATTTTTCATGAATCAAAGTAAAAATATTTTTACTCTTAATATAAAAAGTTGGTGAAATAATCAAACCTAAGATTCTGATAAATAGAGTTCCGTTTTCAAGTCCTGTAAGTATCTCTGTACACTATTTGAGACAGAAAAAATTGACAAAAATGCTTAAAATTCAGCATGTATGTATAATCTCAGTACCATTTTTTAATTTTTTAAAATATTTTCAAATTAAAAAATAATGATTACAACATGAGCGTAGCCAGGATTTGTAGGAGATTGGGTTATAGCTATAAGAATTTAAACTTCTTTTGAGAGGTATGGAATAAGCCCTTTCCCACACAAGCAGAATTTTGGGGAAGGGTCTGTAAATTTTAAAAAAAGATGATGCTTAAAAATACATTTTCAGGCTACCTAAGTTTTTTTTTTAAATCTGGAGTTCTTAGGTAAAATGCCACTCACTGGTTATGATTATGCCACAATGCATGTCTAAAGAGAAGACTAATCTCTAATTATGCACATCTCTTTGGGCCAGGCCTGCTTAAAACACAAGTTTGTACATTTGCTACAAGCTAACACCTACAAACTTTTAACAAAGCCTGTTCAATAACCTGAGAACTTACTCTATATCTATCTCTAATTTTAATTGAAATTTGGAATGATTGCCTCAAAAAAAAAAAAAAAAACTAGTTATGTAAGTATAATGTACCATGTTTTCAACAAGATTTACAAATAGATTATCAAATTTAAAAATTATATTAAAATAACATTTATTTTGTGAATTTTATCATCATAGATATACTATATATTTATAGTGAAAATACAAAATAGCTAGACTGACTAGCTTCCTATTTTTATTATTCACTGATTTGGTTAAAGCTTTGAAGTTATTGTCACATATAAAGTAGTACCACACACTACATAACATAAAGAGGTTATTTTTATTTTTCTAAAGTAAGATCTGTTTGTGAATACATTTTTTTAATGTGCACGCTTCTGGGTTCCTGGCAATTCTTATACATAAGCTGTAACCACACCATTATTTTCCATACTGTTTAACATAAGTTACCTAAAATCGGAACTATGTAAAAAAGTAAAAGGATACTTTCACAATTTGAAAATACAACAGTTTAAAGAAATACTTTGAAGTTTGGTTTTTACGTACAAACAAACCTTACTTAATTAAATAACTGTATAATGACACAACAATAAACCAATTTACTTGCAATATAAAACATTTATTTTTAAACCTAAACTGTAATACCAGTTACCAGTGGTAAAATTGTTAAAAATTTCTTAAATAAAAAAGTAAAATCCTGCCTTGACTAGAATTGTAATTTAAATGGATTACTTAATATAATAACCTTTTCAATCTAGTAGATGCAATTATACCCTGAATACCTCCTTTGCTTCACCTTTTTAACTTAACCAAAAACCCTAAATATCCTATAAAAATTATATTGGTAATACAAAACTCATTTCATACATTGTTATACAGAAGCTTCTTTTGTTTCCATTACACCTTATGAATTATGTTCTGTTTAAATATATTGATTTGCATGATTTTAAAAAAATCAAATCAAACTATTAATCTTATAAGAAAATCACTTTTCGTTTTATAAAAAAATCCTTTTAGGAAAAACATATATATAGCCACTAATCACCTACTGGTAACATAAAATTCAAACCTCACACTACTATAAGATAAATGCAAAATTTGCATATAATGAAAACGTGTTTAGATTTCCGTAACACCTTTAAATAATACTGATTTGCCATGTTGTTATTTAAATATTTTTTGTTTTAATAAGATATCAAAACAAATAATTATCTGTTACTTTACCACAACACAAAATAAGCCAAATAAAAAGAATTATTGTCAAAAAACTTGATTTATAATATATTTTCAGGATAAAATAAGTGTAAAAAACACACAAATTGATTTTTTCTAAAAGTGCTTTTTAGAATGAAGCAACCGATATGTTTTGTTTTAGCGTTTATCAGCAAAATTCAAATACCTTTTATAATATTATCCTGGAAATTAGAATGGTTGTGCAATGTTTTTATACAATTTGTTTAATTTAAGTACACAGTAAGCCCTCGGTTTTACTACCAAAATAATAACCAAAACCAAAATTATTTTCTTTACAATTTTGAAAGTGGATGATAATATTTGTAACTGAATTTTCAAAACCATTTTTTTAAATAGTTCCGGTACATATACAGGTCATATTATGATTTGATAGTTTCAGTTCATCAATGACTGAACGTGTTGTAATATAAATACATTCTTAAAAGTGCTGTACTGAGTTGTAAGAAATCCAACTGTTTGACAAAACAATTTTTTTTTATAAAACTGAACAAAACACAATAACAGGTAAAACAATGACTATTAGTAAGCAGGGCAATTCCCATACAGATTCCACCTTAATTTTAATGGAATATTGGCTTTAACATACTACTTCCCATTCTATACAGTCCATCAAGCTGAGCAATTACAATACAATACCAAAATTGTTCAAATTAAGAACGATTGCTTTTTTCCTTTTCACCTAATGATAAAGAAAAGGAAAACCAGGTTTTTTTCTAAAGAAAAATGTTACGGAAAACTAGACAATATTTAATACATTAAAGTTACGTTGTTAAAAACATTACACACTCACTGGCTTAATAGCCTATATACAATATTACCTAACCTGAAAATTTAATTTTTAGTGACACAAAATAATACTTGAATATCAAAACTAATTGTATGAATATATCACATATCAAACATTACCTTTGAACAAACAAATTACTCCATTACGATAAACACTACATTATAAAGTTTATAAAATGGTTTTTAATATTTTACAATTTTATTCCTTGGTCTATTTTGAAGAAGCTTAGACCAGGTGGCCACTAAAGACAGAGCGGAGTTGCGCTGAGTGTAGCGGACTACACATTTAAAACCTAACTTATTGTTTTTAATGTAAGTACTGCCACTGAAAGCTTAGTGGAGCTGAGCAGAGTGAAGCAAGATCACCGAGCTCCGCTCCGTGCAGCTTTGACTCTGTCTTGGTTCGGTTTTCAAGCTGATTCTGTTTCTCACACCATGCTGACCACATCTATAAACTTATTACTTCTTGTTACCTAGGTTACAGTTTTTAAACATAATAGTTGCTAGATTCCGTTAAAGTAGGCATTTTTAAATATTAAGATTTAAAAGACAAATGTATTCTTTAAACTGACTAAACTTCGCTTCTGGTTGCCGTTAACTTCATTACGCTCAGCTCCAAAATGCTTGTCTTTGCTCTGCTCTGCATTTGGTGGCTGCCTGACCTAATACTAGCCATAAGCAATAAAATACGTTTGTATTAATATGTAGAAGTGGCATCAATTTTACTGGTAATGAACAATTTGAAACTTAAAAAATATATAAAGGCCACTTACACTCTAAGCGGTATCAATATTTGTTTTGTGCCATCAGTAAGTGATGCACTTATTTCACAGACACTAGTTGTAGCACATTTAAACTTAGTTCTGCAGGCAATGCGTCTTGTTTATTAATCCAAGTGAATTGCTTTAGGCTAAACTAGCTGTTTGCCATTTTATTATCCTAACTGTAGAAATAAGGTCAATTGGTTAACAAAAAGATGTCACTTCTACAAACCAACATGAACTAGTTTAATCCAGAATCTACTCTGCACTTTATACTACTTTTGGTTTAATAAGTACGATAACAATAAAAAGTTTCACATAAAAACATTCTTTATAAATAATGTCCTGCAGTAGAATACTTCACCCACTAGCAGAATATTATTCTGAAGCTTTTCTTTCATACTGAGAAGCATACTTTCAATTCAAGTTAAATATAATACACAATTAATTTACATTAATACTTATTGTCTTTATAAGGAAGCAAAAAACATATTGTCTACATACTATAAACTAACATGTTTTATAAGTACTTAAATTTGTACTTACTAAATATAATTAGAATTTTATAACACATCGAAATAAATGTTATGATTTCTATGCATATGGTATAGTACAATAACTATAGAAACTAGAGGAAAATTATTCTTAATAATTTTTAAAAAATGTTTCTTAATTTTTTAAAATAAAAAATATACAGACAAAACAAAATACATAAATTATCTAAAATCAAGTTAACAAAGTAAAAATATTCTTAAAAAGCAGTGGTTAAAAATTACTCCTATATAATTAACTAAAACAAGCACTAGACGCAAATGCATTACAAGTTTTATTTCGCTAATAATCTGCTAAAAATATTGCATGTTGTATTTTCCACTTTATTTTGTGAAAACATATATTGGGTGCAGCATAAAAAACTCTCCGATTTCGAGAGGACTTGGCAGCAGGTGAAGGGGGTTAAAAGTATGGACGAAGTTGTTTAGACAGTCTGAAAAAGACGGAATTCATGCCTTTTTTTCCAGTTTGCACCATGGGTCAAGGAAGCATCACACCTATGATGTCAAGCATTCTTTCGAAATGGCGATTCATCAAAATTGACGCAGCATGTGTTTCGCATCCACTTCATGCTTGGATGCCGTAATTAAGTTCCAGATAAAACAAAACAATTTATACTTGGGTATCTAACTTTAGATAAACAAACTCTACATTAAAAAGAAAATCACCTAACCAAGATAGGAGAGTCATTGGACTTGTTGTGAGAGAAGCTATCGAACAATCTGCTCAGAAGCATGTTGAGGCCTATTCACTATGAAGAAAACTATACTGCAATGGTCACCTCTGGTTGATACTGTGCTGTTAGAGAACTTTCTTTGGTCAAACTTTGATGAGATAATAAATTAACCCAGGATTATAGCACGAGTGGTTTCAACAAAATGGTGCAACAACCCATACAGCTGATTGCCCGCAGAATTTTGAAAGAAATGTTTCCTGGGCATGTTATCTCCACATGGGGTGACATCGGGAAGACTTCACTTTCGCCTGATTTTACCACATACATTTTGTTTTGAACTATGACAAGGAATGGTTATATCAACAACCTAAAAGTGTAAAAAACCCTAAGGAAGGTGATAACTCAAGAAGTTACTGCCATCGATCATGAAACGACGAACAATTATGGAAAACTACTAGAAGATGCTTCATCAGTGTATCAACACTGATGAACATTACCTTCAAAACTGAGTAATTGAAAATGGCATTATTTGTATACTTATAATTTAAAAATTCCTTTTCATTATTGTGCACTATTTGATTTATATTAGCTTCCTCAATGAGAGTTCTTTGTGCCGCACACTCTGTATTTATATGGTACATGATTTTTTTCACTCTGTTGAGATGAATCTTAATAAAATTCTGTTAGCTTCTGTCTTTATATATATGTTCACTATGCTTCTAAGAATACTTTCCGTTTATAATAATAAATTTATTATTCATTACCTTGTCAAGTGATGCAATTTAAATTAAACTACTTTTATACCTACAATAAGATACAGTGTTCAATTGGTGTGAAATGAACTAAGAAGCAGGTTAAAGCAGCACAGTTCTATGCCTATGCGAATCCCCCATTAATAAAAATAGACACATTCATTAAAGCTGCTATGATACGACTTTATTTTTCAATATAAAAATTTCTCATACTACAATTACAAAACCTAAATTAAAAAATAAAAAGGAATTGAAATGAATCTAAACTTAAGCAATCTTAATTAAAAAAACTGTTTAAAATACTATTAAAAGGGTTGACAAAACTAAATTTTCAATTTCATTTTTATAATAAAAACTAATTTTTGACTTTTTTTAAATATTTAAAACCTTTATCAGTATCTTTCAAAAGGCCCTATTATATAATAATTAATTTTATAATAGGCCCTGTATTACAACAACATTATCAACTATTTTCGATATAAAAATGTTACACCAAGAATTTCAACATGTGCCATATTATAAAGTGTTTTAAACTGTTTTTGTTTTACCTATTATTATTAATCTGATAAAATATGTATATATGAGAAGAGACCTAAAACCATTCTTATATACTGTACAGTAAACCTTGATATAACACACGCCGATATAACAAATTCTCCAATATAACAAATAAATCACCTTCAAACTACATAATATACAATGTTAAAAACACACCTGTATTAAGTAGTATTTTGGCTTATAACTTCAAAATAATTTTTTTTTTTGGCTTGGGGTAGACGATAATATCTCCCGTAAATATTATCAATATCTACGTAGAAAACCACTAGATAACGTATAAATAAAATTCGAATAAAACACATTTTACATAAACTGTACAGTACAGTTTGTACTGACTCAGGCGCACGTTTCATTACTAAAACAATAGCACTTTGTTTTTGTGTTCCTCTGTCTACCTCTTCCAAGCAACAGTGAGTGTTGTCTACAATATACTGAATCACAAACTATTTTTTCAACATGCTTAGTATGATTTGAACAGTAAAAAAAATGCTTTGGGTGAAATCCATAACCGAGAAGGATTGTGCATTGCATACTATAACTCCACTCAGCTAACAACAACAATTAAACAATCCTAAATTACAGACTTTTTAAGTCTTAATCAGTGTAAATTACTGTCAATAATGAACATGTAATACAGTAACATAAATTATAAACATGCCTGTAAATTTTAAACTGGTCTTGAAAGGCATGCATGTAACAAACTGTAATACTGTTCATTAAATATTTACTTTTTTAAAAATCGTATTTACATTTTCTTATGGTCAGTGTAGATGTAGAGCCTACAGATAAAATTCATTCCTAAACAGAGGTTGAATGAAATCTGATATATTTGTTAAATAGAGGTTCTTATTTAGTTTTAAGGAAACCCCTTTGTAACAAATATTGACCTCATTTAACCTCAACACGACAAACCTTTTTTAAGAATATTCCGATATAACAAATTTTTGTGTGTGTAACCCCTTGAGATTCATTATATTGAGGTTATACTGTAATATAGATTTGAAACACTATTAAAAACAGCATTTGAATGATCACTCACAATGTACGTGTAACTTTTTTCCGTATGCTGTGTTACCTTGCCCTGTTCTTCATTCCAATGTGCCTCTGATCTCCTTGATCTTCTATGAATAATTAATTTTTCGCTGTTATAAATTACTATTTTCCGTTTCCATAACATTATTTTCTTTTGTAAACTATGATTTAATAATTATAAGCTGAACTAACAAAAAAATATAATTTATAACACCGGGCATATAGACAACTAGTTAACATATTTTTTTTTGTATTGTCAAATTCACATTAACATTTTTATAATTAAAATTAACTACTAAAGAATTAAATTTAAGTACCAACTTGTAAATGTTCTATAGTTAACAATAAATGCTTTTATCAACTAAGCTTTAGAGAAAGAGAAAATAAAAAAAACAATCAAAATCTAAATACAGTATAGTACATACTTTCATTAGAACTCTGCGAATGGTTGCATTTACTATCAGTTAATGACTGGTAGACCTCTAAGGCATGACTACTGTTATTTTATAAAATATCAATTATTTTAGGTTGGCTGCAAGGAACTTATAATAAAACACTGAAAATTAAGCTACATTCTGAATACACAAAAATTAAACCTTACCTTTCTGAAGAGACCTACCGTGTGACATTATTTTACATAAAATCCCTAATCCTGACAGTGAAAGCATAAAAGGCAGCTACATCTTAAACATATATTCCGCTTGCACTTCACTTAAACGCTTTTTATTTATTTCTTGGTGTTGCTCTGTAGAGGAGGAAAGAGATAAGGGAACTGCTAATAAAAATGATGAGCTTAGTACTGTCTTGCCGTTGACATCGAGGAAATTTATCTAGAAGGGCTTGTGAGACCCAACTGTTATTTTAATTTTTTTTTGTTATTTTAAGGCAAAGAGCACATTGAGGCTATTATTGCCTCCCTAAATGTTCAGTGTGAGTGTAAAAACATATATTTAAAGGGGCAATTTAAAATTGTTAACTACGATATAAAATTACCAGACTTTTTTCCATTTTTTTCAAATAGGACCAAGACAGAAACTAGTTACAGGTACGAAAGTCGATATCACAATTAACAAAACGTAAGCCTACTTAATTTTTATTTAATTAGCATTAAATATATTCTTTTTTTAAGGCGAAAAGCATATTAAGGCTATTATCGCCTCCCTAAATGTAAATGTGAGTGTAAAGTGTTAAAGTCGTAAGTGTAGTGTTGTAAGTGCAAGTGTTTGTTAGACTTGGGTACCGCGAGGGACATCTACATCCTCTCAATAGGTACAGCTGGGACCAACTGTTATTTAACACTAGTTTTGTTTATTAATAAAAAAGGTTAAAACATTTGCCTATTCCTTCTAAAATAATTACATAATGATATACACATGTTTGGGAAAGTAATAAAATACAAAAATTCTTGCTTTTACAATATTCATGTTATAACAGTTATATTTTACATAAAAGACCTGAGAGGCCTGCCCGTTCGCAGAGTGTTAAATTACTTAACAATACTGTTTTATAAATGATAACTGTTTGATAGTTTTTTTGTTTTCTAATTTTGAATTAATAGAAATAGTATATTTACAGATAAACTACTTTAATTACACTCATAGATAAAATTCTTATCTAACTAGGGACCACCTTTTAAGTGTTTATATAATCAAGAAGATGAAGCTACTTTAATGCTGTATTAATTATTATTCCAATACTGTAAAAATTAGTAGAAACTTTATTTCATTACACAAAGATTGATTATCAATAGATCTACTTTTAATTTTATTTATACGAGTCACAACTAATGCTATCTGTTAAATTATTTAACTTCACCCAATTTTGGCTATGTAGGCATATAATTCTTTAAACTTAAAAATACAGTTTCAGAATATATATGCAATAAAAGTTTGACTCAATTTCAATTGTATGAATGTTAAGAAGAAAAAAATTGATTTCAAAACTTGTTTTGTTAAACTGAGAAAAATATCTCTACATTTATTTGTTCAATGCCGATTTGATTCAAAAATTTAATTAAAATTGATAGTTTAAAAAGCCAAAGTGTAATATCAGTACATAATTTAGCAGTAACAATCATATCACTCTAATGACACATCTGAAATTGTAAATCACGAATATATGAAATTTCTTTTATTTATTATTTTTGATAAACTCTGATATTTTTCTATAGATATTTTGAACAAATATTTTTACTTTCAATGAAGTTTGAATTTATTAGTTTCTTCCGGTGATTTACTATTAACTAATTGAAGGACTGTATTCTGATATATATATATATATATATATATATATATATATATATATATATATATATTACTGTAATAAAGAATGTATTTTTTAGTAAACTGACATGTTTTACTGTAGACTGTGCAGTTGTTCACTGTAGTTAAAAATCATTGAAAACATCATATTATTAAAAATTTCATATTTAATTTATCTAAAATAATTTTTACTCATCAAGAGTAAACAAATTTAGGGTATGCAATATATTAAAGAATTTCATTTAAATATGAAAATTAAATTAATATAACTTTGAACATTTATAATCTCAAACATCAAAATATAAAAGTTTCTTTTTGTTTATCTTGTCTTTACAATATTTATGCTGAGAGTGTTACAGTATCATTTTTAGTTATTTATTTTAATTTGCTAATTTTGAACTTACCTTATAGGTTTCGTATTGGTAACTTTATAATTTACATGGTAACAACTTTCCTTTGACCCATAGAAAACATATCAGAATGCTCCATATCTGAACACCTCCTGTCACTTGAACTATTCATGTTTGTCCATTTGGAATCAACAGTATTTTGGAAAACATTTTCGAAATTATTTATCTCAACATCTTCAAACGATTCTGTAATCACTAGTCTGTCTTCATCTTCATCTATATCATCGTCACTCTCTGATTTTTCAAATTTAATCATTACAGTTTGTTCCTGCAAATTTTTTTCAGGAATATTTGTTTTTGAATTCTGTACAACATTAGATGTAACAGAGGGTTCAGCTGAAGATGTAACAGGGATTTTCTTGGGGGGACTGCACGGGTGAACTTTGGATTGATGTTTTTGTAAAAGAAAGTTCCTTGTGAACGATGCTAGACAAGTTTTGCATTTAAAAGGACGTTCACCGGTATGTACTAATATGTGTCTTTTTAGATCAGTAGACCAACCAAACACTTTACTACAAAGATGGCATGGATATTTTTTCTTCTGCGGAAGTTTGGTGTTACAATTATCATTATTCTTTGGTTCATTATTTGGTTTCGGTGCAAGCTTCCTAACATTCTGCTCAATTTTCTTTGGTATTAGTTGTTTCCGACTTGAAGCTTTCTTAATTTCTTTAACCGAATTTGTAGATTCTTTATTTTCTTCCATAGTGATCATACAAAACTTAAGTGGATTAAATTCTTCATTTGTACCACCGTTAGTATTTGTTTCGTTTACATCTTCCATATCATTTACTTCTTTTTTTACACTTTGACAAATATCAATGTTGTCTGATTCACTGATGTTATTATTTAATATTTCACCCTTCTTATTTGATAAATTCATGACACAATTTTCCAATCGTTGTTGTAAATCAAACCGTATTAATGACAATGGAGGCTGATACTTCAATTTTACGTCTTCATCTAAACTAAGGTGATTTTCTTCAATTTTTGATTTCGTACAGTTCAAAGGGGTCTGCAATACTGAAGAATTATCACTACTACTTTCCTGGTAATCGGAAAACGCTGACACTGTACTGCTATCAGTACCACCTGATGGGCTTGGTTCAGAACTTGAGAGTGTAGATGAATTTTCTACTTTCAGTACACTTTCCAAAATACTCTGACTTTTTTTCTTTTTTTTAGAAAACAACCCACAATGTGGAAGTTCTCTCTTACCCAAAGTTTTAAGTTCAGTTTCATGTTTCTCTTTAATGTGTTGGGCAAAATGTTGAAGAAGTAAAGCTGCTGATGTTACAGTATCCTTACAGTCACCACATTTTAACTTCAAGTCTGAAACAAATTACATATCAGCTGATTATTCAAAAGTATGCCTTCTAGTTTTTCACCAATACCGAATTTCCAGTTTTTGGTATGTTAGCAATCCATATGTTATGTAACTAGTAAGAATTATTCAGATATATATTTATGGTAATTTTTTATCAAATCTTACAAAGTGAGTTAGAAAATAAAGGAATTTTTTGAATTTTGTGGACTATATTCCTCTGATTGGTTCACTTCTTTTGTCATTTTACATTTGTCTGTACAGTATATACACATTAGTTCCCTTATCTGATGTTTACCTTGTTACCAGCAAATGAATGTTCTTTTGGTGAATCTGACATGAGTAAAATGTTTATGTTTACAAGTGGTATAACATTTCTAAAAAGGCCTGAAAATGTTAAAGATGACAGGTTGCACTGAACACTCCAGCAAATCAACGATAAATTACAATGTTGAAAAAATTATAACCAAATTACTTTGAGATATTTTGCAGAAGTTAGAATATCAATAGTGTATGCCATTTTTTCAGGACATGAAATGTGTGACAGCAAAATGTGTCCATAACTGTTAAATTTTTATCAAAAAATTCACTGAATGAAAGTTGCTTAAGAAATATAAAATGAAATTAACAATCCAAAACTGCTAAAAAGTATTCTAATAAGTGACAAAATATGGATGTAATAATATGATGTAAAAACTTAAGTTCAATTGTCATAATAGAAGCTACCTGAGGAGCCAAGACTGAAAAAAAGCTAGCCAAGTTTGGTCAAACAAGAAAGTTAGTGCAAAGTTCTTGCTAAGAAGTCAAAAGATAAATAATTAACAGTACCTAAATTTTTTGTGTCATTGTGTTAAGTCTGACAAAAACACCCCAAAGTATTGAAAAACAAATCATAGCGAATGCACTATCTGTTTATGTGTCATGCTCATGCTGTCACATCTGCTCATGCTTCATTGCTTGGTCATAAATTTTTAGGTTAAGAAGAACACCGTAATTATTCCCCCAGACTCAATATTCACTGAACTTGATCCATGTGACTTTTTTCTGATATCAAATTATTTGGAAATTTGAATATAAATTTACTTGTGTTTATGGAATTTGTATTCCATAAATTCAATGTACTCAAATTATGTCAAAACTAAAAAAAGCAATAATAATAATAACAACATGAATATTAAATGATAATTATTTTAAGAACAGAAAAATTGATTATTTTAAGTATAGGCTACCTGTAAATGCTTGCATGGAAGACGAAGACAGGTAGAACACTATAGAAGCAGATACAAATCATTGACCATCAATATTATAGAAATTAAACCTGGAATTTAAAATAAAAAAGTTTATTGCTTGAACTATTAACACTAAAAATCATGCAAAATATAAACTATTATAAACTAATTTCAATTATTGTAAATTTCCCTCTAAAATTGTCTATTGGACTGCCACAACAGTTTACCTTAATGCTTCATCAGTAGCCAATTTTTTTAAATCAGTGAAAAACATTGAAGAATATCAACTGCAAGTGGTTAATATTTTTAAAAAATATTTAAAAAAAGAACAATTAGACCCTAATTGTTTTGTAATTTTGAACTGATTAACACTTATTAACTTTTACAAAGTACATATAATTATTTTTAATGATTAAAATTGTTTTTGTAAAAAAAATAAGTTGCCTATAAAAAATGACAATATTGCTGAACATATATTTTTGTTGTAGGTCTACACATGCTCAAAATAAGAATATAGGCTACTAAACTACTGAAGTAGTTTATTAAACTACTAAAGAATATAGAATACTAAACTACTAAAGTATCATCACCCTTCCATCTAGGGATGTTTTTGTGCAGATGCAGCACCTCTTTAACCCTACACATACCTGGTATCTTACTAGTTATCTAGCATCTTGCTAAGTATTCTACGTACATATGATGTCAGTTGCTTAAATACAATGCTACAATCAATGTGTTAAGAGTGATGACTTCATTGTCAATAGTTTGACAATGATTGTGAAACGTGAAACTATTGTTACTATTTATTTATTGTTAACTGGTGGCTACTAACATAAATAAAAGATCAGAGTTATGGTATACATCCAGTGCCCAATGCCAATGGCAAAACCAAATTCAGTTTAATGCCTAGAGAAAAAACTGAGATGATTATAAATTATGCTTACGTTTTGTGTTATATAGTGTGATGTGTAGTGAGACAACATGCATCTGAATGAAAGCACACAAAATCAGATATATATATATATTTGCATAATATACAAATAACATACCACAGATGGTATGTTTACCCGTGACAAAATGAGACTGTGCAACCCATTCCTATGCTAATAATTCTATAGTCTAGTTTTCATTCTTTAATATACATATTTTTTAAAAGGGATAATAGCCAACATCTTTCTATCTTTTTAGAGATTAATATTTTACTTAACGAGAAAAATGAAATTTCTGAGAGTAAGGTTTCATGGTCACGTTGTCCTACCAAATATAAATATACAAGCAAAGTTTACACCATAATATATAAAATATTATATTTGGATTCTCATTAAAACATATTATTTAAGTACAAATACAGCTCCAATTACATAATTAGGGGCCACACAAATAACAACCCAATATTTAGCAGCCTATTTATAAATCCAAAAGTTAGGTCCTATAATCTACTTTTTAAAGTATCAATTAATTAATGATTTGCTACAATACAAAACATAGTTGTTTAAATAATGAGTATTATTTCCTAAACGTCTTAAAATATGGATTATATTCAAAATAGTAAAACATATTACAACACTACTACTGCAATCACATAGCCTATATTGTGTAGAAGACAAGGGAAATATAATTTTGTATTTTAAATTAAGGTTTTTATCATTGCACTTAAAACAGTGTATACCTTGGAAATATTAGGCAAATTATTCCTAATTCAACCTTTATCATATTCACTAACTGGAGAAAATTTTAATGCAGCTATTAAAAAGAAAAACAAATAATAACAAATGTCAACAAGTAGTAATTTGAGGTTAGTGCCACTGCCTCTGTTATATTAATATTCAGTTCTAAACAACAAGAATTTAGTTTTTTGTATACTCAGTATCTATGACACTTACACTTTTTATTGGTACTATATCAACTCCAAGGTTTGTCTATGAAAAGCTTGATTATTATTAATTTGTTTTGGCAAGAATACAATGAATTTTTTAAATGTGACTTAATAAAATAACTGCATCTTGTTATGCAGTACTTGCACAAATCCTCAAGTACTGAACAAAAAACTAATTTATGAAGATCATTGATTTATTAATAGAAAGGTATTGGGGGAAATTGCATCCCAGAGTATAAGGGTAAAATTTTCTTTTCAGATTTTTTGTTGTTATGTTGGTAATGTTGCCATAGTTGCCGATAAGGTTTTAGAAGTAACAAATAATAAATGATAATGTACTGGATATATTGGCATTCTTAGTTCGATGGAATTTATTACTTTTTTAACAATAATTACTTGTTGTTGATTGTTTATTTTAATAATGGAGTTAGCTCGTGTTGATTATAGTTTAGTTGGTTTGACGTCACCACAATGTATGAAACTACTTCCAAGTACAGCTCCTAAGGCTGTTCAAAAAGTAAGTAGGTAGGGACAACACTGGAAAAAATATAACACAATATTAGCTTTTTTAAATACATTGTGTTTGAAAATACATTACGACAATAGTTTAATAATTATTGATCATTTTGTTTGTTATTATAAGTTAAAGGTACAGGAACTGTTAAATTTTACTTGTGATCAAGCAAAAATTGTGACTTATGGGTAATTTTTTTCTTGGAAGAACATGTACTAAAAAGTACCTAGGAAAAACCAAAGCTTAAAAAAATAGTTATGTTTTTAGTAACCCAATGTCACAAATTTAAATAAACACCTATTTTGACTTCTAGATTCCTTTTTGAGATGTTAAATTTGAATATAGACTATTACATACAATTTTGGAACATGTTTGTATACCAGCAAAATCCATTCAACAGCATTTTTTTAACATAATTTTTATTTTAAACACTGTTTGAAAATTTGATATCATCATTGTAATCAATGTAAAATCTGTTGTAATAATGTAATCTGAATAAAAAAAATAATTTTTTTTCAAATATGTTATAATGTGAAAATGACATACATGGTCCTTTTTTGTATTTCCAGTCTAATTTAAAAATTTAACAGGTAATTTATACAGATTCGAATACAGATTAAAAAAAATATATCACATCATTAAATTTGCTTTTATCACATCAGCTAGGTGTGCCATGGTTATTTCTATTTGTATTACATGTGTTATGTCAGTAAGTTTAAAATTTTTTGAAATGAATTTTTATGGTAAAAGTATGAATTTTGTAGGTGGTGATTGGTGATCATGATGGCGTTGTTCAATTATTTTCCTTAAAAAGAGGAGAAATTCAGCTTGGTTTTAAAACCTTACCTGCAGAAAAAATAAAACGAATCCAACTTGGAGGGGCATTAGGTAAACACATGTAACTAAGTCATATAACGTTTATGCTGTTTAATGTAGCTTTAAACTATTAAAAGAATGTGGTGCATCTTGAACCTTAAACAATTAAAATTTTTTAAATTTTTTGTAATTATTTACCAGAAGTAGGCCTAAATAAAGTATTTAAAAAAACGTGTTAATGCACATAACATTTATTAATATTAGGAGTTTACTGAAATAATTTTAATAACATTTTATAAAAGTTGGAAAAAGTGTAATTAGGACTAAAATACACTGGTAATGTATTTTCATCCTAGCTAAGTTGTACCACAGACTAATTATTAGGAGGCAAGCAAATAAAACTAAATTTTTAAAAGAAAGTAATATTTTATTAATGAATTTGCTACATCTAAAATAATAATGAAAGAACTGTTTTGCTTTTAAAGTCTCCAGACAAATTGAAATCCTTACACAATAAAGGTGTATTTGGCAGACTGTTTTTACAAAAAAAATTAGTCTACTTAAAATTACTTGTGCTTCTCCTAGTCTTAAAATAAAATAGGAGATTCTGCTTATCTATTTATTATTAAGAATGCTTATAGTTAAAAACCTGTTATTAAATTAAAAAACCAACTCAGTATTGACTGTTTCAATAAAATTTTGCTTATAGTCTATAATTACCCGAACAAAATGTGTATCTCCAAAAATCGAGCTTGAATTGTATCAAAGAAGTAAAAACTTAGCCTAATTATTCAAAATTGGTTCAAATCAGATTTGGCTGAAATTTTTGTCATGTAGGCTCAAAGACCAAAATATAGATTTCGTTAAAATTCATGACTCAAGTCACTGTAGAAAATTTGGATAAATGATTTTTATGGTTTGTGATAAATTGAAAAAAAATATAAACTGAGCCAACGAAATTTTTTCCCATTTTACTGACAAATTGTTGACCTAAATTTTTTTTCAAATTCTTACATTGACTTGAGTTATGATTCTTCTTATGTGATTAAAGTTTGAACAAAATCTGTTAAGACAATTTTAATTTTTTTGTTTAGCTTCTGAACCATACATTTTTGTTGACATAATTGAATGTGAGAAAGTTTGTATAAGGGTTTCTCACCATTTTTTTAAATTGAAGCAATTTTTAATTCTTTTACTTATTTCATATGAACTAAAGTCAACTAATAACTAATTAAGATTTTATATTACAGGTACAGTCAAGGATAAAATTTTTGTGGCTTCAAAGAATGAAGTCCAAGGATATACAAAAAAGGGGAAAATGTTTTTAGGATTTGATACAAACCTTACGGAATCAATCAAATCAATGTAAGTTATCTACAGAATTGTTTTCTTTTGTACTGTTAAAACAAATTAAATTATGCACATTATTGTAAATTCTACTAAATTGTTATTGTAATTATTGCTAAGTAAATTATAAAGAATTTTTTATGTTATTTCTCTAAAAAAACCCTCCAAAAGTTATCTAAAAACAACAGTGATGGGAAAAAAATTCCAATTCACAATATGACTTTATTTACAAAGTAATCATTTCCATAATTTTCACATTTTTGTTTTCTAAATTGCACACATATTTTTGATAAAAAACACTGTCTTTTTTTATTTGTTAATTTAATTGTTATTGGTGTTCAAACATGTTAAGCTTTTGTAAGATTTTTGGTTTTGCTATAAGATGTACAACTTTTAAATAAGCTAAACTAAACTAAAAAAAAAAAAAAAAAAAAAAAAAAAAATGTTACATACATTTAAAGACTTTTGGCAAAGTCAGTAAACCCCATTCAATATATATATGTATATTGTCTCAGGTATGTCAGTGGTAGTGATCTGCTCGTAGCTGGAACACATGTTTATAACCACTATAAGGACTGTAAAGATGCTAACTCTTTTCGTTGTGGGGATAAAATTAATGATGTAATTTGCCTATCAGCAGAAAAAGTAAGTAAAGAACATTTTATTTCTTGCTTTACTTTCTTCATCACTAAATTAACTTCTGTTTTCAAAATTGTTAATGACAGAATATTTTTGTTATTATTCCATAAAGGTTGAGAAAGTGGACAAGACTTTCTGGTTGAGAAAGTGGGATCTACATCTGAGTTTATTGAACACTAGCCAGCTATAGAGATCTCTCTGTCTCTGGCTGGAACAATAAATAAATAACAGCAGGCAAGTTGGGATAACCTTGATGGGAATTCCTATAGTAAACGTCTCAATTTTGTTTCATGTTCCAGTTGCATCGAATGATACCTGTACTTGCTTGTGAAGATCGAATGCTTAGAGTGCTTGACCATTCATTGTTAAGTCACAGTTATCCTTTACCAAGTGCGCCTACTGTATTACACTTGTACAATAATGATGGAGGAAGCTCAGGTCACCAGTTGTTGTATGGGACACACGATGGCAGCATCGGTCTTGTTCAAGTTACAAAGTAAGTATCATTTTTAAATTATGATGTTATTGTGGTAACTGAAACTAACTTTTAAAAGATAAACAGTGGTTATTGTCATAATAGAACTGCATCTATGATAACTACAAGAGCTAAATAAATTTGAAAAATTAAACACTTGTTATAGTTAGGCTTGCATAATTTTTATTGACCAACCAGGACACCTGGTTTGTGGGGGAGGGAAGGCAGAACGCTGGTGTTTAAAATATAATGTATTTGGTCTATGTAATGTATAAATATAATACTTTATCCAATAAAACATAACGAAGTATAAATAAAAAATTAAAGAAATTATGAATGGTATTGTTTAATCAAAACATGACTAATTCAATTAAAAATTAGTAACAACTAAACTTTTTTCTTAAACCAGCAACATTTTTCACTTGAACACTTTTTTTCAGTATATTTTATTTTTTTTGTTTTTAATTTTTTCAACCAATTCACTACAAATAATTAAAAAAAATATTTTACCTAGCATCAATGCATACACTGTTGACTCCTGAATTAAACCTCTTTCAAGTTACTCCAGACTCTTGTTAAACTTGCAAAAACTTTTGGAATTCTTAATAATAAAATAGTATAGAACAATAAAATAGTACAATTAAACAATAAAATAGAACAAGAAAATTTATACAACAATTTAGAACAATAAAATAGTATAGAATAATCTAAATGAATGTAGCGCTGCACAAACTAGCAGATTTCTGAATAAGAACACATTACAACTAAACAGTCAACTCCACACTGCATAACTGTGGTAATGGAACTACAAAAAAAGGCATGGCTATTGAAGTTTATTTCACCTCTAACTTAACATGTTGGACTTGTCTAAAGCACTATTGGTATTCATAGTAAACCCCCTGTCTCCAATACAAGATGATATTGTACATGATCATTATTTTTATATGAACCAAAATTTATTGAGATTAGGATATTTTGGTAACCGGGCAGGACACTGGGACAGCTCTCTAAAACTGGGATTGTAATGTTCAGACTGGCCACATAAGCTACTGGGAGGATTTCCGGTGAGCCGCTGCCAGAATTTTAATGAAAAGCACCGGTTGACTGGTGAAAAAGCATGCTTTTTGCAAGCTTCATCTTCAAATATTAGATCTGTGAATGTAAAAATGATTGTATGCACCACACTCCACAGGCTACTTAAGCCCTCAGGTGCAACATATGCACTTGGTGAGTATAATTGCGTTTTATGCCTTGTACAGATCATAAAGATGTAGGATAGTTCGCTTACAGGCTTGAAGTTCATAGGTGAGAGACCTCTCTTTTCCCCAATCAAAAAATAATAAGGTAGATTGGTTACAGGCTTAAAGTTTGGAGGGTATACAGCTTTCTTTTTTCAATCACGTAGGTATAGGGTAGTTTGGTTACAGGTTTGAGGTTTGAAGGGTATATAGCTCGCTTTTACCAGATCAAACCATGATACAATAATTTTCAACAAATTTTATCAGGGAAGAGTTTGGTGCCAATTTTTATGCAGGCGCCGCTTTTGGTTCTACGTTTCTGGTTAAAAATTTGACCCCAGTCCGACTCTAGGGACTGTTCCGGTCAAACTGGGATGTATAGCAATTCTAGTTATGATGAACATTCTGTTGAAGTTACAAGGTGGTAAAACATTTATTTCAATGGAATTGCCAAGTAAGTGGAAAGGAGGCTGTAAATTACCTAACTTGGCTATGTCACTCAGGAAGGTAAAAATGACATGGACAGGCAATGACGATAGCACAGATTTTAAAAAGACCTTTAATTTATCATGTTTACTAAATCTGCTAATTTAAGGTTTTTCATTGTCATAAAGATCAGGGGTAATTCCAAAGTGGACATTGGACAATGGCAAACACAGAGGAAGCATCCAGTGCTTACACTGCTATGACATGACTGGAGATGGTGTATTAGATCTTCTTGTTGGACGTCAAGATGGATCTTTGCAGATCTATACTCTACCCATTGATGAAACTGAAGATTCTCTTCCTCCTGCTGAGAGGTTTTCTTATGTATGTATTGTGTAATGTTTGATAACCATTTTAAAAGTTTTTGTGACTTTCCAATAGGTAAATGCTATCTTAATGTTTAGGTTTGCAATGAAAGCGTAACTTCCATCCAAGGGGGAATAGTTGGTAATCAGGGGTTCGATGAAATCATAGCTACTACTTACACAGGTACTTTGATCTTGATAACTGCAACTGTTATAATTGTAATGCTGTATTTTTTGATCATGAAGGCAGCGAGTGTTATCCCAATGCACTTCAGCTTTTAGGCTTTTTGTGTATTTCCCATTCCCTAGACAATCCAGTTTAGTTCTGTGTCCTTTGTGAGTCTTAAAACTTGCTTCGTTAAGTTTCCAGTTTCTAGAGGAGCTTCTGTAAGGATCATCAGCCTTTTATTCTACATTGCCTTGCATTTTATAAGTAGATTTTCCCTTGTTTGCACAATCTGTAAGTCAGCTGTTTTAGCTAAGACAGTAGTATTTAAATGCTTCATGTTCTGTCCTGAAGCTCAAAATTTCCCTCTGATTACCTCGACTTAGTGAGGTGATATGTTTAAGAGTCTATGATTGGATTGATACAGTGGCTAGTAAAGTTTACTTAAAAAAAAAGTATTGTCGTATTGCCCTATACTTTTATGTACAATGCAGGGCAATTTGACAAGTTTTAAGCTGACTAAGACAGTTTTTTAAATGAGGTTGTTCAAAAAACACAGTTATAACCTCAATGAAAGCACAGCGTTAAACACAATGCATTAATCGTTGTATTCGGTTACACTAAACAAAACTTGCCAGTATTCGATGCCTTGGGGTGTTGGTGTGTGGCCAGTGAAAATACAATGCAACATTGTGAGTTTTGCAGTTCCTATCGTTATTTGTGTAGTCAAGTGGTGTAACTAATCTTATAAATTTTTTCCATAAATGAATTTCACAACCTTAATAGTTAAATTTCATGGTACAGTGCATTTGATGAGTAAAAACTTGTGTATGTGTTTAGTGGAACCATAAAACTTATTAAAATATTAGTAAGAATTCCAATGACAATGGCAAAACCAGAACAGCAAAAAGATTGAACTCATATTTAAGGAATGCAGTGAACCAAGAAAAGTTGACAGAGCTGCGTATAACAAGTAAAAAAAAGCATGATTTCACAAATAACAAACTTTAATGAAATAGTTATTACAATTTTTTTCAAGAAAAAAATATAATGGATTTTATTTATAAATAATATATTTTATAATATTGTGTTAAATCTGTTATTCGCATTATAATGTAAATTGTATTGGATATTTGGTGGGAAAAAATAAAATTTTTACACAAAATTCTACACATTATCTCTTAGTAAAATAACCACTGGTCACCACTGCTCTCCAGCAGTTTATCTATGAAATTGTAATAATTACCTCAAAATAACATATTTTTATCAATAAACAACAAATGAATATTTAATCTGGACGTTTATAATAATAATGTTCCTAATTATTTGTCAAATGTTTTAGTAATTAATTTTAGGCTTAACTTATTTCTTCTCATTTATAACAGAGTATGAAAACACTTTTTGCTTAGGTTGGTTCTTTGGCCTTACAACAGAAGTGATAGATAAGCAAATGGGCGGAGATGCAGGAGACTTAAATACGAAAGTAAAAATTTCAAATGATGATAAACAGAAGATTGTACGTTTAAGGTAATATTCTATTTTATAAGTTATTTAACATGTTATGAAACAGCTATTTAAAAATTGTACTTATTTATTTAAATTACTATTATAGCTGCTTTGATAATGTAATTGCAATCATCAGGTAGTAAAAAATAAATTACCATCACTCGTAATATTTTTTCTAATGTTTATGCAATTCAATTCTTTTAATTATTAATTTATTAATTATTAATTTTATTATTTAAATTAATTAATGCCGGTGGAGGCAGCTGAAGTGAGCAGCTGATGGGCTTAGCGACCCCACCATACCTCTAGCTCATTCTACTCTCACTCATTTACTCTACATACACATAACACACACACACACACACACACACACACATACACATCCGCAGGGGGTGCAGAATAGGTGCACCTAATGAGAGAACCTAGACAAACCTCGCGGCACCCGAGTCTAACACACACTTACACTTACAACACTACACTTACGATTTAAACACCTTACACACACACGTACATTTAGGCATTTGCTGTACCTGTTCCGTTATGTCTGGGAATGGCGATACTGCTTGGTTTCGTTTGGCGGGGCCAAGTATGTGGAACCTGATGTGTGCCTAGCACTGCCGAGGACCTCTGATGGGATAAGTTCTGGGACCGAGCAGCCTATAGGCGCCTGGCAAGCACATGATGTTGAGTTATGGGTGTCGGAGCCCATAGCTGAGTCTATCGAAACAAGTGGTTGCATTCTGTGAGTTCATAGAGGGCGGCTGTCAGTGGTACTTGGGTTTAGGGAACCGTAACTGTGTACCAGAACCCATTCCTAAAATATTCTGGAGTGCTGACAGACATGTATTTCGGCTCCAGGATATTTGGAGGTCCCCCCCAATTTATTGGGGATTCTTGCTTTAGTTCGAGTATCCTGGGCTACTGATGACGTCTGGGTGCACCCTGTGCCACTTGCTCAAAACATCTTCGTTCATGAATCGCTCGGAAAACAAATTATGGAAACTACAAACAAAATCGCCAAAGGTCTGTTAAAGAAGCCTAGTTTGACTTTGTCAAATGGGTCTGTTGGTTCAGTGGAGAAGGATGAAAATGTGGGAGGCAAGGAGATGAGTACTGAAGCACTTCATTTACCATCTCCTAGATATTTAATTTTTAAAAACTCGGTGGAAGGGGCAGACTTATCTAAAGTATCGCCCTTTTTGATTAATAAGGCAATTGTGGGAAGAGCAGGTCCTGTTGCTTCTATTAAGAAGCTGCAGAACGGGACCTTGCTAGTGCAGACAAACAGCGACAAGCAGAGCTCATCACTCCTAAAGATGACAACATTTTTTGAAAGTGTCAAGGTTTCTGTGGAACCCCACAGAACATTGAATTCTGCTAAGGGAGTGGTGACTTGCAGAGATCTCCTCCATGTTGACCTAGAGGAGATTAAATCAGAGTTGGGAAAGCAATCAGTTGTAGATGTGTGCCGTATTTTTCATAACAATAAGGGGCAAAAAGTAGCTACTGCTTCATTGATTTTGACTTTTGGTAAACCTACCGTACCAGACCATATCTAAGCCGGATACCAGCACCTTTCGGTTAGGCCGTACATGCCAAACCCGAGACGGTGTTTTAAATGCCAGGGTTTTGGACACGTTAGCTCCATATGCCGGAAGGATCAGGTATGCGGTAATTGTAGTGGTAATAGTCATGATAGTGAGCAATGTAAAGACGATCCAAAGTGTTGCAATTGAGGTGGAGACCATCCTGCTCGTTCCTTCGACTGCCCTAAGTTTAAGGACGAGAAAGCGATTCTTACTATCATGGCCAAAGATAAGGTATCTTTTTCGGAAGCAAGGAAGGTTTTCAAAAGCTCAAAGTCAATAATTGAAGGCAAATCGTTTGCTGCTGCCACGTCGAGTAATAAAACATCGTGTGCTAATTGCAAAGAGCTAACTAAAACGGTAAAAGCATTATCGGAACAGGTAGCTCAATTGCTTACTCTGATCTCTGCGGGTTCCATTCCTGATTCGCTGTCTAAATCGTCTGAAACGTCTTCTTCTGAAGTGTCTTCAAAAGGAAAGGATACTCATCTTTCGAAAGTCGCTACTAACACCCTTGTGACAAAGTATCCGAGGACTGTAATTCCGGAAGCAAAGCCATCTTCTTCCAATCTAGTCGCAAGTGTTAAAGTCTTCGTCTAAAAACATCCCTTCGGGACTAGTCCATTTTCTCAAAAAATCGAACACATACCCACCAGTGGTTGTGTCTAAAAAAGAAAAAATACAAACAAAGAAGGAAAAAAAATCAAAGGAAGGAGTTGCTTCCAAGGTGCCTCCTTCCAAAACTACTATTTCGACAAAGTCGGACATTAATCACAGTAGTGATTTGATGTCCATTGATTCTGATAAATCAATGAATCAAAAGTGTGAATCTGAAAAGAATCCAGTTGTATATTAAACCTAAGAATTCAATGTCTGCATGTTCCAAAAATAATGTGATACAATGGAATGTTAATGGGGTAAGAAGCCATATTGAAGATCTGAAGGTTCTTGTACGAGATATGTCGCCTTTAATACTGTGCCTTCAGCAGACTCACTTGCGTGAATCTCACATTTTCAGTTTCAGGGGTTATTCTGTTTTCAGAGCAGATTTCATCGCTGAGGAAAGAGCCAGATGTGGTGTAGCCATTCTGGTTCACAACTCAGTAGAGTCGGTTCTTGTGAATATAGTAACTCCTTTACAAGCTGTTGTCGTTCAAATAACCGTACCATTCAAACGTACAATCTGCAGCCTATATTTACCGCCTAATTACAATTTCCAAAACAATGAAGTACGTGACTTAATATGCCAATTGCCACCGCCGATATTATTATTAGGTGATTTTAATGCTCATCATACTGCATGGGGTTCATCAAGCTGTAACTTTAGAGGAATACGCATTGAAAGGATAAGGTCCGAATTGGGTTTATGTCTTCTTAATAACGGTTCCCATACGCATTTAGTGGCATCTACTGGCAATTGGACTGTTGTTGACTTGTCATTCTGCAGTCCAATTCTGAGAACGAAGTTTGAATGGTCGGTATTACCTGATCTTTACGGCAGTGATCATACTCCCATTAATATTTCATTGCGTAATTTCCCTCGTCTGGATCATCGCCTGCTGCGTTGGATTCTGAAAAAAGCAAATTGGGAGGAATTTATGAAGAAACTTGCATCACCAGACATTGAATATAATGACTGTAGTGTCAAAATTTACTCAGAACATTTTACAAGCAGCAGAGAAAGCTATTCCAAAAACTTCAGTACGCCCTTCACGTCGACCTGTCTCTTGGTGGAACGAGGAGTGTAGGAAGGCGTTACGTCTACGTAGAAAAGCTCTGAGGAGATTCAACAGAAACCCAACAAGTGAAAACCTTGAGCAATATAAAGTTCTTCGTGCAAAAGCTCGTAGAATATTCAGGCAAAGCAGAAAGGATTCTTGGACCCAATACATTGGAACAATATGTAGAACAACACCTACTTCTGTTGTGTGGAAGAAATTGCGTTCCATTTGTGGTCCGCCTCCATCTGTAGGAATGATGGGACTTCAACAGGCAAACGGATTATTGGTTTCTGACATTTCCGATATTGTAAACCTTTTAGGGTCATCCTTTGCAAGTTTTTCCTCTTCTGCAGCCTATAATACTGCCTTTTGTAAACACAAAAGCGCATTAGAAAAATTGCCTTTCACTGTCGGTACTTCTGATGATTCTCCTCTGAACAGTCTGTTTACTCTACGTGAGCTAGAATCTGCACTGCTGTCCACCAAGGATTCAGCTCCAGGTCCTGACAACCTTGTTTATGCCATGATTAAAAATCTTCCACTGTCTGCTCGAAATATACAATCGTATGTATGAGGAGCGTACATTCCCTGGCGATTGGTTGGAAGCTACAGTAATTCCCATTCTTAAACCAGGCAAAGAGAAAACTGATCCAAGTAGCTATCGTCCTATTTCTCTTACCAGCGTGCTATGCAAGCTGGTAGAAAAAATAATAAATGGTCGCCTTGTTTGGTATTTAGAAACTAATAAATTACTATCTAAAGAACAGTGCGGTTTCAAACAAGGACGATCTTCGATGGATCATTTGGTTTTGTTAGAATCTGCAATTCAAAATGCCTTCCTCTTGCGTCAAACACTTGTTGCAGTATTTTTTGACCTAGAGAAGGCATATGACATGGCCTGGAGAAGAGGAATACTGAACATTTTAAAATCATGGGGTATACAAGGCAGGATTCTAGCTTTTATTACAAATTTCCTGTCTAATAGGTACTTTAGGATACGTCATAGAGCTACAGTTTCAGATCGATTCCACTTAGAGAATGGTGTTCCACAGGGGAGTGTATTTAGCGCTACCTTGTTTGCTATCACAATGAATGGAATTACCGCTAATGTGCAATCCCCTGTCCGATGTTCGCTCTTCATGGACGATTTTGCTATTTATATAAGCACCAGAAATATGGCAACAGCTGAAAGAACTCTTTAGCTGGTAATAAATAAGTTGCAGACATGGACGAGATCTTTAAATGCTTTAAAGCAGACATGGTTTTAAATTCTCTGCTGCTAAAACTCTGTGCATTGTCTTCAGTCGCCGTCGTTATATCTTGATGGTATACAGCTCCGGACTTTTCCATCTGTTCGATTTTTGGGTCTAATATTTGACGAAAGGTTCTCATGGAGCCCTCACGTGCGTGATTTAAAGTTACGATGTAACAAAATTCTCGATATGTTGAGGGTTCTTAGTAGTTCTCAATGGGGCGCTGATAGGACCAGTATGTTGTTGTTTTATCGTGCTGTAATTCGTTCGCGAACTGATTACGGTAGCATTGTATATTCATCTGCTAGATCATCGATTTTAAAGAAACTAGATCCTGTTCATAACTCGGCAATCCGTCTTATTTCTGGTGCTTTCCGTTCAAGTCCCGTCGTGAGTATTCTCGCCAATGCTGGCAAACCATCACTCTCTCGTCGGAGACAGCAGTTACAATTAAGTTATGTATGTAATATGTTATGTAAACCATGGCATCCTGCTTATAATACTGTTTTCCATAATCAGTTGCACCAACACCATGAACCCGACTGCACACCACAGCCCCTGTTGGCATTAGAACAACCCGTATTTTTGAAGACTTGCGTATTGAACTACCCCCAATGTTTGAAAGGTCCTTTTGTCATGTCCCTCCATGGATAATCAATATGCCGACCTTTGATTTCTCTTTGTGTACATACCTGAAAGACAACACTCCTAATATTGTGTATCAACGTGAGTTTTCTCGACTGACTAATTCATATCCATCTGCTAAATTTATTTTCACAGATGGTTCTAAGATGAATGATAATGTTGGGTGTGCGTTTTATTCACTGGACGAAACATATAAGTATGGATTACCCTCAATTTGTAGTGTCTTTACAGCCGAACTCTTTGCCATCTTTAAGGCTCTGAACACTATTGAATTCGATAGTTTGCATTACGTAGTTTGTTCTGATTCAGAAAGTGCTCTCCAGGCAATCCGGGATATGTATTCGGTAAACCCTCTCATTCAAGATATTCTGTGCTCTGTCCATAGACTTGAACTACGAGGTGAAAGAGTATCATTTATCTGGATTCGTGGTCACTGTGGAATATTTGGAAACACTAGCGGATAATGCGGCAAAGGAAGCAACTATTCAGTCGCCATGCACTCAACGTGTAATCTTGTCTGACTTTCTTTGTCACGTAAAACATTTAATTCTTCTACAGTGGGAAAATGAATGGGCAGCTACAAGCAGTAACAAATTGAGGGTAATTAAAAATACTGTTCGTCCTTGGGGGTTGTCAATACGTGCAAGTCGTAGAGAAGAGGTGGTGATTACCCGCCTTCGCATTGGTCACTCCATGTTAACGCATGGATTTCTGATGGAACGCGGGGACCCACCTGAATGCGAGTTCTGCAGGTAAACCATCACAATAAAACATATATTGCTTGATTGTGATGGTTTCCAAAATTTGCGAGTTATGTGTGGTCTGAGCAACTGTTTGCAGACGATGTTGGGAGATAGTGCCTCGGCCGTTGACCGGGTTCTATACTTCCTTCATCGTCTGGATGTTTTAAATAAAATTTAATTTATATATTTGTTATTTCTTGTGTTATTTTATTTATTTATTTTATCTTATAATTTTATTTCTGTTATGTTTATATATACTTTTACGAATTGTTATTAAATTTTATTCATTATTCATTATTCATTGTTATTTAGTTCTTTAGTATTCGTTATTGTAATATAGCTATACCTGTTATTTAAAATTCTGTTTAATTTATTTTTACTGTTGTAGTTTGTTGTTGTTGTTGTTGTTTTCTTCTTAGTTAAGTAAAATTTTGTATAATTTTTTTTTTTATACTTTTATTTTGCATGACGGCGATGATAACCTTAACGGTTTTTCGCTGCAAAAAAAAAATTAATTAATTAAATCAGATCTTGTATTTAGAAATTGTATCAAAATTAGTTGGGACTGATTAATATAATCAACATTAAATTAATGCTTCAGATTACATAATTGTTCAGATTATTGAACATAGACATAAATGTGGCTAAGGATTGTTTACTTGTATAGTAGTATATTTAAATGGAGCTTAGAAATAATAATTGACCTAAAATGCCACTGAATGACAGAAAATTCTTTTATTTAATACATTAGAACATTATTTTGACATCATTCTCAGAAATTTTGTTGTGATTAAAGAAACATCAAATTTCTTTGGTAGTGTAATATACCAAAGATACATGATAAAAGATCTTTGATGAAATAAATTTGATGGTTCTTTGATTAACTACCCTTGATCAACTTTGATGAATCTTTGACATGTTGTAATATTTGACAAAGATTTTTCAAAATGCATAGGTAATAACCTAAAAATTTTGTTATTTCCTGTCAGTGTCATATTATTCCTTCTGTTCCTTTCATTGCATACAATTTAAAATGATGACGAAATTGTCAAAGACTTTTGAAGCAGTAAAAACTTAATTTTACAATATGAAAAATAAGAGTGTTTGTGGAACATCCACACTAGTGCTTACAAAAACCGAAATCTAAAATACATTCGTTCTTAAGAATCATCTATTTTAACCACAATTTTCAAATGGAATTCTATAATAATAGTGACATTTACACCTCATAGCTTTCTCCTCTGAATCCATGGTCAGACCAAAATCATTTTTTCATTTTCCTTCTTTTTCTTTAGAAGTGCCACAGCAAGATACATGCTTAATGTAACAGTATAACAAATCAATGTTATTTGTTCCATTACAGCTATTGCACTTAAGTAAACACATCTACTTAAAAAATACATCTACTTAATAAACCAGCTGATCAAAGAAATTTGATGAATGTAACATGTTTTTTTAAAAATTTTGATAAAATTTTGACAAATACGAGACAAGGTATGTGGTCAAAGTTTCATAAAATATTTAACAAATATTTGTGATTTATCTTTGATAGTGTAATATGCATCTTGGGAAAGTGTTCAATTCTAAGAAGTGTAAGTAGGTGTGATTTGAGGATTAGACATCATGAATCCAGACAGCAGAATGTCTTCCTTTCAAAATTGCAAGAACACATCGCTTAGATTTTAGGTTACAACTGTTCAGGCAAATCTTTGTTTTGCATAATGTATCATTGAAAGAAGATAATAGGATTATAGAACTGCTCTTATCAGTACAAAGCAACATAAAACAATCCCCACTGTGCCTAACATCCAGGCACTTCTTATATGACATGCGATCAACCCTTGTCTCCTTATGGAAAGGAAAGGAAAGAAAAAAGATTTTTTTTAATGTACAGATATACAAACAAGACTAAAAAATGCAAAAATATATTACATTTGAGAGTTGTGAATGTAAAGTGGGAATTTGTATATAACCTTGATTTAAGAATGTCATTAAAAAAATGTTTCTTTAAATTTGTTAATACATTTTATTTATAATTTCTTTTGTCTGTCATTTCTATGAATAACAAATAAAAAACAATTATATACTCTCAATGCGATAGAGAAGTGTAGCACAAAATTTTGTACAATTACATTGGGTTTTGATTATTAAAGTTCTAGTGTACTAAAGAAACAGCTGTTGTTCAAAATCAGTTATTTGGTGAAAGTAAAATACTGTCCTATTGCTGCGGCACCCTTGTGTCACATTAAAATGTTTGTTTTGAGCTTATTATTGTGCATTAATATTGTTAACTTTTAAACATTTATATTAAATTTATTTTCTTTTTTTTTTCAGAACAGAAATAGAAGAGATAGAGCTTAGAGTGGCGAAAGAAAGAGAGAAATACCAAACAGCTACACAAGAAGATTCAGGTGGATATTCTGCTATACCGTTTCTTGCAGTTAATGATAAGGTATATCAGTTTAATTAAAAGCTTGTTGTTTAAAAAATTAATATTTTAAACTAATTTGCTTAGATATATAGCTAATGTCAATAGCCAGAAAGTAAACAAACTATTCCAAGTATGAAAAAGATCTGTTTTAATGATGTTATTTCGAGGTTTTGTCACTAGGTAGCACTGTAATACACTTCCTAATAGTTTTCTTTTCATTTTGATGTTTGGTACCTACTTTACACACCATTTAAGACAATGGTTTTTGGTATTATGGTCACTTGCTAAACAGCTGACCTACACTGAATATAGTATGTGTGGTCCTGCTTGTAATCAATGTTTAGTTTGCTGAATTATTGTTTTGTAGTATAGTAGAGTCCCGCTTGTCCGACTTTCCATTTAATCCAACCTAGCCTCAAAGAACATCATTTCAAACAATTTAAAAGATGTGTACATCTCAGGCCTTTATGCCTACATATCACTTACATGCCCAACCGATGACCTACATTCTCTTCAAAAGGATGAAGGGGTTCGTTCATCCTTATAAATGCTCTGTTCGTTCATTTCCGTCTTTTAGTATAATTTCATCATTTCAGATTTGTGGAAGGGTTGATGTTTAGAGTACATTCTGCTTGTATGTATTTCGTAACATTTTATGTATTTCTTTTATTCACTGTTTTCTAAAAAGTGTTATGATGGCTTTTAAAAGGAAAAAAAGGTGACTGTTTCACGTAAGTTGTAGCGGTGAGAAAACATCAAACAGTTGGTAAACAAAAAACAATTACTTACAATCTTTTTCCATCAAGTTTGATGACTTGAAGTACTGCTCTTTATTACAGTAGTGAGATTCTGTGTACTTTTTAAGTTTTAGTACAATATATCTAATTCATATTATGTAATATCGTGGATATAATCTTAAAATAAATTAAAACTCTTCAGGTTTACTATGAACTAGTAACTTTATTGTACTAACTAGGAGAGCTACATGTTCTCGGTGTGGCGGTCACCGTAGCACTGGTACGCCGTCATGGGCGGGTGCGACAACTAGCCACAAGTGGTGCCAACCGTAGGGCAATACAAATACCTATATACTACATTTCTCCACCCTTAATTCAAGCGGTATTATATCATATAAAAATTCTCATTAATTTTTATTTATTTAAGAAATGTAAAAATGATATATATAAAAAAGGTACAATATTAAAGATTTAATTTGTTCGGTTTTGAAATGTTCCATTTGGGTCTTTCGTTAACATTAAGAGTTATTGGAAAAGTCTTTTCACTACTGCACTAGCTGGTCGTGGTTTATCAATCATATCATCACCCGCACTTATCGATACATGTTCAGTCACTGACGAGCTATCACTTTGCACAACTAACTTTTCATCGCGGCGCGATTCGTTATCTGAGCCACTTGTATCAATAACATTTGGAACACTTTCTTGTCGAACAGCTGACTCGGTTTCTTGGATAAACTTCGCATGCGTGTAGATCATTGGGCACAGGTATTTCACTCTTCTTGGCAGGTCCCATCAGTTCTCTTGCAAATCCATCGAAGAAGGTACCTACTTCAATGATCTGATCTAAATGTCGTTTCCAAACCAGTCGTGGATCATCCAAAACTTTGCAGAGGTAATTTCGTGGACCAAGGACTTCTACGATCTCGGCTTTTCTCCACCCTGGTTTATTTGGCACTCTATAGTCGCGAACATAAACTAATTGATTTGGTTTGAAAATTAGATCTCGATTGCCTTTATAATATTCTATTTGCTTTGCAGCTTTATCAGGTGACATGTTTTCTCTGAGCAGATCTAATCTCGTTCTTAGTTCTCTTCCCATCATGAGTTTTGCTGGAGTTTGGTTCGTCGTACAGTGTGGAGTTGTTCTATACATCATTAAATATCTTGAAATTAGAGTTTCTTTACCCCCCCCTGGTTCACAGGATCTAGAAGCATTTTCTTCATGCTGCTCTTGAAGGATTTGACTGCGTTTTCTGCCGCGCTGTTCGTTGACAGATGCGCTGGTGCCGTTCTCGCATGTCGTATACCATTTTTCTTCAAAAAAAAAGTAAATTCTTCGGATGTAAACTGCGCTCCTTTGTCCGAAACTACGGTCTTTGGCAAGCCAAAACGCGAGCAGAAGTCTCGACATTTTTCAATCGTCGATGCCGCGTCACATCTTCCCATTGTATAGACTTCGGGCCATTTAGAGTAGGCATCTGTTAAAATTAGGTAGGTTTTTCCTTCGAATGGCCCCAAGAAGTCTATATGGACTCTTTCGAGTGGCTTACTACAATTTTCGTATTTGATCAGCTTGGCCTTTTCGGGGTTATCTGCAACCCGTCTGCAGATGTCGCAACTCTTTGCGAAATTTTCTATTTGGCTATCCATGCCCGGCCACCAGAAAAATTGCCGTGCAAGCGATTTCATCTTGCTGGAGCCCATATGAGTTGCATGGATTTCTTCCAACAGCTCCAGTTGGCATTTTTCGGGTATGATGACTCGGTAACCCCAAAATATTAGGCCACTTTCAATACTTAGTTCTTCTTTGCGGAGGTGGTAGGGCTTCAAGCTGTCTTCTACTTTGCCAGGCCACTCTGTCATCGTGTAAAGCATGACCTTGTTCAAGATTGCATCGCTCTTGATGCTTTGCCTGAGCTTTTCGGCACTTACTGGTGTTCTCTCTTCTATATGGAACACGAAGTAATCGCGTGACTCGTCAGTTTCTTTCTCATTATGCTCCATCGGCAACCTTGACAGTCCATCCGCTCCTCCGTTGTTTTGACCTTTGACGTACTTCAAATTGTACTGTAGGCCGCTGAGGTACCAGGCCCATCTTTGCAACCTGCCCGCAGCCATTAGGGGAATCCCTTCTCCTCCCCAAAGAGAGCCAGTAAAGGTCGATGATCAGACTCGATCGTAAATTTTCTGCCCAATAGGTACTGCTGGAATTTTTGGCACCCCAATATATAGCTTAGCGCTTCCAAGTGGATCGTAGCGTAGTTTTTTTCTGCTCTCGTTAGCGTTTGGGACGCAAACGATATCGGACGCTTCGGAGCCGTCAGGATACACATGTAGCAGCACTGCTCCGATCCCCTCCTTGGAAGCGTCACAGGCAAGCTTGACTGGCAGCTGCGCATCGAAGTGAGCCAAACTTCTTTCGGACATTAACTCGCTCTTCACGCTTTTAAAACTTTCTTTGCATTTTTTGTCCACTTAAATTCCGCACTTTTTTAGCAGCTCATACATCGGCGCTAATTTATTTGCCAAATTTGGTATAAAACGCGCATAATAATTAATCATGCCAATAAAGGCTTTCACTTGTGTCACGTGTTTGGGTTCGGGTAACTTGGCAATGGCCTCGACTTTCTGAGGATTTTTGTGGAGGCCTGTGCGGTCGATAACGTGCCTAAATACTCAATTTTCTCTTGGAAAAAGCACATTTTTTTCTATTCAACTTTAGACCTTTTTCCCGTAACCGTTGTAACACTTTTTTAAATTTTTACATGTTCCGCAGTCCCGTTTCCGTCACGACTATATCGTCAACAAAGTTTTTCACACCATCTAAACCTTGCAACACTTTTTCAATTTCATGTTGAAAAGTTTCAACTGCCGGCTTGGTGCCAAACGGTAAACGGTTCATTGCGTACATGCGCGGTGTGTGCTCCACGCCAACAAATATCGCGTTTCTTCCGACACTTCCAGCTGATTATACGCCCATAGCAAATCAAGCTTTGTAAACGTATCTCCCCCTTGAGAGCTGCGAAGAGCTCTTCGATCACGCGGATTCGGGTGTTTGAAATCTTCAAGATATTTATTTACGGTCATTTTATAATCTGCGCACACACGCACTTCACCATTTGATTTCAGCACCGGTACGCAGTGGCGTACCCACTCTGCATTATCGATCTTTGAAATTACACCATCGCGTTCGAGACGATCGATCTCTTTATCGATATCACTTTTAAAAGCGAATGGCATAGGCGAGGACTCAAAAACACTGGCTTGACACTTTCTTTCAATTTTAAATGCACTTTACGCCCTTTGAGTTTGCCAAGTTTACCGTCGAACAGATCTGCGTACTCAGTCAAAATATTATCAACAAGTCTCTTATCAACCGCTATATGATTCACTTCAGTTACTCGAAAACCTAGCATGTACATTATATCGCGCCCCATCAGCGCTTTATTGTCCTGTCTCTTAACAATGACAATAGTACCTACACACTTCCTTTTCGGTATTGGAGCTCGACAGTAATCTTCCCTATTGGCAAAATCGAGCTTCCGTCGTAGAAACTGAGCACTCTGTTTGATGTTTCTAATTTACAATGACTCAGCTCTCTTCTATATAGAGCTTCTGGGATAACCGACACAGTAGCACCACTGTCGATTTCCATCGTCACTTCTTTCCCGGCAATTTTCACTCAAGCCCACACGGGTGGTGGTGAGGTGGCGCCGCCGTCGGACATTGCATATAGCGCCTCGGACCCCTCTTCCTCTCCTTCCAAGAAATTGGTGTCTCTGCCTCTGCTTCTATTTTTCTGAGAATTGTTTGTCGTCTCAGCATTCTTGTTCTTTTGAAAACAGACTTTGCTGAGGTGCCCTATTTATATGGCACGATCGCACTCATACTTTTTATATTTACAGTCAGCCGACATGTGATTATCATTACCGCAGCGCCGGCAACTTTGACCCGTTGCAGACCTATTCTTGGAAGACTCCTGTTTCTTCTTATGACCTGCGCGAGTATTTTTGTTTTGGCTTTTAGCGGTCGAAATTCTGTTTACTTCTCTTTCCTCCGAAAAAGCATTGGCGATCGTTGCTTCTTTTTTTAAAGCCGTCTCGAGGATAGTCTCTAGAGCTGTTGCAGGGTCTTCCTCGATGACGCGATCTAAGATTTTTCCTGGCTGTAGGCCGGTCACAAATTTATCTTTTATTTGAGAATTTAGATTTGCACCAAATTCGCAATTCACAGCACTCTTTTTAACACGCGCATACCACGCACTAACTGTTTCACCAGTGGATTGCTTCAATTCGTAGAAATCTCGTCTCTCCTTGAATACTGAGATTCTGGGGGAAAATTGCTTCTTGAGTACTTCGCACAATTCTTTGTATGTTTTATCTCTAGGAAGGACAGGATCACACAAATCTCTTGGCACCTTATAGACCTCCTCGTCCATGCTTGTAATGAGGATCGATGTCTTCCTATCGTCGGCGATGAAATTCGCTATACAATATTGCTCCAGCCTCTCAGCGAAAATTTCCCAATTATCTCCGATCTTAAATTCTTTCAGGTTTCCAACTGCTGCACAAATATTGACCTTCTGCATCACCGCTGTTGCTTTTTCACTTTGACCGGTCGCCTTGTTGCGATTTATCGATTCACACTCTTTGCTATCAACTTGTACAGCACTAGTTGAGACTTTCACACAAATGAAATTTCACACAAAACATAATTTACCTCGTCGCCAATATGTAATATCATGGATATAATCTTAAAATAAATGAAAACTCTTCAGGTTTACTATGAACTAGTAACTTTATTGTACTAACTAGGAGAGCTACATGTTCTCGGTGTGGCGGTCACCGTAGCACTGGCACGCCGTGCGGCGGGGTGCGACAACTAGCCACAAGTGGTGCCAACCGTAGGGCACTACAAATACCTATATACTACATATTATATTTCTGAAAGTTTGTGTGTTTGTTTGTTATTCAATCACGCTTTAACCACTGAACCAATTGAGATGAAATTTAGTACGTATATAGTTTAAGTATCAGAGATACATATAGGCCTATTCCCGTTTTACAAAACATCATTATACTACTTACCCAGCCCAAAATAATTATCAGTTTTTAGTTTTGTAACATCTGTTAACTATAGTTAGGTTTAATTACTGTTTACTGAACATGAGATTTAGGCATCTGAGATGGACATAGATCTAATCCCATTTTACAAATCTTAATCTATGTTTTATTTATTGCAAAATTATTGTTTTTAATGTTACATTTTCATCTAATAATCACGATATGGTATTTTTCATTTAAGACTATTCAATGTTTTTAAAGCAGAATGCAGAATATATATATATATATTATATACAATTTTATTAGGATACTTTAATTGTAAGGTAGTATATATAGTTGTGTAATTACATTATATGAAAAAATGGTAAATATGAAGTGCAGCATCTATTGGAGTTTTCAATATTTTTCTTACTAAAATGCTTTATTATGTGCCCAAAAGCAAAAATCCAAAATATGAAAGCAGGAGAAGTAAGATAAAAATCGAAAATAAAAGTGACCAACATAACCTCAAAATTGCTACCGGCGAAAATCGGTACCGTGTTGTACTGATTTTAGACATATTTCTATTGTTTTACTGATCTACAGATCAGTAAAATAATAAAAATACGTCTAACACGGGTTTGGGTGATAGGAAAAACATTTTTTAAAAGAATAGTGCATAACCTAAGTGACACGGTTGTTAGGCCTAACAGGGTGATGCGTGAAAAAACCTTTATATTTTTTAAAGATTATTTGGCTACATATCCTAACTGTCACAGTTGTTAGGCCAAACACGGTGATGCGTAAAAAAACCTTTATATTTTTTTAAAGAATACTGCATATCCTAACTGATACGGTTGTTGATACTTTAATTGTAAGGTAGTATATATATTTGTGTAATTACAATATATAAAAAAATGGTAAATATGCAGTGCAGCATCTATTGGAGTTTTCGATATTTTTCCTTCTAAAATGCTTTATTATGTGCCCAAAAGCAAAAATCCAAAATATGAAAGCAGGAGAATATATTTTTTAATCCTATCACGGTGATGTGGGAAAAAATCTTTAAATTTTTTAAAAGAATACTAAGTATATTAACTGACACGGTTATTAGGCCTAACACGGTGATGTGTAAAAAAACTTTTATATTTTTTTAAAGAATACTACATATCCTAACTGATATGATTGTTGGGCCTATCATTGTGATGTGTGAAAAAAACCTTTATTTTTTTTTAAGAGTTTCCAAACCTTAACTGACACGGTTGTCAGGCCTAACATAGTGATGTGTGATAAATCTTTATATTTTTTTAAAAGAATACTCCATAAGCTAACTAACATAGTTGTTAGGCCTAACACGGTGATGCATTAAAAGAACCTTTATTTATTTTTTTCAAAAGAGTACTCAATAACCTAACTGACACGGTTGTTGGGCCTAATACGGTTATGCATGAAATAAAACTTTATATTTTTTTTAAAGAGTACTCCATAACTTAACTAACACGGTGATGCGTGAAAAACCCTTTATATTTTTTTAAACATTATTTGGCTACATATCCTAACTGTCACGGTTGTTAGGCCAAACACAGTGATGCGTAAAAAAACGTTTATATTTTTTTAAAGAATACTGCATATCCTAACTGACACGGTTGTTAGGCCTATCACAGTGATGTTTGAAAAAACCTTTAAATTTTTTAAAAGAATACTAAGTATATTAACTGACATGGTTATGAGGCCTAACATAGTGATGCGTGATAAATCTTTATATTTTTTTAAAGAATACTCCATAAGCTAACTAACATAGTTGTTAGGCATAACACGGTGATGCATTAAAAGAACCTTTATTTATTTTTTTCAAAAGAGTATGCTTAACCTGACACGGTTGTTGGGCCTAATACGGTTATGCATTGAAAAAACTATATTTTTTTTAAAGAGTACTCCATAACTTAACTAACACGGTGATGCGTGAAAAAACCTTTATATTTTTTTAAAGAGTACTACATATCCTGACACGGTTGTTGGACCTATCACGGTGATGCGTCAAAAAGCTTTTATATTTTTTAAAAAAATACTAGGCTACATATCCTGACACGGTTGTTAGGCCTAACATAGTGATGCGTGAAAAATCTTTATATTTTTTTACAGAATACTCCATTAGCAAACTAATATGGTTGTTAGGCCTAACACGGTGAAGCATTAAAAAAACTTTTATTTATTTTTTTAAAAAGAGTACTCCAACCTAATTGCACGGTTGTTGGGTTAAGCGGTGATGCAGGAAAAAAAATAATTTTTTTTAAAGAGTACTCCAAAACTTAACACTTTAACACTTAACAACTTAACACGGTTGTTGGTCCTAACACGGTAATGCATGATCTTTAATGTATATTATGATTGCGGGCAATGCCGTGACAGGTAACAGCTAATCATATTATATTTCTGAAAGTTTGTTTTTGTTTATTTGTTTGTTATTCAAATAAACTTTAACTACTGCACCAAATGAGATTACATTTGGTGTGAACACGTTTTAGGTATCTGAGATAAACACAATACTATTCCAGTTTAATTGTATAATAATGACTTTTTAATAATACTGTATTTTATTAAAATATGACATGACCCTGTTTTAGCGTATCGAGTAGCAAAAATTTATATGTCTTTGCCGAAAACCATAAATCATATAATATTGTATATAGCAATATATTAAAAATTGACTATAAATTTTATTGCTTACATTATAATTGCAGGCAAAGCCACAACGGGTAACAGCTAGTTTAGTAATAATTCAAAACAAAATAATAGTAGTAATAATTACAAAACATGTAATTCAAAGTTTTTTAATGCAATAAATTTAATTAAATGTTTTTTTTACTGGTTCTGCGTGTAATCTGACTTTCCCGCTAATTCGACCCGGCTGTGCCTGGTTTAGGTCGGATTAGCGAGACTCTACTGTACGTAATTTTCTTTTATAGGATTGGTAAATGTTATTTTAGCTCAGATAGAATAACTGTTGTTTTTAATGGAACAATTTTCTGCTTTTGTGTTTATAAGAAATATGAGTAGTAAATATTTTTACGATTTATTTGTTTTTATTTAGTATTTGTAAAATAAGTTATTATTATAAAATGAATACTCTTGAATACTGATTATGAATTCAAAGTAGTGATAAAGAACATAACTGCAATAGGTTTTGTACGCTAAATGAATCAAAATTAAATAATTTGCTTTATACATACAATTTAAAAAAAATATTTTTGTAATCATGATGTTTAATAAATAAAAGCATGGAATGTACATGTGTCATCCCTTATCCATGAAAAGGGTTTTGGTTTGGAACTGCAGGAGCTGGTTTCAGAAATATGGGTGCCAAAGAAAGGGCATCACACCAATAAATTTTTTAAAAGAAGTTGGTGAACCAGCTGGAAATCGAGTGCACAACATTTAAGTTGATGTGTCTAGGCTATTGATTAGATTTTAAAGCCATATATTTAGATATAAGTAGAACCCAGCTGATTGGCTGAATTCCAATGCGTCAGTATCACTGATCTAAGCCAATCAAAAGGATATTAACCTTTAAATGAAATCATTTGTAACATGAATTACCAAGGTCAAATAAAACAGTTTAATTAAACCAAAAATTAGAAATTTAATATAAAAAATGAAGTAATCAAAAAGTTCACTTCAAAAAATTAATAAATTATCATGTGTATAAATAACAATTGAACTAAAGAATTGTAAATAAAAAATTACATTAGTATTATCACATTGTACTTATAATAATCAAAGTTATACTCCTGCAGTAGGCCTAGTCAAAGTTATAACTCCTGCAGTAAGCCTAGTCAAAGTTATGTCTCCTGCAGTAAGCCTAGTCAAAGTTATGACTCCTGTAGTAGGTCTAGTTCTAAACCAAGAAAAGAGAATCAAACTCAAAGACTGGAAGGTAATATCCTTAAAAAATTGAAATATTTTATAAAGACACAATGTTTGAAGAAACAAGTATTCAAAGTTAACTTAATTATATAACTTTATTCTTTACTTTTTTTTTAAATATAGAACCACTAGCTGTTACCCATTGCGGCTTTGCCTGCAATTATAATGTATGCAATAAAATTTATAGTTGATTTTCAAAATCAGAATAGCTCATTTCATTTTAATATATTTCTATTTACAATATTATACGATTTGTGGTTTTCGGCCAAGAAATATACATTTTTGCTACTCGATACTCTAAAACAGGGTCCTGTCATATTTTAATAAAATACAGTATTATTAAAAAGTCACTATTATTCAATTAAACTGGAATAGTATTGTGTTTATCTCAGGTACCTAAACCGTGTTCATACCAAATTTAATCTCAATTGGTCCAGTAGTTAAAGTGTGATTGAATAACAAACAAATAAACAAAAACAAACTTTCAGAAATATAATATGATTACCTGTTACCCGTCACTGCTTTGCCCACAATCATAATATACATTAAAGATCACGCATGACCATGTTAGGACCAACAACCGTGTCAGTTAGGTTATGGTGAATTTCTTTTTTAAAATAAAGGTTTTTTTAACGCACCACCGTGTTAGTTAAGTTATGGAGTACTCTTTAAAAAAAATTGAGGCTTTTTTCCTGCATCACTGCATTAGGCCCAACAACCATGTCAGTTAGGTTCTGGAGTACTCTTTTTTAAAAAATAATTAAAGGTTTTTTTAATGCATCACCGAGTTAGGCCTAACAACCATGTTAGTTAACTTATGGAGTATTCTTTAAAAAAAATATAAAGATTTTTCACGCATCACCATGTTAGGCCTAACAATCGTGTCAGTTAAGATTTGGAGTACTCTTTAAAAAAATAACGGTTTTTTTCACACATCGCCATGACAGGCCCAACAACCATGTCAGTTAGGAAGTGGTATTCTTTAAAAAAATATAAAGGTTTTTTTATGCACCACCGTGTCAGTTAGGATATATAGCCTAGTATTCTTTAAAAAAATATAAAGGTTTTTTCAGGCATCATCGTGTTAGGCTTAACAACCGTGTCAGTTAGGATATGTAGTATTCTTTAAAAAAATATAAAGGTTTTTTCACACATCATCGTGATAGGTCTAACAACCGTGTCAGGATATATAGTATTCTTTAAAAAAATATAAAGGTTTTTTCACGCATCACTGTGTTAGGCCTAACAACCGTGTTAGTTAAGTTATGGAGTACTCTTTAAAAAAAATATAAAGGTTTTTTTCATGCATCACCTTATTAGGCCCAACAACCACGTCAGTTAGGTGATAAGTACTCTTTAAAAAAAAAATTAATAAAGGTTTTTTTAATGGATCACCGTGTTAGGCCTAACAACCATGTTAGTTAGCTTATAGAGTATTCTTTTAAAAAAATATGAAGTATTTTTCACGCATCACCATGTTCGACCTAACAACCGTGTCAGTTAAGTTTTCAGTACTCTTTAAAAAAAATAAAAGTTTTTTTCACACATTACCGTGATAGGCCCAACAACCGTGTCAGTTAGGATATGTAGTATTATTTAAAAAAATATAAAGGTTTTTCACGCATCACCGTGATAGGCCCAACATCCGTGTCAGTTATGTTATGTAGTATTCTTTAAAACAATATACAGGTTTTTTCACGCATCACCGTGTTAGGCCTAACAACCATGTCAGTTAGGATATGTAGTATTATTTAAAAAAATATAAAGGTTTTTCACGCATCACCGTGATAGGCCCAACATCCGTGTCAGTTATGTTATGTAGTATTCTTTAAAACAATATACAGGTTTTTTCACACATCACCATGACAGGCCCAGCAACCGTGTCAGTTGAGATATGTAGTAGTCTTTAAAAAAATATAAAGGTTTTTTCACGTATCACCGTGATAGGCCCAACAACCGTGTCAGGATATATAGTAGGCTATTTTTTAAAAAATATGAAGGTTTTTTCATGCATCACCTTGTTAGGCCTAACAACCGTGTCAGTTTGGTTATGCAGTATTCTTTTAAAAATTGGGTTTCACCCAAAACCCGTGTTAGACGTATTTTTATTGTTTTGCCAATTTATAACACGTTACTGATTTTCGCCGGGTAGCAATTTTGAGGTTATGTTGGTCACTTTTATTTTCGATTTTTATCGTACTTCTCATGCTTTCATATTTTGGATTCTTGCTTTTGGGCACATAATAAAGCATTTTAGTAACAAAAATATCGAAAAATCCAATAGATGCTGCACTGCATATTTACCATTTTTTCATATAATTTAATTACATAAATATATATACTACCTTACAATTGGCACTCAGCGTAGGGATTTTTTTACATTTAATATTGAAAATTCAACACAAAGTAACAAATTAAAGTCAGTTTTGAAAAAAATTCAACTAAAATATTGAAAATGTAACATTAAAAGCAATAATTTTGCAATAAATAAAATACAGATTAATATTTGTAAAATTGGATTAGATCTATGTCCATCTCTGGTGTCTAAATATCATGTCCAGTAAACAGTAATTAAACCTAACTACAGTTAACACATGTTACAAAACTAAATACTAATAGTTATTTGGGCTGGGTAAGTAGTATAATGACGTTTTTTAAAACGGGAATAGGCCTATGTGTATCTCAGATACTTAAACCATATTCTTACCAAATTTCATCTCAATTGGTCCAGTGGTTAAAGCATGATTGAATAACAAACAAACAAACACACAAACTTTCAGAAATATAATATATATAGAACCATTGCTCTTCCAGTGCAAACACCCAAACATGAAATAAAAGAGGTTAAGTAACAATAAAAATATTAAAATGAAAAGTACTTTTTTAAAGAATCATTGTAAATAAATAAAATAAATGTTTTAATATTTATCCGGTATGAAATGTAATATTCATTATCACAAGTCTTAATAAACAAAATATAGAAAAGATTTTGTAATTTAAAAAAAATGTGTTTTTTATTTTATTGATGTTATATGACTGAGACTGTCCAGAATGTACTTGAATATTAATATAGGTAATCAAAATATTGAACATTTTAAAAGTTAATAATCTAATATTTAAGGAACATTACAACTCAAAAGAAGCTTGGATATTTAGCAAGTATTAAATATGTCTTTTTTGTAGGGAATTATCTCTATCCAAACAATATATGAAAAAAGCCTTACATTTAAAAAAAAAATCATAATAAAAGCAGTTTATTTGTAAAAAAAACTTAATGTTTTACAAAATAAAATTCATTATAAAATAATTATAAAATAATGCACATAAAACAAACTGTGTTTTTTTTTTAGAATTTGTTTAAAGGAAAAAAGGAATTCTTATAAAGTTTTATATGAAATTATAACAAATTGGATAAAATATGATAGTTGGTAATATTTTACATACATTTATATAAAACGCTATGCTTTCATTCATTTTAATTGCTAGTGGAGAGTTGGTACACATATTGAAACACATTTGGAATAATGGTTTAAAATGAAAACAAAAATTAATAAAAATACCATTTTTTCTTCAGAGCTTTTGATTTAATTTATGTTTTTCAACTGATCTCTATGCTGGTTTTTTGTCTGCTAATACAATATTATTTGGAGTGAAAAATGTAAATCATACACATAGCTGGTGCTAATTTTTGTAAGTCCTTTTTTCTCAATGTTCATACTTAATGCCAGTTAGATTAATAAGGACGAGGGATAGGAGTTAACGGCAAGAGAAAATCTTATGAACATAATTTTAGTCTCGATGTCATGACCTTGACATGTACAAATTTACAATGAGCAGTGCTTAAACACCTCAGGCTTGACGGCTCATATGTAAGAGTTTTGTGTTTACTTATTAATTTCTGTGTTAACGTAAAATATGCAAAATTGTAAATCATGACAATGGGTGGGAGAGATGCAGTCAGAGGGTTGAAGAATATGAAACAACATTCTATTAAATTTTCTAGTGTTCTACTAAATAACATTGTCATTTTAAATTTAATATCATAACTAGAGCACCCCTTCATCCATTTAATGAAATTCACAGCTCTTGTTCATTTCTTACAACTTTAACAAGTGCTAGTTTCATTTTCAGCAACAAATTTAGTCTTAAAATGTCATAATTTGAAAAGTAGATTTTTAGAAATGTTGTAGTTTACTAGAATGTTGGAAGTACACCTTGATTATTATTAAAATTAACATCTTAAAACATTAATGGCCATGAACATTTTGAATTTAAAAATATAAACGGAATAACCCCTTTAAAAGTTAGGATGTAAACTTCTTAAAACTGGTGGCCTTATACATATTTTAAAACTACAAAAATAATCAGTCTATGATCATAATATCATAAACTTCTATAAAGGCAAAATTATTATTAAAAGTTTTCATTTTCACAACAATAAGTAAATACAGGCACACAACTCCACAGTAATCTGTTATGCGTTGGTGCAAATACAGCTGTAAATCAGTACTATACCAAAGTTATGTATAATCTTTTAAAAGTGTTCAAGGTGCTACCTTAGTACCAAACGGTTTTTGTGAACTTAATTGCAAGTCCTTGTATCTAATTATTTGGAATGATATTCACAGCAAAGGTTGACATTCTGATTGAAGGTGTAAGGTCAAAACTCATGGAATTTCCAAATATTTTGAAATCCAAGCTTCAATCACGGGAAGTGGAGGAGAAACTGACAGTCTGAATGGTGGTGTAGTGATTCAGTTATTCTTTTTTTCGGTCTATATAGTTGAAGGATATATGATGACAGAAAACTTCAAATCTTCAAAGCTTCTCCCAGTTGCAAGAAATCTGAAATTCACTGCTTATCTCTTACAAACCTTTATTGAATCTCTCATAACTGTATTCATGCAGGATAAATATGGTGTCAACATGGTGATCAACATGTTAAAAAGATTTTCTATCATATGTTGGTAATTTTTATAGTTGTCTAAAGCATTGCTTGCTGAGATCTCATGTAGCAATGTTGCTGTAGAATATTTTTTCTGAAATTCTTCAAATCTTCATTACAAAGATGACACTGCTTATCTCTTACAAACCTTTATTGAATCTCTCATAACTGTATTCATGCAGGATAAATATGGTGTCAACATGGTGATCAACATGTTAAAAAGATTTTCTATCATATGTTGGTAATTTTTATAGTTGTCTAAAGCATTGCTTGCTGAGATCTCATGTAGCAATGTTAAACGGCTGTACTGATTATATTTTTTAACCATTCCCTCATCCAGACTCTGTGTTCCACTGTTCTTCTGGTGCCCGATGACAGGTCAATGGCCAAATAAGCCTTTTTTTACCAATTGTATTTAGAGACATTATGAGTGTTTCAATGTCAACTGAACTAAAATTACTCCAATCAGTCTGTCAGTTTGATTGATATATGTAGGGTCTTTGTGATTTAAGTCAGAAATGACAGTTTGATTTTTCAGTCAGACTGTCATTCCTGATTTACTGTGTAGGGGTTGCTTTAAAATTTTTAAATTAATCTTTATTCTCTGGCTTCCAGATGTGTTTAAATAAAGAAGAAGCTGTATACCAGTTAAGCATAGAAGTGGAGACAGCCATTGATAATGTTTTAGTTCAGAGTGACGTGGCTGTGGAGTTATTGGACGTAGAGAAGAATTCAGCTGTAGTGAGCCACAGTAAATGTACTCCAAATGTAAGAGGGAATATGTTTTTTAATTATTATAATTAATTTATAATAATTATTAATTTAATGGATTATTACTAATTGTATAATAATTAGGAAATACCCCCTACAACTTCACTGGTGAATTATATTTATGTTACATATTTTCACTGCTCCCATTATTGATAAAACCGATCATAAAGTAAATGTAAGAAAGAATCAGCTGTTGTTAAAAGTCATCTGTTTTGTGAAAAAAAATTATCAGGGATTATAATTGTAGTGTAATTTATAAAACTGTACTATATGCAGACCTTGCTAAGAATCAAAGTAGTGCCTGACAAAACGAATAGAATATATTAAAAATTGATTTCATTTCAGTTTTGAGACAAATTCTTTCACCTGGAATCAATTAAATCAAAGTTTTTTAGGTAATTGTTTTTTACATATTTATTATTGCGATCTTGATTTGACTGTTTGATACATTAGTCTGGGAACTGTCTGCTAGCGACTTACCGTTGTCAAATGAACACAACAAAGCTTGAGTTGAAGATTAGAACTAAAGAAGGCCTTCAAGGGACTCTACTGGCCTATATTACTCCTCTAATACAACCAAAGTGTTGCCAACTGCGCAGATATCAGATTAAACCTCTCTCACTGCACACGCGTAGCCACGATGTCGATACTGGCAGGTATGTTTCAGTTAGCTTCAATAAATAAATTTTTTTTATTTAATTTTATTTACAACTGAGTAGAAATACCCATCTAGTAATTTACATTTAACACATTTTTACACTTTGAAGGGATATATCCCATTGGATATATTCCCTTAGAAACTAATGTCCATCCGGACCAGCAAAAACCATAAGGTCCAGTGGCTTTGTTCTTCGTAGCCTTCTAACCACACCAGTCTCAGCCAACAATCCGCGTATCTCCGGATGCTCGTGTTGAGAGATGCGTTGTCCGTGCTTCTTTGCATACTTTTTTATTTCCTCACTGACCATATCTATTTTCAAATCCCTATGGAGGTTGTCGTTATTTATGTACCATGGTGCATCTACGATGCATCGCAGCACCTTATTTTGAAAGGTTTGTATCTTTTTTTCATTTGTCTTCTTTGTACAGCCCCAGAGCTGTATTCCGTAGGTCCACACGGGTTTCAAGACTTGCCTATATATCAGCAGCTTGTTATGGATTGATAATTGGGATTTTCTTCCCAAAAGCCAATACATACTTCTGAATTTTAATTTTAACTCCTCTGTTTTCTTTTTAACGTGTTCAATAAATAAATATTTCAATATTAAGGTTGATTTATTTTATTACAGTATGTGTATAGCATAATTTAATTATACAAAATATTAAATGAGCACCTTCATCATTTAACATTTGACAATGAGTACATTTATTTTAATGTCATATTTTAGTCTCAACCTTTGCTATTTAACAATAAACTCTAAAGACTATAATATGTTCTGTTGCTCTTGCCCACTGTTTATTTAAAGTGGGCAATTTTTTTTTAAGCTAGTGAATTAGTTTTATATCCAGTTTCTAGAAAGTTATAAACTTATTTAATCTATCATTACATTTTAGGCTACAACTGTCTACAGATAACACTGGTGCCAGTGGCAATTAATAGCTAAAATTAATGGGTGTGCTTCTCTAGAAAATGTTTAGCCTTTGTTGTTAAAGTTGTGTAAAAGGTTACAAACATGTATAACAAGAATTTTATTCAGAAACTTGATAAAATCCTAAAAGAACAAAATCAAGTATTTTTTTTTACTTACTGTAACCTAAATTGTTACAGTTCAAGCTTAATCTATTTATTTAAAATGAAATCCATTCGTTTTGTTTTAATTTGTGTGGAGAGAAATAATTTTCTCCTTAATTGTTGGATGACAACTGAGGGAAGTTTTTCCATTTTAAAACACTGCAAGCACATTTTAGTCTTTCCAAATTCATAGTGTTCCTTAGAAAAGTTTTTATTCTTTAAAAAAAAAATGAATTAAATATAATAGCTGGAAGCAGAATAATCATCTAATTCTATAGTTTATCATACTCAAGAATATGGTACACTTTTAAGAACACATGTGGAGTAAAAAAAACTACCTTCCACCAACACACACTGTAGGAGGGTCAGCACTGCGGGATGGACCCTCTCTCTACTTGCAGCTTTGAGTGCCGCCTCCTATGTGTGCCTGCGCATAACTGTCAAACACCTTGCTGCTGGAACTGTACACAGTTTCATACAAAGATTTTTGTATCTTTTTCATAAACTGCTAGATGGCTACTGACATTAAACTTAAGGATTATTTATTGTACAAGTATGAAGAAAGAATTAAAGAAAAAAGGACTCATTATATTAAATGTTAATGATAATACAAGTAGAAATTGAGGGTGGGTGCTGCAATTCCACAGTGCCTGTACACGAGCTGCCAATGACTGGTGCATAAGCTGTTAAAGTGCTAGACTTTCATAGTGTTGTGTTTTAGATGTTACAACACACTTACCTTGAAGGGAGGCTTCAGTCTGGCTGAGATGCATGCTTGGATATCTTTCTGTTTACCAGAAGTACCCGAGAAGCCCCCATTAGGTGATAAAATCAACTATAACTTTATGTCTACTTTCCTAAACACAATGTTGCAGTGCAATTATGGGTGAGTATTGTAAGTGGAGAAAGAGTTTTTAAGTTGTAAACTGGGTGATTATTTTAAATATCCTTTTTCTTACATTTATTCAGATATCGTATGCATACTATTATCAAATAATGTTGGGCAGTCAGAAATAAACTTTAACAAAGTTATTATTTTCAATAGATATCTAAGGTTTACTTTTTTTTAATGTAAGTGTTATTATTTGGAATATGATATTGAACCACTTTACAAGCTTTTATAACTTCATTTTTTGTGTTTTTTTTTGGTGTGAAATATCATTCAAATATTTTTTTTTTGTATTCTGACAAATTTATTATTAAATTTGATTTAGAAATTCATTTTGCAAAATTTTAGTTTCAATCTCTGTACAAGTTCATGTGGCTTTTCCTCTTAATTTGACGAATGTCATTAATTATTTCAAGAATGGAGTTCACTTCTTGATTAATATGAAGTCGAAGATGCATTTCATGCTCTATGAATCATAATTTCTTCCCTTATGGTAATAATATTAAGATTTTCATTCTGAACATATCAAGGTGCATTAAAGATACCTTGCAGTACTTTTTTCTCAAAAATATGAATACTTTTAATGTTTGTGTCACTTGCACATCCCCAAAGTATATATACCAAATATCCAAAGGGATCTCAATTTTTTTTAAGCTAGTGAATTAATTTTATATCCAGTTTCTAGAAAGTTATAAACTTATTTAATCTATCATTACATTTTAGGCTACAACTGTCTACAGATAACACTGGTGCCAGTGGCAATTAATAGCTAAAATTAATAGGTGTGCTTCTCTAGAAAATGTTTAGCCTTTGTTGTTAAAGTTGTGTAAAAGGTTACAAACATGTATAACAAGAATTTTATTCAGAAACTTGATAAAATCCTAAAAGAACAAAATCAAGTATTTTTTTACTTACTGTAACCTAAATTGTTACAGTTCAAGCTTAATCTATTTATTTAAAATGAAATCCATTCATTTTGTTTTAATTTGTGTGGAGAGAAATAATTTTCTCCTTGATTGTTGGATGACAACTGAGGGAAGTTTTTCCATTTTTAAAACACTGCAAGCACATTTTAGTCTTTCCAAATTCATAGTGTTCCTTAGAAAAGTTTTTATTCTTTAAAAAAAAAATGAATTAAATATAATAGCTGGAAGCAGAATAATCATCTAATTCTATAGTTTATCATACTCAAGAATATGGTACACTTTTAAGAACACATGTGGAGTAAAAAAAACTACCTTCCACCAACACACACTGTAGGAGGGTCAGCATTGCGGGATGGACCCTCTCTCTACCTTGCAGCTTTGAGTGCCGCTTGTTAATATATATAAACAAGTAATATATATTAACTTGTTTTTTATATTAATAGTTTATTATGTATTGACAGTTCATATCTGTGACCAAGCAGCCATTACATCTTTGTGTGTTTGATATTTAATTCTTCATTTTTACTGTGATATGTTCTTTACACTTTTAATTTACTATCAAGAGTCATAACCAAATACTTTGCTGAATATACAAATGATAATATTTCAAAATTAATTTTTATGTATTCCTTTATTTGTAAAATATATGTTTACGGATTTTAAGTCACCATTTTTTTGCCAATCTACCAATTTTCTCCGCTGCTCTTTCCAGCTTCTCAGCTGCAAAATCAATATCCTTAATTACTAAAAGAGCATGATGTCTGCATAAGTTGCTAGTAATACATTTTCAATGTCAAGTATATCATGTGTATATAGCAAATAAAACACTGGACCTAGCACACTACCTTGAGGAAATATCAGTTACATAAGATCTTAATATTTCAAAATAGTAATATGGGAGACATTTATGTAGTTTACATTGCCATACTTTATCAAGTGCTTGTGCAACATCCAGAAAATTAGCTTCATAGACTTTTTTTCTTCTAGTGATTTCTTAATTATGTTTACAATATGGTGAACCTGGTCCAATGTACTTTGCTTAGGTCTAAATCCAAAATGATGTGGCGGAATTAATTTTCTTGTTTGTTTGTTTTGATTATTTTTTGAATTTTTCCTAATTAAACTGTTTTTGATTGGTTGCTTTGACTTAAATACGATCAAATGTCAATTATTTTAGAATATCATTAGGTTTTTTCCCAGCTAAAAACTGTATTACCATAGGGCAAATATTTGTAACAAGTTCGACATGCAGTAGAACCTTGATAATCCAAATTTGGATAATCCAAACTTGATAATCCAAACCTTGATATCTAAACCTTGGTAATTTAAACTTTGATAATCCAAACCTTCATAATCCAAACCATGGTAATACAAACCTTGATAATCCTAACCTTGGTAATCCAAATATCGATAATCCAAATATTGATAATCCAAACATTGATAATCCAAACATTGATAATCTAACCTTGGTATCCAAACATTGATAATCCAAATCTTGGTAATCTAAACTTTAGCAATGCAAACCTTGATAATCTAAACCTTGATAATCCAAATGTTTGATAATCCGAACCCATTATAGGTCAAAATAATTTTTGCTACATTAGGGGAAAATTTTGTGCTAGATTTCTTTATTTCATTGGGAGTATAATTGTTCTTAAACGTCTGAATATACTTTAATATTTTGAATTTATTTTTACTAAAGTATTAAATGATTAAAAGTAGTAAAAATAATTTCAAAATGTTCTACAATTAATAATGTATATTTATTAATCATAGAAATGAGATTAGGAAAAAACTTATAATTAAAATTTACTCAAATAAATGAAAAAAAATATTTTTTTAAATCATTTGTAAAGTTTTTTGCTTACAGTCACTTTTTTTTTTTTTTTTTTTTTTTTTTTTTTTGGTGTTTAACGTCCGACTATTGTGCACACTTGGGCTAATGCAGATGGTGGGATGATTTTATAGCATATGAAAATGCCAAGCCCTCGCCGGGAATCGAACCCGGGTCCTCGGGGTGAAAGCCTAGTACGCTATCCACTAGACCACCGAGGCGGCTTACGCTTACAGTCACATCACTCAAATGTAATGTTTTTTTTTTTTTTTTTTTGTTGTATGTTTCCACATAAAAACATCTTTTATATTTTCCTATTCTATTCATCTGGATATGTGGGTTGGTCCGCGTTACGATGTTAGACACAGTGGATGTTGTTTGTTGCTGCTTTTTTACTTATAGAGGCGGTGCATGGTCCTATTACCTTCTTTCAGTTATAATGTAAATCAAAGATTTGCCTAATCTACCATTAGGTAAAGGAAATTGCCCTGAGACCGGGGTTGAAGAAAAATATCATCCTGGGTTGGTATGCAACAGTATTTCAAGCTGAAGTAATGGCCGTTAATGACTGTATTTAGGAGAACTTAAATCGGGCCTTAAGAAGGCACGTATTTATATTCATACCAATAGTTGGGCAGCAATAAAAGCATTTGCTGGTCCAACAATACAGTCCAAGCAGGTCCGAGATTTTTTGGAAGGACCTCGATGCTCTGTCCCTGGGGAACTGGGTAACTCTTCACTGGCTGGATGGGCATAGGGGAGTTGAGGGTAATGAGGAGGCAGACCGGCAAGGCCGGCTTTAGGGATTTCTCTATAGCCAGGTCTGCTATTAATAGGTGGAGTACTAATCAACATGAGGTCAGATGGGATAATCTTCATGGGCATTCCCACAGTAAACGCCTCTTAAGCAAAGTTCCTTTTGGAGGACTCAAAGGGACAACAAATCCTGGGCAGAGCCCAGCTCAGGTGGATCATGGGGCTCGTAATGGGGCACTGTTATTTGAGGGTGAATATCAACAGAATAGGTATGTACCATGGAGAAACCATCTTTAGTTTGTGTAGAAAGGAGGAAGAGACTACAGATCACATAATTTATGATTATAAGGCTCTTGCTAGTAGGAGGCAAGGGGTTTTTGGTTTCCAGGACCCTAGGAATCTTCAGCAGAGTGAGCTAGTCGGTGGGTTGCTGGAACTTATTAGGGGCACCAATTTGCTGAACTAGGTATTTTAAGAGGTTTAGTTGCACAATTGGTCAGTTGATCGCAGTGCCTAGGGATGAATTTTCCCTTCCTCTAGTATCTAATTAATCTAATCTTGTCAAACCATTATTACTGCAGACTTATCCTTGTCAAAATTGAATGCTTTGCTAATCGTACGTTTCTGCCACACAACATTTCCAAGAATGATATAAAAATATAATGTTCTAATGCATTAAGAAAAAAGATTTTCTGTAATTTTGTAGGTGTATTATTATTTATAAAACCATTTAAGTAAAGTATTGTACAATTAACATGGTTATTTACCTCATTTGTGTCTTTGTTTGATAATATAAACCAGTTCCCGGTCCCATTTAGTTCAGATTATTGACTTTACACTGTATTTGTATTATTTTTAATAATGTTTTTTTAAATAATACTTTTCAGGAAAGGTGAAGCGGAATTCAAATCTGACAACATTTCCACAATATCAATACTGAAAGATGTTCTAACTAAGGAAGCTACGAAGAAAAAAATTAAACTTGATATTTCATGTGGTAAGCTGAATTAAAAACTGTAGTACTGGTACATTCCAATAATTTTTAGTTTCAGTATGTCTGAAGATGCCTCTTGGTGAAAGTAATATTAAAGTTATTACTGCATTTAAGACTTAAATAATTATTGATGGAATCAGTATTGGAAGTAGAATCGATAAGACAATCCAGACCATTTCTAATATGTAGTTTTATTAAATAAAGATTCTGCATTTAATAATTAATAAATACTGGTGTTCAATTAGGGATAGTGATTTCTTAAAAAGTACAGACTTCCTAACCTCTTTTCCTTTTTGCTCATGTAATAACTTCATTGATCAAATCAGTTTTGAAAGTACAATTGGTAAGACAATCTAGGCCAGTTCTAATATGTAAATGTTACTACATAAAGTCTTTCGCAAACGTAAAAATACACATAGAGAAGATACTGCCAAACAAAAATGAACTTAGGATTCTGTTGTCACTTTAAACATTGTTTATTCTGTATTACTTGTTTATTTTTCCCATTAACTGCGAAAGGTTGCATGGGCCCACTGATATTTAATTAATGTAATTAATCATACTTATGCAGATATAAATGAAGAGAGTGCTGTCAGTGTGATAAAAATGCTTCATCCCAAGTTAGAGTCAGAAGTGAAGTTGTCAAAGGACTTGGTTCTGTTGGAAGGATTGAGAGAAATAGAAACGCATGAGAGTGGCACACTGAAGCAGTGTTTGACATCGGCTTACAAAAACATACTTAATAACGAAAAGCAGTTGTTAGCTAGATATAATAAGCAACCTGGCTACTTGGATAGACTATTTGGTGAGTATATATTTATTAGTATAGTAGAAACTTGTAGATTCTTTACTCAATACCCTTGAAGTCCAAATTACTTGGCAACCTCTGCAGGATATTTTGTGTATTTCAAGCTTTGTTTGGGAAAAAATATATTTACAGTATTAAACTGTTTGTTCTAAAAATAAATGCTTTTTACAACAAAAAAAATATGAATATCCACGACATGGCCAGAACTTGCAGAAAGCATATGATAAGAAAAGTTTAAGTGAAATGAAAGTCGCTGAACAGCAGATGTAAGACTCAACTGTCATTCTGCTGAGTTGTGTATTTATTTTCAAGGTAAATACACAAATGTCAGTAACTTGACATTTCAAAAATAAATGGCACCGTTTAGGTCCATATAATTTTTGTTGTTCTTGTTATTTTAAGGCAAAAAGCACATTTAAGCTATTATCGCCTCCCTAAATGTAAGCGTGAGTGTAAAGTATTAAAGTCGTAAGTGTAAGTGTGTGTTAGACTTGGGTACCATGAGGGACATGCTCAAATCCTCTCAATAGGTGCAACTAGTCTGCATCCCCCATGACAGGAGGTCCATATAAGCCAAGTTTGTGAGAATGTGCTGTTTTGTGTTTTAAAAAGTTTTATAAACACATTTGGAGCAGAACATTTTAAAATGTACTAAATTGTATTTCTGTATGTTTAATATATTACACTAAAATTATGCCCACAGACAAATACACAATATTATCCTTCTGGTTTGCTAGAGAAAGGTAAATGGATTGTTACCTCCCATAATTTGCAAAATCTGTAATGATTACTGTATTTATTTGTTTTTCAAATTAAAATGATTTCTTTAACTATTAATTAACCTTCAGAAAAAAAATTTATTTCTTATTAAAAAAAGTCTCGTTCCAATCCATATTAGGCCAAGTTTGCGAGACTATATTATACTGTGTTTTAAAAAGTTTATAAACCCTATCCTGTTTGTATTACTTAACCATTTGCATTTAGAACAGAAAATTTTAAAATGTTCTATTAAAATGGCTGACCAAATCCATGCCATTTTGCACAACAGCTTACCTTAAAATAGTGCTCTTGTACTTGGCAGGTTATAACTTACAACTGCTACCTAACATTATTTTTCTTTACAACTCACCAGCCACAACTTGCCAATACCACACATTTTCAAAGAATTTTTGTTGAAGAAATGAGCTATTAGAGGCACCATCATGGTGACACCCAGACTTAATGCTTTGAAATGAGTTATGACTTCTAAGATCATTTTTTGAGGTCATGTGATCATTGAGGTCTAATGATCATTCTAAGATCATTTGTGTGAACGCATGCACACACACATTCACGTGCACTCATGCATTCATGTGTGCACAAAAATCAATTATGGAAATAGCTTGGACAGTTCATTAACCAGTAAAATTCATTCAACAATTCAAAATAACAGCTATTTTTTAATCTTTAAAATTCATTACTTTTTCCTTTTTTTAAAACTTTATTTTACCAATGTAGTCAGAGTTAAAAACTGCATAAATTATCACTTTGAATTTTCAAAATATATTGAAATTTTTTGATGGCAGTCCGATTGTTTTTATTTATTATTAATTTTTTTTTGAAATTTGTGAATTTAAAATTCTAATATATACATATTTGAATGCTAATTATGATGGTGAAATCAGAATTAAAAAAAAAAGATGATAAAGAAAAACACTTTTGGAAATAAGCTTCTATCAAAACAGTGAGACAGCAATGTGCCACAATTTTATTTGTTAAACAATACTTAAGAATCTGGAATGTCCGGCAATCTGTTGGATATGCAGTTCACTGATAATGTTTTTTGTTGAATTATGTTAATAATGCTAATAATAATTTGTAATGTTTTTTAATTAGCTTTAAAATATGATAGCATTAGTTTTAAAATATTATTGGTGAGCATAATATGTGTTCAGAAGGTATTTTGGCATTTTAGAGTTGTAGTGAAAGTGAGATTAAAATTTGAATGTAACCGTGAGAAGTTATAACGAGTTTGTTCACTCCTCAGGATCATTTTTTAGTTATAAAAAAATTATCCTGAAAAGATTTTTTGTTGAAAAATCTGTTTTAAAACAAAATTTCACAAAATATTTTTTACAATGTGATTAAATTTAGCTCTAATGTTATAAGAAAATGAAAAACGTTGATAGCTATTTTCCAAAAAAAAATCCAGTTCTAGAACTGTCAATGAAAAATTGGAAAAAATCAGTCTGGTTAACCAAAGTCATTTTATCATATTTTACCTACATAATAAAAATTATAAATCTCAACTGTGATTAAAATTTGAGTGAACTATGATTATGAAAATAAGTAAATTTTCCTTTTTTTTTAAAGAAGTAAAATGAGTTTTTTTTAGGAATATACATATAATGTTTTTTTCACAGTTTTATTTTATTTTTGGTATTTTGAGCTGTTTTTGTATAAATTGTACTTAAACATTATATGTTTGGATTTATGAAAGATTATTTCTTACATTATTTACTTACACCTTTTTTCTTGCCTTTATATTTTTTTAGGAGGATTGATGTAGCTCAGTTGTTAGGATAGAGGGTAGTTTACAACAAACCTGACCTTTACACAGGTTTGTATATCATTACTACATTGTTATGTTGATCCTCTGTTTTTGTTAGTGTAACTGGCATAAATCAAAAACATTAAATCACAAAAAACAATTTTTTTACCATTTATTTATAATAAGTTATTTTTCTCTTTGCACAGGTGCTGTATTAGAGATATACACAGATTGGTACAAGTTTAAAGGCATCAGTGTAAAAAACAAAGTTCCATTGTTGTCTGAGGCGTTGAAAAACTATGACTACAATGAAGTGTTAAGTTACTTCAGCTCTTAAAGGCATTGGTAACTACTGCTTGGTGGGTCCTAACAATTCCAGAAACTAGTAATTTATTTTAGTTATTCTTTTTACTCTCTTACTTACTACATGAAGTATGGAAGTAATTCAAGTGACTTTCAAAAAACATTTTTTTTCAGAACCCTTTAATCCCAAAATTGGGAATATATATATATATATATATATATATATATATATATATATATATATATATATATATATATGTACTGTCTATACATGGATGTATGTGTATGTGTATATGCACATCTCTGCAGAGAAATTGATTGATTTCATTACCTTTTTGGTGTTGTAAACTGTCCTGTATGAATTATTTTTTTAAAATTTTCGTTATCAACTTCCTGTTTTATTAATTTAAAAAAAAATACCTGAGTGTCATCACATAATACCACCTTATTCTATTCTGTATTTATCCTTCTAAAAATGTTTTATAAGTGTGTTTGTAGCAAGACTGAAGTGTAACAAATAAATATGTGTAAACGTTATGTTGTGTTTTCTTCTGTACCTTTTTTTTTATATCGTATTACTTTAAATATATTCAAGAAATATAATTATTTATAAAATACAATATTTTTATGCAAAGCTGTGATGCCACAGCAGATTTGATCATATATCATTTTTTCACCAAAGTTATCAACTCCTTTACGATTTCTAAAAACAAAACTGAATGCAACATGCCTTGGTCTACAGAACTTCTGTTGGATTCAACCATAAAATTTTAAATCCATTCAAGGTATATAATTATTTATGAACTACAATGTTTTTATGCAAAGCTGTGATGCTGCAGTAGATTTTATCATATAAGAATTACTCACTCTGACATCACAACAAATCGACAGTGCTGCGCTTACTTACAGGTCAACACAACTGTTGACCTGTCAGGCCAACGTCTTGATGAATAATATAGGCTTACTGTTTGCAACAATGCACAAAAATGGACACTGTTTTACTGTTACCTTTGTCCGATAGTTATGACATTTATACCATTCAATAGGAAATTAAATAAGCTTAAAAAGTGTTTTTAAATTTTTTAATAAAAATTGTTTTTTAATTTATTGTTATTAACAAATTTTAAATGGCCACCATTTTTAAATAGATTGTTGAATTAAGCTTTTTATTTCACATTTATTAGGTCTCGATGTACTTTAGAGCTGTGCTGTGTTTAAAAATAAGTTGGTTAAGCCATTCTGGGGATTAGTAAAAAAAACAAAATAACGGCTAATCATAAAATGGAAAATTTTAAGACCTATAATTATTAAAACCTTTTTATTGTAAACAATGCAATAAACATATAGGTGAATTATTAGTCCACATTTTTTAAACAACCTGTATACTTTGTATAGTGAAAACATAAAAACTACACATGAGAATATTTAATGACATTTTTGGGACCAGTTTATACAGTCTACAAGGTCATCTGCCTGGGTCAGTATTTTAAATCTCTAGTCGTACATCAGTTGCTATTGTGGTGTTCAGTCATGATATATCTAATTGCATCTATGTATTTCACTTTAGGTATCTCCAGTTGTTTTGGCTCTGATAATGTAAGCCTTCCCACTAATAATGGTTACTTTTGGCAAAAACAAGAAACTGTACTTAAACGTAGCAATGATATGGTTTCTTTGTTCGCTCCAGTTTCAAAGAGAATTAAAAATGAGAATTGTCGACACCAGAGTTTGGAGTACTTGAAGGAATTAAAATCATTTAAACTTTGGGCAGCTATCAGTAAGTTTTATTTTTCTGTTGAAAAAATAAATTTACGTGTAATAAAAAAAATAAGAGTGTACCCATTTAATTAGTACAGGTTTCAATTCTTCACTGCTCTGTAGAATTGAATTCTTCACTGCTCTGTAGGTTTCACAATATTCTAAAACTTTTGATTTGTCACTGTTAACAAACCTTCATGTTGCAATAGAAAAAAAATTAGTTTTTATATGAATGTCCATCTTTATATGTATTTGTTAATTTCTCTGAAGCAAAAACTAGTTAACTGATTTGGTTAAATTTTTAAAATTAGTGATTCTGAACTTCCCTAATCACTATATATATATATATATATATATATATATATATATATATATATATATATATATGTGTGTGTGTGTGTGTGTATGTGTATATCACTATAATATATGTATATATATATATATATATATATATATATATATATATATATATATATTCAGGAAATGATTGTTTATGCAAAACTAATTAAAAATGTTCTTATAAAGGTATGTCCTAAAATACTTACTTTTCCATCTATTTGTATCTGTTTATAAAAAGTATTGTTACTCAATAACTATTTACACTAAACAAATGAAATTTCATACATACGAGTATTTTTACGTTGGCAAGACAATATTAGGAAAAAATGCTAAAAATGCTAAAAATGTTTCATCTATTTCCAAAATAGTGGCTGTCTAAAATTTTAAAATAAAATAACATAAAATTCAAAGAGAATAACACAAAATATTACGAAAAAAACTTTTATTTTGTTTTTTTGGTTACAAATTTAACAATTCTTGTTTCAAGGTGTAAAGCAACGGAATATTGATGTCAAACAGGATGGTATGTTTTGTTCAGATACTGAAAAATTAGTGCCAATTTACTACAAAGAGATATTTTGATAATTTTTAAACAGTTGACTATGTGCAAAAGTAATAACACCTGATGTTATGTTCAATAAACAAAGCATTGTAATAACAGCTGTAATTTTGAACTAAAGCAATTAACAGAATAACACACACTTATCCTATGGCTCAATGGTTCTTTAGTTTATTTTTTCATTGAGTGTTAATTTGTTAGGAAATTTTATTTATTTCATCATGGCAGGTAACAATCTAACTAACTTGGAAATGGCTGATATGAGCCTAATGCCTTGCACGATGCAATAGCTTGGAATCTAGGACTATCATGGGCATTTTCCAAATCCTTTATTACATACTTACATAACTTTTGCAACAATTCACTACGTAATAGTTCAGGGAGACTGGAAATTCAAAACCTGAGAAGCTTGGTAAATATGGACGACCACATTTGATAAGAATATCAGAAAATATTTACTTGTTTCATGGTTAAACTATCAATATATCAATGTAAAAAATAAGTAAAAGTAAAACATCAAATACATGTTTTATCTTTACCTTGTTATCACTTTGATATTTTGAACATCAAAATAATGTTAAATGAATATTCTTTATTTGATTTTACCATATATTGACATATTGAATGTTAAAAAAATGTTCTGTGCTATATGGGTCATTTGCTACAATCAGTGTAACTCAAAAAAACTAAAACATAGTAATAAAAAAGCCTGTGTTTGTATTATTATCATTAAATTTGAACAATTGTGTGTTATAATTAGAAATTCAACAATGCTTTGCTTACTGAATCAGGTATTATTATTTTGGCCTATAATAATAATGTTTTAATGAGTTTAATTGTTTAGCATTACAATAAAACTTACCATCATGTTTGATAATATTGTTTTGTTGTTTTACATCTTAATACTTTGTTGCACATTGATTTATTTGTAAAAAAAAATTTTTTTTTTCAGAATATTTTGTAAACATCTTTGATTTTATGATATTTTAATTAAAAAATTTTAAACAGCTGCCATTTTAAAAATATTTTTTCAATTGTTTTTTCCTAATATTGTTTATTCAAAACAAACTTATGTATGAAATTTTATTTGTTTAGTGTAAAACACTTAAACACATACATTTAAACAGTCAGACAGAATACTAAGTATTTTAAAACAAACCTTCATAGGAATTGTTTTCTTTAATTTTGCATCATATTAATACAATCATATTCTGAATTTTTGGGTGATATTTTTAAACACTCTGTATATAATTTTTTTATATTTATATATAAATTCTGAAAAAATATATTTTTCTTATAAAAATGGTACTAATGATTCTCTTCTAAAAAATTTTGGAGATCAAATGATTCTAAACTTTTTTTATGCTAGCATTACTTACGTCCCTTATTAAAGTTAAAATTACATTTTCAAGTTTACATCAATAAACTGTGTACTGTACTTAAGATAGATAGGTCATGGCATATTAATTGTTTATTAAAAATCTCAGTAGTTTTTGTTCATTTCTTATGTTCCTCACAATGTTTTCAAGCAACAATGTCCCTCCGTCTTTTCATTGACTTGCTGCATTGTTCAAAAAATGTTAGTGCAATCTAAAATTAAGTTTGTTCAGCGCTTACATACCAACAGGTGGTGATTAACACAGATGTCAATGTGGTGGGGTGGGGTTGCAGATTAGCAGTGTATATATATATATATATATATATATATATATATATATATATATATATATATATATATATACTCAGGAGTCAGTGGCTGGGGAAGTCAACTCTAGGTCAAACATTTACTTTTTTGCTAACCCATGCAATCTTGCCTTTATATTCTAGTACATTTTACTTATTCCCCACAAATTCTCCTTTTTTAAGGGATTTGCATTTCTGAAAGCATTTTGGATAGCCTGGATTTCGGTTAAATAAGTTTTTGCTGGACACGAAGAACCTAAATCATTGTATAAAATTAAAAGTAACAGTTTATTAAAAAGTTGGGAAAAAATAAAATGAACCTGCCAATGCTTTAAAATTAAGATATAAGGTTATAAGATTTGTCAGAATTTTTTTACATTCTTGCTGATGATACAACTGAAATTTTATGAACACATCCCATGATTATGAGTATATAAAAAATATATTCTCCTGTAGCATTTATTTATCTTAGTTTATTTTAATTTTCCAGTGTTTGATGCATCTACCAAATTTCCAACTGGAATATTGGCTGGTTCAACATATGATTTGGGAAACTTTGACGAATGCCTGCAAGTAAACGTGGATCTAGGAATAAGCAAAGGACAACTTGTAGGCCAGTATTGCTTGGCATCTATTAACTTACAACCCATACATAGTATGTCTATTCCATTCATTCAGAATTTAAACATGTCTGTTTGGGACAAGATACAGGTATTTAGACTCAAAGTAAAAGTGATTTTGTTGTGAATATTCCAGAATAAAGTTTAAATGTTATATTACAGTTTATTTGAAAAAAACATTTCAGATAAAATGAGCAAAATAGTCAATAAATATAATAGCTGCACTTAGCTATTATATTTATTACGTCTATTTATATTTAGTTTATATAATTATTTTATATATTTATTTATATTTATATTTGTTATATTTTATTATGTCTCACTGACATAATGGGAGCAACTTTACTAAAGTCTTTGTTTATATTTTCATTTTTTTTCTTCGAAATCCTGATTTCACCATCATAAACAGCATTAAAATCGCCAAGTATTTGCATTTTAAACTTTCTAATTGAAAATACAAAAATGAACCTTGATTGCTATCAGATTAAATTACAACAGATTTTTATTCATAATTATAATTTTTATAGTTTTTAATGCAAATTACATTTATGAAATCAGATTTTCAAAAATATTTAAGAAAAAACAGGAATTTTTAAAGGTATGAAATGACCGCCGTTTTGAAACTGGTATGAATTTCTCTGGCAAAAAAATTTGTCTAAGCTATTACCAAAATTGATTTTTATGCTAAGATTGAGTCAAATTGGATAACAATTGTGATTTTTTTTGTGCTTAACATCTGACTATTATGCACACTTGGGCTAATGCAGACGATGGGATGATTTATAGCATATGAAAATGCCAAGCCCTGGCCGGGAATCGAACGCGGGTCCTCAGGGTAAAAGCCCAGTACGCTATCAACTAGGCCACCAAGGTGGCTAATATCACACAAACATTTTCGTATACATATATATACACACACACATATATATACGATTTAACGATCCTTCTAAAAGTCATCTAGCAAGATTAGCATTTATTTCAAAGTCCCAGTCCATAAATTGTGAGATATATAAATTCTATTCAAAACTGGAAATAAAAAATAAATTTGGTGATAGTTTGATAGGTAAAACCTAATCATGTGTTTGCAAAAATTACCTTTTTTTTTCTTTTAGTATACCCTACCCCAAACTTGTTGACTTCTTTAAGCGACCATTAATAACGCAGTGAGTGAGTATATAAGTATTAATTATATTAATTTTTGTTGTTGTTATTTTAAGGCGAAAAGCACATTGAGGCTATCATCGCCTCCCTAAATGTAAGTGTGAGTGTAAAATGTTAAAGACATAAGTGTAGCGTTGTAAGTGTAAGTGTGTGTTAGGCTCGGGTGCCGTGAGGGATGTCTAAATTCTTTCAATAGGTGCAGCTAGTCTGCACACCCTATGGGATAATTATATTAAATGTAGAACACTGAAAGGATTTAATGTCAAGTAGAAATCTATAGAGTTACTTTTGATTATTGTACTAATAATTTAATATTAGCAGCAGTCAAGGTTAGTTCTAGATCCATAGACTCAAGACCATGAAATAAGTTTTCATTATGAGAGGCTATTCAAAAATTACACACACACACACACATATATATATATATATATATATATATATATATATATATATGTAAGCTGTACCCAGCCCACGTTGCTGTGGCTCAGTCTGGTTGAATTTAACAATGCATTCAGAAACATTAAAATAGATTGACAAAATTGGAAATTTTGGAAAAATTTTAAATGGATTATAATTCAGAAACATTGAAATGGAATCATAAAATATTTAGTATAGATGCTTTTACATCCAACATAGGTGTGTGTGTGTCTGTGTTTGTGTTGTGTTACGTTTCAGCATTACAGTATATAAAATGTTTGCTCAATTCAAACTTTGCAAAAAAATTTTATTTTGTTAATAACTTGAACAAACTTGTTATCCAACAAAATACATCTTGCTTTTTTTAAGGGTGATAATTCAAAATCATAAAAAAATTTAAAATTTTTTTATCTTATCTCTTATAATTTAAATTTGCTATTGTAATCAGCATTAAAATGTGCATAAGTCACCTTTTAAAATTTGTTTTAATGTTTACTAATTTATATACATTAAAACACTGATTATGTTTTTGAAAAAAAGATTTTCAAAATGGTGTGATAAAGATTTAAGATTTTTTTATACTTTGAATGCTCATCATTTTGAAATGTATAAACAGATTTTTCTGAGAAATAAATTTGTCTAAGATATTAACATTTGTCTATGTGTTTGTTTCCGTCATGTCAATGAGATAGCCGTGTGCTGGCATTATTCTGATTTATGTTTATTTTACAGATATTATCTAAAGACCGGTCAAAAAGAGCTAGAAATGAGATTTACTGGGCACTGTGTGTCCCTGCTTCTTGTTCAGCTAAAGATATAGAACTACATTTGGAAGATGTTCTTACTCAATATGAAACTTTGTTTCGTTTCAAAGCAACTGTAAAAGTTAAACCACATATGTGTCAGACTAATTCTCCTGCAGAATATTCTATTGGAGACATTATATTTATGTAAGTGTTATTTATATAGATGTGTAAACAATCCACTACAAAAGTTGTAACAATCCATAATATCAAAATTACTGATCACTTTCTCCCTACTTTTTACATTGTGATTTTGTACATCCTATACCCTATACTTTTCCTCAGTTTATCCAGGTAATTTTTTTATGTAAAAATAGTAAAAATATGCCATTTCTTATATTTTAAAAGCACTAACTCTATTATTACTTAGAAAATGCAGGAGATTACTTGAGGTTCAACAATTAAAAAGATTTTTGAAAAGATTTTAAAAAGAGGTTGAACAAGATTTTGTATATGATATCTCATTTAATGCTCAATTACTACTCAAAACGGATGTGTAGTCAAGTCCTAATGCAACGGTTCAAACTGTAATAAACTTTTATTTTAATTATATAATACCTTATCAAGAAGTGGTTTAGTGACTGAAGAAAATTTTAGCTGTTAGCTGGTGAGTAGGAATATTAAGCAAATCACAGAACTGCTACTTGGTATCTGTTTACTGTAAAGTAACATTTATACCTGCTACCTGAATTTCTTAAATGTGATTTTTTTATTTGTAATTGGCATGATTGTGAATTGTTACTGCACTAACACTATCTGGTGACTGAAAATATAACTGCATACATAATTTATTTTACTCTGTTAACTTATATATTACTAGCTGTTACCCGTTGCGGCTTTGCCTGCAATTATAATATAGGCAATAAAATTTATAGTCGATTTTCAAAATCAGAATAGGTCATTTCATTTTAATATATGTTACATAAATTAAATGTAAATGTAAATATACTATTTACAATATTATACGATTTATGGTTTTCGGCCAAGAAATATACATTTTTGCTACTCGATACTCTAAAACAGGGTCCTGTCATATTTTAATAAAATACAGTATTATTAAAAAGTCACTATTATTCAATTAAACTGGAATAGTATTGTATTTATCTCAGGTACCTAAACCGTGTTCATACCAAATTTAATCTCAATTGGTCCAGTAGTTAAAGTGTGATTGAATAACAAACAAATAAACAAAAACAAACTTTCAGAAAAATAATATGATTACCTGTTACCCGTCACGGCTTTTTCCCGCAATCGTAATATGCATTAAAGATCACGCATGACCGTGTTAGGACCAACAACCGTGTCAGTTAGGTTATGGTGTATTTCTTTTTTAAAATAAAGGTTTTTAACACACCACCGTGTTAGTTAAGTTATGGAGTACTCTTTAAAAAAAATTAAGGCTTTTTCCCTGCATCATCAGATATGCCCAACAACCGTGCCAGTTAGGTTCTGGAGTACTCTTTTTTAAAAATAAATAAAGGTTTTTTTAATACATCACCGCGTTAGGCGTAACAACCATGTTAGTTAACTTATGGAGTATTCTTTAAAAGAAATATAAACATTTTTCACGCATCACCATGTTAGGTTTAACAAACGTGTCAGTTAAGGTTTGGAGTACTCTTAAAAAAAAAATAACGGTTTTTTTCACGCATCACAATGTTAGACTTAACAACCGTGTCAGTTAAAGTTTGGAGTACTCTTTAAAAAAATAACGGTTTTTTCACACATCGCCATGATAGGCCCAACAACCATGTCAGTTATGATATGTGGTATTCTTTAAAAAAATATAAAGGTTTTTTTACGCACCACCGTGTCAGTTAGGATATGTAGCCTAGTATTCTTTAAAAAAATATAAAGGTTTTTTCACATATCACCGTGTTAGGCCTAACAACAGTGTCAATTAGGTTATGTAGTATTATTTAAAAAAATATAAAGGTTTTTTCACGCATCAGTGTGTTAGGCCTAACAACCGTGTTAGTTAAGTTATGGAGTACTCTTTCAAAAAAATATAACAGTTTTTTTCATGCGTCACCTTATTAGGCCCAACAACCGTGTCAATTAGGTTATAAGTACTATTTAAAAAAAAATTAATAAAGGTTTTTTAATAGATGACAGTGTTAGGTATAACAACCATGTTAGTTAGCTTATGGAGTATTCTTTTAAAAAATATAAAGTATTTTTAACGCATTACCATGTTAGACCTATCAACCGTGTCAGTTAAGGTTTTCAGTACTATTTAAAAAAAATAAAGTTTTTTTCACACACTACCGTGATAGGCCCAACAACCGTGTCAGTTAGGATATGTAGTAGTCTTTAAAAAAATATAAAGGTTTTTCACGCATCACCGTGTTAGGCCTAACAACCGTGTCAATTAGGTTATGTAGTATTCTTTAAAAAATTAAAGTTTTTCTTCACACATCACCGTGATAGGCTCAACATCAGTATCAGTTATGTTATGTAGTATTCTTTAAAACAATATATATGTTTTTTCACGCATCACTGTGTTAGGCCTAACAACCATGTCAATTAGGATATGTAGTATTCTTTAAAAAAATATAAAGGTTTTTCACGCATCACCGTGTTAGGCCTAAATACCGTGTCAATTAGGTTATGTAGTTTTCTAAAATAAAATAAAATTTTTTTTTTCACACATCACCATGATTGGCCCAACAAACGTGTCAGTTGGGATATGTAGTAGTCTTTAAAAAAATTTAAAGGTTTTTTCACGTATCACTGTGATAGGCCCAACAACTGTGTCAGGATATATAGTAGGCTATTTTTTAAAAAATGTAAATGTTTTTTCACGCATCACCTTGTTAGGCCTAACAACCGTGACAGTTGGTTATGCTGTATTCTTTTAAAAAATTGGTTACTTATCACCCAAAACCCGTGTTAGACGTATTTTTATTGTTTTACCGATTTACAACACGTTACTGATTTTCGCCGGGTAGCAATTTTGAGGTTATGTTGGTCACTTTTATTTTCGATTTTATCGTACTTCTCGTGCATTCATATTTTGTATTCTTGCTTTTGGGCACATAATAAAGCATTTTAGTAACAAAAATATCGAAAAATAAGGATATGCTTCACTGCATGTTTACCATAATGTAATTACACAAATATATATACTATCTTACAATTGGCATTCTGTGTATTGATTTTTTTACATTTAATATTGAAAATTCAACACAAAGTAACAAATTAAAGTCAGTTTTGAAAAAAATTTCAACTAAAATATGAAAATGTTACATTAAAAACAATAATTTTGCAATAAATAAAACACAGATTAAGATTCTTAAAATAGGATTGAATCTATGTTTATCTGAGGTACCTAAATCACATGTCCAGTAAATAACTACAGTTAACAGATGTTACAAAACTAAAAACTGATAATTATTTTGGGCTGGGTAAGTAGTATAATGACGTTTTGTAAAACGGGAATAGGCCTATATGTATCTCTGATACTTAAACCATATACGTACCAAATTTCATCTCAATTGGTCTACTGGTTAAAGCGTGATTGAATAACAAACAAACAAACAAACAAACAAACAAACAAACAAACAAATAAACAAACAAACAAACAAACAAACACACAAACTTTCAGAAATATAATATGAATTAGATAGTCTACTCAATAAAATTGCAGTAACAGTTTGGTTAATAAATGTAATTTTGTTAAATGCTGCTGTAAACAGTAAAATTGTGCTAGTATCATTTTATAAATTAGGAAGATGTATAATTACTAAAAATAAATAAATAATAATAATTATGTATGCTTTCACAAAAATAATGTATTATTTACTTTTCTTTATTATATACTATCTTTTAACTAATTTATTTTAAATGCTTTAAAGGATCAACAAAAAATCTTTTTTCTTTCCAAAATTTTTATGTTTTTCAATTTCTAAATTCCTATTTAGATAATATAGCCTACATAAAAACTAGTACAGATTAACTAGTAATACTTAAGTTCTTATTTCATACAACATGTTTATTTGTTCTTCAAATTTCAAATTCTAATTTTGTAGGTAGGTTAGGTGTGACTGTTATTGTAAATTCAAAATTATTTAGCCATCAAATAAACAAAGTAACAGTTGCAAATGACACTGTTAAATTGTTACTCGGTTAGTCGCCACTAGTGGCAGTTCCAAAAATTGCAATAACAGTAAAATACATCTTAAGACACAGGTAGTCTAAGAGTAATACAATTTTTATTATTTAGTAACAGTTATAACCATTAGTGTGAAATCACAACTATAACTAATATCATCTCTACTGGTGAAATTAACATTTAATGTAAAAGTTTAAATTGATTTCCTACTTGTAATGCATTCTGTATGTAAATTATCTCCTTATGTGGTTAGAATTTGGTGTAATTTGTTCGCAAACTACTTACACCTTTATACTAAATTATCTATGTATACAATTAGGTGTATTTTTTTCAAGGAATTAAAATTTTTTGTGATGAAGTGATTTTGGCCTGACACTAAGTAAACAATTTACGAATGGAATTTTATGTATTTGTTATTACAGGCATGCTGGAGAAGGTGTTTGGAAAAAGCAATTACTGTAGTTTACAAACTATGACACACCTTAATTTTTGAGCAATTTAACAAAAACTGTTTTACCATTTTTATTATTAGATTGAAAAACCAGACTAAAAAATAAGTTTATTTTTATTTTTTTCCATTACGAGACTAGCTTCTAACAAAAATATTGTACTGTTACCAATAACACAAATCACTTTCAATTCAAGTTCACTGGCAACTGTAGACTGCAATGACGCATCATAACTTACGATAGAATTTTTATATTAATTTCAAGTATAAGACGCACCTAAATTTTAGAGGCAATTTTTCAAAGAAAAAAGTGTGTCTTATTTCAGAAGAGATACTATGTCTAATCCATGAAAGGCAAAAATTATTCATATGATATAATATTTAAAAAAATAATATAATATTTTTGTTCTAATTGATTAGTAAAGATGGAAATACAGATTAATTATTATAATCCTGATAATTTTATTTACAATGACAACAAATTAATTTTATTTTTCAGATATACCTTGGGTTTCTTTCTTCTGCTGGTATCAACTTCCAGTGTGTATGACGCGATCACATCCACCTTAAGCAGTGAACACTACAAACTATCTGGTTGGTTTATGTTTGTAAAACTAGTTCTAACTTAAAAAAATCATTTCAGAGCTTCATCCCTGATCGGCAGCCATTACAGTAAAATTCAAATTCAAAACCTTAAAATGTACACCTTTTTGAAAATAGTTTGAGGACATTGAATTTTTATATATTTTCATGTTCTCATTCTAGTGTTGATTTAGGTTCATTTTGATTTAAATGTAACACAAATTTAGAGCTTAGACAGGTTTGTTACCCAGAAGAGTCTGTTTAAAAGTGGTGGGCATTAAAACTTTTATACAGTAGACTCAATTACATGTATTGAAAAAAACTATCACTATATTTATTTTGTTAATATAGAAACAAAATCATGTACCTATTTCATTTCATGGGAGGCCTAATAAAGCAGATGCATTGTAGGTCTAATGTTCAACTGTATACACTATTTTAAACAATGAAGATAAACAAAGAAGAAAGTGAAGATGAAGAGAAACCAGATGTGCAGACATAAATGGTTTAGGAAGACTTGCTGCATCATGTTGACGAACTGTGGCAATACTTAGAGCCAATACATTTTCATGTTTAAAAAACTAACTCATGTTACCGATTACTTGAAAAAAAAATAAACGGTTGGTTAATTTACAAAATTTTAAAACATTACTTTGTAATTACTGTATGCAAGTACAATGGTATGATATCCTTAAAATACGTTTATTTTTACCCTGTTCTCTAAATTTTATACATATATTACAGTACTGTAAATAACTTTCAACTGTTTAGTTCATTCATACTGTAGTTTATTCTAAATATAAAATAAAATTTGTGTTTATATAATAAGTTGAGTTTTTACTGTGTGCATTACATTTCTAACCAACTAGCAAATTATCTGTGATAATTGCACCATTCAATGCTGCAGGTAAACATCTGTCATTTTGAAATAAATCTATTTGTATAAATAGATTATACTTTGCTGGTACAACAATTATGTCTACATTATTAATAAAAACAATTTTATTTTTTACCAAGTCTAACTTTAATATTTATTTGTAATACTATTCAATGTTTTACGCTTTTGTAAATTCATTTTAATCATGACAATTGTATTGATTCACATTTTAATATTGATTTCTTCTTTTCATTTCTTACAGTAAAATTGCAGTAACAGTTTGGTTAATAAATGTAATTTTGTTAAATGCTGCTGTAAACAGTAAAATTGTGCTAGTATCATTTTATAAATTAGGAAGATGTATAATTACTAAAAATAAATAAATAATAATAATTATGTATGCTTTCACAAAAATAATGTATTATTTACTTTTCTTTATTATATACTATCTTTTAACTAATTTATTTTAAATGCTTTAAAGGATCAACAAAAAATCTTTTTTCTTTCCAAAATTTTTATGTTTTTCAATTTCTAAATTCCTATTTAGATAATATAGCCTACATAAAAACTAGTACAGATTAACTAGTAATACTTAAGTTCTTATTTCATACAACATGTTTATTTGTTCTTCAAATTTCAAATTCTAATTTTGTAGGTAGGTTAGGTGTGACTGTTATTGTAAATTCAAAATTATTTAGCCATCAAATAAACAAAGTAACAGTTGCAAATGACACTGTTAAATTGTTACTCGGTTAGTCGCCACTAGTGGCAGTTCCAAAAATTGCAATAACAGTAAAATACATCTTAAGACACAGGTAGTCTAAGAGTAATACAATTTTTATTATTTAGTAACAGTTATAACCATTAGTGTGAAATCACAACTATAACTAATATCATCTCTACTGGTGAAATTAACATTTAATGTAAAAGTTTAAATTGATTTCCTACTTGTAATGCATTCTGTATGTAAATTATCTCCTTATGTGGTTAGAATTTGGTGTAATTTGTTCGCAAACTACTTACACCTTTATACTAAATTATCTATGTATACAATTAGGTGTATTTTTTTCAAGGAATTAAAATTTTTTGTGATGAAGTGATTTTGGCCTGACACTAAGTAAACAATTTACGAATGGAATTTTATGTATTTGTTATTACAGGCATGCTGAGAAGGTGTTTGGAAAAAGCAATTACTGTAGTTTACAAACTATGACACACCTTAATTTTTGAGCAATTTAACAAAAACTGTTTTACCATTTTTATTATTAGATTGAAAAACCAGACTAAAAATAAGTTTATTTTTATTTTTTCCATTACGAGACTAGCTTCTAAAAAAATATTGTACTGTTACCAATAACACAAATCACTTTCAATTCAAGTTCACTGGCAACTGTAGACTGCAATGACGCATCATAACTTACGATATAGAATTTTTATATTAATTTCAAGTATAAGACGACCTAAATTTTAGAGGCAATTTTTCAAAGAAAAAGTGTGTCTTATTTCAGAAGAGATACTATGTCTAATCCATGAAAGGCAAAAATTATTCATATGATATAATATTTAAAAAAATAATATAATATTTTTGTTCTAATTGATTAGTAAAGATGGAAATACAGATTAATTATTATAATCCTGATAATTTTATTTACAATGACAACAAATTAATTTTATTTTTCAGATATACCTTGGGTTTCTTTCTTCTGCTGGTATCAACTTCCAGTGTGTATGACGCGATCACATCCACCTTAAGCAGTGAACACTACAAACTATCTGGTTGGTTTATGTTTGTAAAACTAGTTCTAAAAAAATCATTTCAGAGCTTCATCCCTGATCGGCAGCCATTACAGTAAAATTCAAATTCAAAACCTTAAAATGTACACCTTTTTGAAAATAGTTTGAGGGACATTGAATTTTTTATATATTTTCATGTTCTCATTCTAGTGTTGATTTAGGTTCTTTTGATTTAAATGTAACACAAATTTAGAGCTTAGACAGGTTTGTTACCCAGAAGAGTCTGTTTAAAAGTGGTGGGCATTAAAACTTTTATACAGTAGACTCAATTACATGTAGTGAAAAAAACTATCACTATATTTATTTTGTTAATATAGAAACAAAATCATGTACCTATTTCATTTCATGGGAGGCCTAATAAAGCAGATGCATTGTAGGTCTAATGTTCAACTGTATACACTATTTTAAACAATGAAGATAAACAAAGAAGAAAGTGAAGATGAAGAGAAACCAGATGTGCAGACATAAATGGTTTAGGAAGACTTGCTGCATCATGTTGACGAACTGTGGCAATACTTAGAGCCAATACATTTTCATGTTTAAAAAAAACTAACTCATGTTACCGATTACTTCGAAAAAAAATAAACGGTTGGTTAATTTACAAAATTTTAAAACATTACTTTGTAATTAGTGTATGCAAGTACAATGGTATGATATCCTTAAAATACGTTTATTTTTTTACCCTGTTCTCTAAATTTTATACATATATTACAGTACTGTAAATAACTTTCAACTGTTTAGTTCATTCATACTGTAGTTTATTCTAAATATAAAATAAAATTTGTGTTTATATAATAAGTTGAGTTTTTACTGTGTGCATTACATTTCTAACCAACTAGCAAATTATCTGTGATAATTGCACCATTCAATGCTGCAGGTAAACATCTGTCATTTTGAAATAAATCTATTTGTATAAATAGATTATACTTTGCTGGGTACAACAATTATGTCTACATTATTAATAAAAACAATTTTATTTTTTACCAAGTCTAACTTTAATATTTATTTGTAATACTATTCAATGTTTTACGCTTTTGTAAATTCATTTTAATCATGACAATTGTATTGATTCACATTTTAATATTGATTTCTTCTTTTCATTTCTTACAGGAAGAAAACACCAAGTATTGCGAGCATTCTCTGCTAAAAACAATTTTCAGAAACTTCTATGCCACACTAACTCTCCTGATGGACTTGACAGTATCCATGGGCTCAAATTTTTCTCTCTTTGTGGCATCATCATTGGACACAGGCTTATGTTTGGTTTGGGCTCGCCTATAATTAACACTGATTTTATAGAATCAGTGAGTAAAATTATAACTTTTTGTAGACAAAAATTTTAACTAAACAGTGCAAAACATTGAACCAACTTTTTTTATTTTCAGTTGAATTATTTAAATGAATTCTTTAAACATCCAAAAAAATTATCACTATCTTTCGAAAAATGTAATTTGAGAGCTAGTAAGGTAATAAAATGGCAAGCATGCTTTTAAAGTATGTATTAATACACCTTGTTTTAAAGGAAGTGCCTTTTGTTTCAAATATGAACTACATATTTATTAATAAGAATGAATTAGCTGGCTGCATCGCCAGCTGAGGTTTTTAGAGATTTAAAGAGATTTCATTATATGAATTAGAAAATTAATGGACTCTTTTAAAAAATTAATGGACGCTATTAATTCAGAATTCATAAAAATCTCAAACTCTATTTTTTTTGTATGATTATTATATACTTCTAATTACATAATTTGTATATTGAGAAAATAATAGTTTCTATAAAAAATAGGGTAATTTAATGAAGTACTTTGGTAATAGTAAAGATAAATTTATTTTCATTATTGTTTGGATCAGTGTTACAGTAGGATAGAGGCAATGATTCTATTGAACGGACCAATCCTAGTGAATACATTCTTCAACATTAGTGGTTTTTTGGTCTGTTTCCTTCTTATTGAAGAGTATCGGAAGAACGACTCTGTTAGTACTATTATTTTATTTCTTCATAGATACATAAGGTGGGTACATATGTTTAATGAAATTAAGGTAAACAAGTGAGCTTATTTAGCTTCAGTTAAATAAAATGTGTGCATGCACGTGCACGTGCGCACACACGTGTGCACACACACACACACACACAAAAAGGATAGCTCCAGAAATAAAATTTTTGGTTGAACTGATACACTCTGAGTTTTGAACATTTTACCCATAAGTTTCCTTCATTTTTTCAGAAATCACTTTTGAACCACTGCCAAATAACAGTGTAACAAAAAATTTTGGTTCAAAAAAGGAAATAAAAAAGAATAAAAATAATGGTAGTCAAAGTCTTTTTTTTTGAATTTTCTCTTAAACAACTATATCGAAAAGTATTCTTTCTGTCCGTATTAAAAAAATTACACTTTTTAAAAAAATTATTTAGTAGCCTAAACAAAATTTTTGTTTTTGACAGTACCACATACCACCTGAATCGCATTTGAGTAACACTGGTTGGGAAACCTTGTTCTAAAATATGAGGTAGTTACCTAAATTTTAAAGTTTATATAACAGACATATTAACTAAAACATATTTTTTAAGTAGTGAGCCTTCAAAGTATTAAGATACATTTTCAATAATTATTTTTCCTCTATATTTTTTTAAAAATTAACAAAATTAAGAAGAATATATTATTGTAATAAATTTAGTGAAATGCAAAAACTGTTAGTTGCTTGGGACAAATTTCCAATTGTTTGTTTTAACATGACTTAAAAACAAATTCATAATTTTTTATTGTTGACATGATTTTAACAACAAATTTCCAATTAATGGTTTGTTGACATGATTTTAATAACTCCCTAATTGTTTATTGTTGATGTGATTGTAACAAAAAATTTCTAATTAATTGTTGACACGATTTTAACAACAAATTTCGAATTGTTTGTTGAAATTATTCTAACAACAAATTACCAATTGTTGACATCATTTTAACAACAATTTCCCAATTAATTATTTGTTGAAAATAATCTTAAGAATACATTTTTTTATTGTTCATTTAAAGTTTTGTTCATAAACTGTTTGTTGTTTACATGATTTTAATGATAAATTCCCAATTAATTGTTTGTTAACATGATTGTAATACTAATTAAAATTAGCGAATTTCCATTGAAAAATGATATTCGAATTGGCTATCAGGAACCATGAAAAATTCTGAATATGTTTTGAGAATAATTACAGATTTAATGACTGTTCTCAAAATCTTATAGAAATTTTAATTTTAAATTTAATTAGAAATCTTAACATTTTTAAATCATATTTTAGTATCATAATTAGATTTTAAAACTTTATAAATTACAATTGAAAAATTTCAAATGTAATTGAAAATATGAAATGATATTATTAAATTTTCTTGCTTTAAGAAAATTTGCTTTCATTACTTAAGCTGCACATTGGAATTTCATACATAAAGAATTAAAATTTAAATCTATAACAAATGATTCTATTAGAATTCATATTTAGGGAGATAAATTATATTAAATTTAAAAAAATTCACAATGATTTCTTAAGTGATATCTTCTCAATTTTCAAGGTTTATATAGAGTCTCTAAGTCAAGTCTCTCTAAGTGTAACAAAATAATTTTATTACATTCACAATAGTTCTCTAAATTCCTTGTTAGAACATAAACAACAAGTTCTGTGAGAATGTGGTTTAGTGAGATATTAAAGATCAAGGTCAATAAGTTTTTTCCCGGGCTAATAAAATATTTTAATTGGACAAGGTAATAATTTTAATGTGTCAAATGATAAATAACTGTCATAACAGATGGCAAAAAAGTGACTGCAGTTGAATTATTTATTTAAAATAGTATTATTCAAACTGTTTTTTTTTTGTGAATACACCATGTAAGTGTTTATAAAAACTATTATGTCACACGTGCAGTGATGGTAGAGTAGAATTATTTTGAGTTTTGATTTAATTTTTTTTTTATAGGAACTTACAGTGATTGTCTACCAACTACCTGATGTGCCATGATCGTTTTAAATTCACAATTTTAAATTGTCAAAATAGATTCAATAACTTATTTGTTTTAAATTTCAATTTAAAAAAGTTAAAAATAGATTTAAATACAATATTTTTACTTTATTATTAGATTAAAGGAAATAACCTTAAGCCAATTGGTTTTACATCCACTTGAGTCTTTTGTTGATTGATACAACTATACACCTAGAGTTCTGACATGTTGTTACATGCTCCGTACATGATTTCTTTAAATATACATCTATATTTTGCTATAGCTACTCCACCCTTATTTTTTTGTTCAATCTTAGCCAGCAATTACAAGACTTTAATATTTATTCTTAGCACTATCTATTGATTCCTTTATTAAAATAACTTTTTTTTCTTTATTTGTTTCACCCAACTTTTGGGTACACTAAATCAATCACTTTTTAATGTTCTGTGTCTTCCTCGTAGCCCAGTATTGCTTCATTCGTTGTGATATTGCTTTTCTTTCTTTGTCAGAGATTTGGATCGTTTGCTTGGATTTGACTTAGCATTGGAACTGTTGCTTCTTGTCCTTGGTTATTGCTTTGGCTGTTCTGTCCATGAGCATAGTGTCAGTGGTTTGTAGTTCTGTTATGTCTTTCTCTATTTCTCTAAACCAAAGTGGTTTGGCTCTTTTATTGCGAAAGTAGTCAAATATTTTTTTGGTTAGTCTATTTTTGTCCATTCGGAGGATGTGCCCATAAAAATCAATTCTCCTTTTTCTTATTGTGTCTGATAGTGTTTTCTGTTTTTTGGTAAAGAGTTTCATTCCTGATGTGGAGTAATTGGTTGTTACGGAATTCGGGGCCTAAGATTTTTCGTAATGTCTTTCTTTCTTTAATCTCCAGCCTTTAAAGTGGGCCCTGGGTTGTGAGAGAAAATGTTTCTGCTGCATATAAGGCTTCTGGTTTAATTACCATATGATAATGTCAGGTGTGTATCTTTGTATTCCAGGAGAGGGACTTCTTGTTGTATGTGTCTTCGGTAAGTTGGAAGGCTAATTCAACTTTATTTCTCCTAGATTCCATAGCTTTTTTCTCTAGGGCGTTCCAGCTGATCCATTCCCCAAGATATTTGAATTCTTTGACTATCTCAATGTATTGTTCTCCCACTTGAAGCTTTTTTGGTGGTTTTTGTATGTTTGCCAATATTTTAGTCTTTTCAAATGAAACTTTGAGACCCATTTTTAACGCTTGCTTCAGGAGTTCAAGAGTCTGTTCCTTAGCTTCTTCCAATGTCTCAGCTAGTAAGGCCATGTCATCTGCAAAAGCCAAACAATGTACCTTAATGCCTTTGTTCTTAGTTCCTAGTCTGATTTCACTATGCGTATTCACATTCCACTCTCTAACTACTTTTTCTAGAGCACAATTAAACAACAATGGAGAAAGTCCATTTCCTTGTCGGACTCCTGTTTTAATCTCAAAAGGGGTGGAAAGTTCTCCCATGAATTGGACTTTGGAGAATGTATTAGTTAATGTTTCCCTGATAAGATTTGTGGTTTTGTTATCAAGGTCTAGTTCCTTCAGAACCGAGAATAAGGATTCCCTATCTATAGAGTCGTATGCTTTTTGAAAGTCAATAAAAGTGATAACATATGATTTAGCCCTTGACTTTTGGTAGTTCATGTTGTGTTTGAGGTTAAGGATTTGTTACGGACAGGATTTTCTTTTCCGGAAACCCACCTGGTATTCTCCAAGTTGATGGTCTAATTGAGGTTCTGCCCTATGTAGTAGGACTGTTGAGAATATCTTGTATGTTACGTCAAAGAGAGATATCCCACTGTAGTTGTTAGGATCAGATTTGGATCCTTTCTTATGAAGTGGATGTATGAGGGCTGTCTTCCAATCATGGGAGATTGTTTCATAAAATAATTTTATTAAAATAAAGTTTTTTATTTTAAGTAGTTGCTAGTAGAAGTTTCAAAGTCGATCTCCAACTTGAACCAGATTGAAACTGTAACAAAATTTCTGGATCACCACTAATGGCTCGGTACAGTAGGTATATTTAAATTACACATCTTGAGCTATGTACTTAAAATAACCATGGTACCTGGATGGTTGGTGCAGTTCACAGCAAAACTTCATCATCGGTTCGTGGGGAGGTGATTCCATTTCGACTTTGCTTTCTTAAAAAATCTTCTTTTTTCTTTTATACTACATTAGCAACACTATTCAGTTTAAATGTCGGCCCAGAAAGAGATAGAGAGAGGTCGGGTTTCACTGATTTGCGCACCGGTCTCCTCCTAACCACTTTACAACGACATCAGATGCCATGTTTGACGGCTATTTAGGAGCTTTGTTTCTTGAGTTACATCAAAACAAGAGCATGTACAACAGAATATTTGACATATTTGTCTTCAAGAGCATCTTCAATGTAAATTTTAAGTTGGGAATGTCTTTTATTCTTAGAGTAGCCTAAACAGGATCCTGGATCATTCCCGAACATCAGTGTCATTATACCCAGCAATTATGAAGTCTTCTCAGTAGCTGCTCAAATGCCAATTAATTTCTTGTCAAAACTTTGTTTAAAGAGCATCTTATGATGTATAAATAATTATTAAATTAATGAATTTGTGTATCCAAATGATTTCCCCCATTAACAGTGTCAATCTACATTAATAAAAGGAAATGTATAAATCTATCAGAGGCAGCTGAAGTGAGTATCTGAATGACTTAGCTAATCCCACTATACGTCTACCTCATACTACTCTCACTCATCTACTCAACACATGCACATCCACTGCTCTATTTAATTTTACTAACTTTAAAACGTAAAGTGCCCCATACTGTTGGAGTGAATAACACCGGTCTAATGATGTAACAAATGGAGTCGTGGAAGATCTAGTGACCTTCCAGTGTACTTTAGCTTTACCAATGCATGTAGGGCTCATTACGGACAAACCTCATTCCTTAGCTACTTATGGGTGTTCCAGTGAGTAATAATGTAAATTAGATTGAGCAATATATCATTGTACAACAAAAAAGGTTGGAATAATAGAGCAAAACTTTCATAACAAGGGTCAATAGAAAGAAAAATTGAAAAGGAATTACCTGCAAGCTTCAATAAGGAACTGGGAAGTTACAAGTTAGAAACGCGGGAGCTACCCACCTTGAATCCCCTCCAAATCCTAGACCTTATGAAGAGACTAGGGCTGGAGAAGGCATTATAATTGAGCATCTTAGGAATATATAAAGTGGGTACAATAGATCTACAAAGGTCTCAGTGCAATAATAACCCTACAAATTCATTCATTCATTTACATGGTATGTGTGTGTGTGTTTGTGTTTGTGTGCATGCACATGTGTGTATGTGATATGTTCAGCTAAATCTATGGCACACAGTGATCTTATATTTTTAACATATGTGGACAAGAGGTCAGACAACACCTCAGACCACATTTGGTGGTGAAATGAAATTCACCTCATTTGAATTAAATAGAATTATATTCAAGGTCAATGCCGTATTATTGTCAACCGAGCAGAATAAATATCACGGGCGTACGAAAATCAGTTTAGTTATTTTCTAGCCACACCTTGTATTTAAGAAATGCAATTATAATTCAAGTGAAATTATAAAATATACAAATTAACATAACAATAATTGAACAATTGATTAAAAATTAAAAGAATGGGTTTCTGGTAGACAGTAGATTACACCCTATGTGAATAGATTATAAGTCAAAGTATAACAAAATATAACATTTTTTCAGATTGACGCCTGTCTACATGGTTGTTTTGGCGTTCTATTGTTCTCTATTTATCAAGATAGGATCAGGACCCCTGTGGTATGACAAAGTAGGCTTAGAAACAAGCCGGTGTGCATCATCCTGGTGGTCCAATATTCTGTACATAAACAACTATGTTCAAACTCAAAACTTGGTATGCTTTACGAACCAAAAGTATTGTAACTAGCATCCAAATTTAAACTAACACATTAAATAATACTTTACTAGGTATTCATTTTAAATTTGCTTTCCTACTTTAATGGTATTTAAGTATGAAACTTTGTTTTTTTACATGATAGCACTAACAATAATACACTTACATTTTTGTATATTTTAGCAAGAGGTTTAAAATAAATAGTATTTGGCTTGTGTTTTTCAGTGTAGTATTTAAATTTTTTTCAGTGTATGATCCAGTCTTGGTACATTTCCTGTGACATGCACATGTTTTTTATCGCATCATTCATTGTGCCTTTATTGCACACAAAACCTAAATTAGGCTTAACCGTGCTGTTTATTCTTACTGCTGGAAGCGTTGCAGTAGTGTATGTAGTTACTTATAGGGGAAAATTGGATGCACTTCTACTCTTGTACTTCAAGTGAGTGACTTTAAACTTTTTTTTGCTTAATGTCCATACTTTACACCAGTTACAATTGTGTTTGTTTAAGTAATATCTGTATTAAATTAGTATTAATGTTACTTGGAATTGTAATTTTATTTCTTTTATGTAGATATTCTTATACCATTCTTATTTTTGCCAAATAATGTATCCATTCTAACATTAGTATTAAACATTCAAAATAATGAAATTATAAGTAGTTAAGATGCAGTAAGGGTTTTATAGTAAAATTAACAAATTATTTGGAACAAAATATTTTGTAAGACAAAATAGTAATGTTTTTAACATTAAAAGTTCATAAATAACGGCAATTTCTTTGTATAAATTTCATGAGAAACTGGATCCATCTGAGGAGCTGGTTTTTCCTTAGGAGTATATAATGCAAACATGTTAGCATTATATTTTACTGAAAAAACTATGTACTAGAATTGTACAGAAAGTAAAAAAAAAAGTTTATTTTTGACACTTTTTATTATGTTAATGAACAAAACTTACTTGATAACACATTTGATAACTTAGCTATTTTTCTACGTAGTTGCTGTTCAAATTTGAACATTTGTTGTAATGTTTCACCAGATTTTCTATGTATACTCAGTTGCTGCAAGTTTTTGAACCACTCACTAACCACACTCTTTCAGTTCCTCGTCACTTCCGTAATGGTTTCCGCCTGAAAAATTCTTCAATTTGAAAAAAAGATAGTAATCACTCAAGACCAAGTCCAGGCCACTTCAAAGGCAGATGTTAGAAACTTCCCTTTTAAACTGCTGAAGCCAGTTTGTTGTCAGTGAGCAACATGCAGACGTGTGTTATTGTGAAGCAGCACAATACTGTTCGACAGCAATCTATAATCTGTTGAATGTCTTGTTGTAATTGGTAAACAGTCTTGAAAGTAGGCTGCTGCATTTATGGTCTTTCCCTTAGACATGTTTTCGATGAGTTGGGTACTCTTTCAATCCTAAAACACTGTAGCCATAACATTCTTAATGCTCAGAATTTGTTTGGATTTTTTTTTTTTTTTTTGGTTTTGATGGAAATCAGGAATGATGGCATTCCATTGATTAACATTCATGTTACCATAAACCTTTTATTTGAATGTAAATTTTGATAGTTTGAAATTTTGCTTAGCTCAAAATGCATATTACACTTCAAAGCTCACATTTGGTGGGATCATTAATTTTTTCACATATTTAAAAATTGCTCAATTAAAATAGTAAACGACTGAAGTGCTTCGCTGTTAGTGTCAGACTAGTGTGAAAGAGTGGGAAGGTCAGTGACCTTACAACTGTATTTGGATGTACAGTTGCATTGTAGATATAAACACATTGTGTTATATGTACCATCAAGTTCTTGATGGCGGTTATGGTGAGGAAACTAAGCTCTTTGTCAAATCAAAATATTCTTTACTTTCCAAAAAAAAATCTATACATCCTTTTTTGTGATAGAAAAAGTTATTTGTATTATGTTTAGTTATGTATAAATTATATTTGTAATTTAGTTTGGATTATTTAATAGATTTTCCATTATATTTAAGTTTTTAAACAATCATATTTTCTTACAAATCCTAATAAAATTTGCTTTTTAAAACTTAAAAGCTGACATTAGCAAAGCCTACATTTACTTAAAACATATAAAGCTGTCATTAGCAATCTAAAATAATTTACATTTAGCATAGCTACACAGTCTACTGAAGGCTCTTCATAATCAGTTAATGAATTTAAAAATCCAGTTTATAATTATTATATATGACAAAAAACTGACATTTTAAAATATCAATCAATTGTTTTCATTATATTCAAATTTTTTAAAATATTGTTTCAAAAATCTCCTACATTATTATAAAGGCATTGGCAATATTACAGGACACTGAGTGATCCAGCATCAAATGATACTTTTCAGAAAGTATATATGCCGACACATACACGAACTACTCCTTTCTTTGTAGGCATGTTGGCAGGGTATGTTCGTTCCAGAATAAAGTATTCTAATTTTAAAATTCCCAAGGTAGGTAATTTTTTTTTAAAACTTAATACTTTACAAGCTGAGTAGAATTTAGATGTTTCTAGCTAAATCTCATTTACTGTGCACTAACCAAAGTCACTTTTCATTAAATTTTGAATTTTTAAGAAAAAATGCCTTGACATTTCAATTTGTGTATATTATTTGATGAAATTAAAAATATTTTAAGAATATAAACATGCATTTTTTGTAAAATAGGTTTTATTTTAAACACATTTGGTTTTAAGTCTCGTTTTGTCAATAAAAAATAATGAATTTTTATAAAAACTATTGTCAAAAATCTGGTTTTCTGAAAATTTGTACATCTATACAACACAAATTTACTGGTACTTATTATTGATCTATTTATAAGTTAACAATTATTTTATTATCTATGCTTCACTCTAGGTTGCAGTATGGATTTGTTGGGTTATAGCTCTTTTATTTGCTCATGGAAGTATATTCTCTGCAAGATATTTCTATGTTTCTGATCACCCATATGACCCTAATATTTCTGCTCTGTATGCAGCATTCCATCGTCTTGTCTGGAGCCTTGCTACAAGTTGGCTGATTATTGCAATAACAACTGGAAATGGAGGTAAGTTTAATATTGTTTTGATTAACTGCTTATTTAATTGTAATAAATAATACTTACAAATTTATAATTCCTGCTTCTTATGTGGCTAATAAAATCCCTCAATCCTATATTTTTTTGTTGATGAATATACTGATAACAGAATCTTTCATATATATATATATATATATATATATATATATATATATATATATATATATATGTGTGTATATATATACGAGGTGTGTTCAAAAAATAAGGTGACATTGTATTTTTCTCAAGTCTTGTATTGTATTTTTTCAAGTCTTCAAAGCACTTCTGAAATGCACTTTTTGGTATGTGCTTGAGTTCTTTCAGCTATGCTGTCTTTATTTCCTCAATTGTGGCAAACTTTCGTCCTTCCATGGGTCATTTGAGTATTGGGAACAGAAATAAGTCGCAGGGGAGCCAAGTTCAGTGAATGGTAGTTGAGGCATGATTGTGGTGTAGGTTTTGGCCAAAAATCTACTAACAAGCAATGATGTGTGAGCAGGTGCATTATCGTGATGCAAAAGCTATTAATTGTCTTTCAACAAATTTGCACGTTTTTCATATTGCTTCACGAAAACGGCATATAACATCAAGGTAATACTCCTTATTAACCATACGTCCTTGTGGCAAGAACTTGTGATGCACTATGCCATTGTAATCGAAGAAAATGGTGAGCAAAATTTTCACTGAACTCTATGTGCTTTTTTCAGTTTTGGCTCATTTGACTGCTTCCATTGGGATGATTGGGCTGTGGTTTCAACGTCATAATCATACACCAATGTTTTGTCGCCAATGTTTTGTTGCCCTTTCGAGCAACTCTGGAACGTCATTGACGTCATTAAGCATCTCCTGAGAGATGGACATGCAACGAATTTTTTGGTCAAAATTCAGCAGTTTTGGAACAAACTTTGCTGACACAAGTTTCATGCCAAAAATAATGGAAAAATTTCATAGCATGAGCAAACTGATATGCAAACATCTTCAACAACTTTCCTAATAGTGATTCGACGATTATTCAAAACCATATCCTTTACTTCTTTAACATTTTCATCTGTTGTTGATGTGCTGGGGTCCAGGGTGAGATTCATCTTCAACATTTTCTTGGCCACCTTGGAAAAGTTTGTATTACTTATAAACATTTTTTTCACTTAGAGTATGCTCATTATATGCCACTGTCAACATTTCAAGTGTTTCAGAGCACTTAATTCCATTTTTTTACACAGAATTTGATGCAAATTCTTTGATCCATTTTTTTTGACAACAGATAGCTAACACATACAAAACAGTTCTAACCTTTATGTCTCTCACATACAAACAAAAAATGCTATATAACTGAAATTGTGAACATATGTTTGAGATGAGTGTACCAACATTAGAAAATAAAAAAAATTAAAAATCGAATGTACCTACTCGTGAAATTTGAAAAGTCAACTTATTTTTTGAACACACCTCGTGCATATCCGAGGGTTGATCAAATATAAACGAGACTGATTTTTTAAAAAATTTGTTGCTTACTTACAAATTATTCTTGATACAACTTATTTTTCTACATAGTCTCCCGCACGAGTAACACATTTTTCCCACCGGATTGGAAGTTTTTTAATTCCATCTTCGTAAAAAGTTCTCGGGCGTTCATTGAGCCATTGGAGCACGAAGGTCTCCACCGCAGAATCGTCTTCGAAACGCTGGCCTCCAAGCGCCTCTTTGAGTGGCCCAAACAGGTGATAGTCGCAGGGTGATAAGTCTGGACTGTATGGGGGATGTTCCATTGGTTCCCAGCCAATTTGATCGAGTTTAAGCCTCATAGCGTTCGCCGAATGTGGTCGGGCATTATCGTGAAGAAGAATGACGTTTCTCGCCGGTTTAGATTTCCTTTTCCTACGAAAAGACTGTTTTGCGGCCTCTAAAACATCGCAATAATATTGTGCGTCGTTGATGGAGGAAATCGACGTGATTGTCGAACTTGATTGTCGAAAAAAGTGGCCATTACCTTCCCGGCCGACGATCGTGATTTGGCCTTCAGAGGCGCCCTGTCTCCCCTCTTCCGCCACTCCATACTTGCCTGTTTCGACTCGGGAGTGTAATGGTGAACCCATGTTTCGTCACAGGTGAAAATCCGGTTTAATAATGCCTCACCATCTCGTTCAAATTGGGTCAATAGTCGCTGGCAAATCTCCAAAAGATTCCGTTTGTGAACGTCGGTCAAAATTCGTGGAACCCACCTTGCAGATACTTTGCTGAGTTCCAGGTTTGATGTAACAATTTTTTGAACGCTACCATAGCTCAACTGGAGTTCATCTGCAATAAATCGCAGCGATATACGTCTGTCTTCGTCCAGGAGCTTCCGAACAGTATCAATGTTTTCGTCCGTGACGGAAGTGGTCGGGCGACGATCATGGCTGAGGTTTTCTACTGCGTCCCGTTCTTCGGCGAATTCCTTGTGCCAAGCAAAAACGCGAGCTCTTGACAGGGTCCTGTCCCCGTATTGAGCCGTCAGTCTACGAAAGATTTCAGTCGGATTGACCCCCTCCTTGGCCAAAAACTTAATAATAATTCTCTGCTCCACGGAAACGTGCACTTCACTCTCACTCATTGTATAGTTTTATACTGAAGGGTCCGAACGGAAATGTTGCCCGTCTACGCCCGTCCCAAACCTCCCAGGCTACCTGAAACCCCACCCTTTAGAGTTCAATGTCCAACGGAAAAGTTTTTAGAAAGTCAGTCTCGTTTATATTCGATCAACCCTCGTGTATATATATATATATATAGGTACATTTTATGTATTATATATATTATTTTTTATGTATTATTTTATATATTATGTAGAGCTGTGGAATTGTTATGGACTATAGAGTGATTACTGGTATTTTTTTTGTTATGTTGGCATGATTGTTACAGATAGAGAGAAAGTGACAGATTTATTCTTATCATCTAATTTAAAACAGTTTGCTAGTTTAGATTAGACTCAAACTAGAGGAAGGAATAATACAATCCCAGGCACTGTGGTCAATGAACCTATTGTGCACCTAAACCTCTTCAGTACTAGTTTAGCAGACTGATGTCCTTAGTAAGTTCCAACAATCCACTGACTAGCTGAAGATCCCTAGGATCCTGGAAACCAAAAACCGCTAGCATCCAACTAGCAGGGGCCTTACATTCAGGGATTATGTGTCATGCAGTTTCCTTCCCTTTCCTGCATGATCTACACACAGTTTCTCCATGGCATTTACCCATCCTGTTCAAGTGAACCCTCTCAGACCACAGTGCCGAATAATGAGCCCCATTATTTTCCTAAATTGTGCTCTGCCCAAGATGTTTGCTTCCCCTTTAAGCACTTCATATGGAATCCTGCTTAAGAGGTGTTTGCTATGGGAATGCCCATGAAGGTTATTCCATCTTGCCTGGTGTTGCTTATTAATCCACTTATTATTAGCAGACCTGGCCAATGATAGAAAAATCCTTAAAGCTGGCTCAGGTCTAATAAACTTAGATGCAGATCCCAGTCAGTCTGCCTTTTCATTTCCCTCAACTCCCATGTCTCGGAGTAGTCTGGGAAATCACTTTCTGACTCTCGTTGGAGTAAAGCTTATAGAAATGAGGCAATGAAAAGTCGCAAGTGTACAAATGGCACAAGCATTGCAGGCAATCCTTGCACTGTACATTTCCACTTCTACTGTACAAAACATGTAATGCCTTGTGGATAGCCAACTAATTCAACAAAAATACATTTAAAGTAGGTTTCTTATTTGGGACTGGTCAGTGTTTGTTACAAGCACATATCATGTTTGTTTGCAATTGGTTCCATTGCTGTTGTATGTAAACACAAACCAGGGTGTTGATCGCTGGCAATTGCATTAATATCAGTCATTCTGAAGTGACTGTGAACTCTAAATTTACTATTAACAATTTGTTCGTTATTATATTTTTTAATAAATTGCAGGATTGAAACTATCTTAGAGATAATTATTCTTCCACCGTTTGTACAAAATCTACAGCAATAGTGCCTGACTAAGCAAATTTTCTACTGGTAATGATTACAAAGCTGCTTATGTACAGTATTTATTTCCAATGCAAAAATGCAGTGAAATATTGGTTAACTTGAAATAATACAACAGTCCCCCGACAAACTACTATATATTTGAATGCATTTTTTCTCTTAACACGAAACGAAAATCACGTAAACAAAAAGATTTCCCTTCTGGAAATAAACAGAATATGAAAAACACCAGCCGCATCGGCAAGATTTAAGAAGGATGTGAAATGAAAGATAGGTGTTTCACATGTTTCGTAGAAAGGAGGCTAACATGGCCTTGAAATACCCCCAGAATAGCCTGTGACACGAGCAATTTTGTTTATCTAAGCTACTTATACTCTCTACCCCTACAAACGCCACTTACTTTGTTTGAAGATACTTTCACCCTCCACTCCTACAAATGCTGCACAAAAACATCACATTTCATCAGTTAGCTTTGGAATTCATCGCAGTGTGAGTAAGACTCAGTGAGTTTGGTTCATATTTTTTTTTCTATTTTAGGAGAAATTTTTCATTGATTTTTATTAAATATAAGCATACACACACACACACATATATATATATATATATATATATATATATATGTGTGTGTGTGTGTGTGTGTGTGTATGTATATAATATACCCTAATAAACTTAATTTTGATGTAAATATGTTTTTTTTCAATATCCTTTAACAAGAAAAAAATATTTCAGTCCTCTCAGTTTTGTGTTAAATGATTTTCACTGTACATTCATATCACTATAACATGACATTTTAATTTTTTTAAGGATTTATCGAGACATTGTTTTCTTGGAGGCCTTTCGTTTTCTTTTCAAGACTGAGTTACTCTGCTTTCCTATGCCATGCAGGGTTCCAGTTGTACAGTGTTGCGACCACTAGAACACCATATTATGGAAGTCTTTATAATTTAGTAAGTTAAGAATTCTGATTATTTATGAAGTACAATGTTTAATGATATGGTTTTTTTGGCTGACTTTTGGAAATATGACCCTCAGATGATGTAATAACGTTCTATTGTTTTACAGATATGGTATTGCCTGGGTGATATTTTACTTACATTCCTTGCAGCAGGGGTATTAACAATGCTCTTTGAATCTCCAGTAATGGGACTAGAGAAGATTTTTAAGGGTGACAGTAAGTTAAAAATGAATTTTGCATTTGAACATTGAAAACTGAAAATTACACATAATAATTCTCATATTTCTTTTCCTTAGTGCTACTGCCCTGCATGGGCTTTGGTCTCCTTTACAACTTGTTCCCATTTTTATACACTGCTATATACATTTCATTTAGTTATAATGATTTTATCAATACCTTCAATAGAATACCTTATGTATAATAATGCATATGTGTACAGTTTTATTAGCTATGGCCTAATTATTTGGGGTGGTGTGTATATATTGGAACTTAAACAGCTTGTATGTCTACAAAATAAATTTATTAAGTTGTTAAATAACAGTTATATTCCAACTATTGAAGAGCTGTATGCAGCCAAGTGTGTTACGTTCCACTATAAATACTTGAGTGTTACTTTTGTGACTCTATCAGTAGATCAAGAAATGACATTGCATATCATAAACATAAAAAACCATGTATGAAAAAATTGTATATATGGTGCAATAAAATATTTAAATTTATTACGGAATGATCTAAAAGTGTCTGACAAGATAAAAACGAAAATAATTTTGAAATACTTTAATTATAACCTATAAGCAAACTATGAATGCATTTAAATTGTAAATGAGGCATTTACTACAGTGTACATGTATACAAATATTTTGTTTTTTTCTTAAGTTTTAGAGTTTAATTTTTAAAAACTATGGCTCCTGAGCACAGAGAGGTCTCTCTCTCTTCAGGATATATCTCCTTATGGAGAAATATGTTTGTGTAAAGCCAATAAATAAATAAATACCTACAATCACAAAGTGAATAGGTGAATGTACTATAGGTGTTGCTGAAGACTGTAATGGGTACTATCTTAACAAAGCTTTGAATTTACATTAATTTATTTCTTTAATTTAAATATATTAGTATGGTCCGTTAATTGTTTAAACGGAGTATTATACCTAAAACATTAAAATTTTATTATATCATAATTTTTATTTATTGAACCAACAAACAAACAGCAGGTAAGTAAGAAATTTTCAGTTAAGGAATTAAAAATTTGTCTATGTATTTTGTATGTTATATGAAGAAGTAAAAGTATTTCCAGCTAATTTCCATTGGACAACCACACAAAATAAGCACCTCTGACACAGGTTTTAAGTTGTTACTAAAAATGTTGTGTTTGTATTCTAGCATTCACAACTATGGTCTAAATTCATTTAAATTTGGCACCTAAATTGATTGTGATAATACCTTGGAAATGATACCCAGGAAAAGCTCTTCTCCTGTAAAATAAAATGTAGACCATTTATTTAAAATCCTTGAGAAATTATAATTTTTTTGTCATATGCTTTTTGAAAATGAGATTCTACCATTGTAATCAGTGTTAAAATGTTCATAAATTAGTAATTTAAATCGCTGATTTATACAAATTTTAATGCTGATTATGTTGGAGAAATAAGATACAAAAAATTATGACAACAAATTATGAGTTCTTAAAGATCCAAACCGGCACCCATTTATCAAAATATTTTTAAAGTGTAATATTATTTTTGGAAATTGGTTTTTGTCACATCAGCTAGACATTTGTATGCCAATATTATATTTGATTTACCTTGCTTTAACATAATTTACAATTTAAATCTGGGTAGATTATTATTATTAAAAAAATAGTTTTTATTACAGTAAAATGTATTACGCTTTGTAATTTTTGGAAAACATTTTACGTATAATAGGCAGATTTTCTATTTATATTAAAAAAAAGTTTCAAACTAGTCAACTTTCTAAATAGGCCACCAATCAATTTCATAGTTTCTTTGTGTTAGTAAATATTCAATTGAGTCAACATAAAGTTTAATTTTAGGCCAATTTCATTAACATCATATTTCAGGTGAAAACAGGAGAGTGGAATCAACAGAAGAGACAATAAAGCACAGCAGAACATGGAGTAGTAAGGAAAAACAGATTGAAGAAGAAAGTACCAATCAGATTCAACATCCTGAAGTGCATGAACTGGAGAGCGTTAGGTTATGACTTGAATTGACAATACCAATTACACGGTTCTAAACAGCAAGCAGTCTAAATATTTTAATTTCTGTGATATGTACTTACTTTGATTTTAAAAGAACTAATCTTTGTAGAAATCCTGCATCAACAACAAAATGAGAAACAACAACTATGTATAACAAGTTAAAACAATATTGTTTTAAAAATTGTTTCTTAATGATGGAATTTTTTTATATTGTTACTATTTATTCAGACAGTACGCGTCATTTTTGAGAATATTGATCAACTCTTATTCTAAAATGCCTTACTTAAATTGTAAAACATGCACCTAGAACATCATAGGCCTATGTTAAAATACAAAAAACTAAGAACACTCAGAGTTGATTCCATAAATGGTCAAAAACAGGAAATAAAAGTGAGACTTACAGGAAACTACAAGTCACAAGAAAAAAAAATCAATAAGTGATAAAGCAAAATAAGGATATGTACAAGACAACTTTAAACTACTTACTGATGCCCACTCATGCCAACACCAGATAGATGGGACCTACCTATTTTTTAACCATTAAAAGTTCAGCCTTAATTGATTTAAAATTATGTTTATTTTAGAGCGGTAACTTCAAAGGCTGTATTCCTACTTGTTTGGCTGGCAGGGTTGCCTTATTTTTTTGTATAAGGTTTCACTTATTTTTGGTATATATAAGTAATTATCCTGGTGTGTTACTTTTGCCTGTTCCTAATAAAATTTATTTTTGAATCCCATATTTTTTATTTATATTTTGAACTGTATTTATAGTATAAAAGGTGAATGGGATAAGTGAAATAAAAATACCTTTAAACACAAGAATAAATAAACATAAAAAGATCTTGCAGTTAGATCTAGTAGGCAAACTAAACATATGTCCGGCAATCATAAACTTAATTGGCAATATGACAAAATATTGTGTGTTGTTATATGTATATATATATATATATATATATATATATATATATATATATATATATATAAATGATACACTAAAAAAATGTAACAATAAGTTAAAATACATCTCAGTAACATCACTACCATCTTCAGAGGTTTAGACTTCATAGAATACTAGAACACTGAAGTACTCTAGTGCAATAAACTCTATATGAAATAATTCTAATGAAAGTTTCAGATAATAAAGTTTAACCACATAGTCTGTGGCTCCACCTGGCATAAGTAGAAGAAGCAATAACATTTGCATAACTAAACTTGTGTGTTTCATTTAACCCTGTCTATCCATCACTATTCTTGACAACTATTTTTTGGATCACGATATAGTAACAAGAATATGGCAATGGTATAAATTAGCTGGAACTCCCATAATTTACAGTAACAATAATTATTCTATTGCTCCATTTTATCTCTATACGAATTACAGATTCTCCATAGTACCTCTTAGATGTACTGTACTTTTGAATGTAATGCAGGTTTGCCATTTTGTCTCATAATTTTTCACTGAACAGATACCAATACTTGAACAAGAAAATGAGGAATGAGGATTGTCTGCAAACTTTATGTTTGAAAAAGACCTCAGAAACACAATTAATCCTTAGCTTACATCCTTTTTTGTCATCTGCCTATAAATAATTTTGGAGTAAAAGTTGATGTTGCAAGTTTTTCCTTAAAACAATTTGAAGCTTTTCCAAAACAGTCACTTGTATTTGTAATACATTTCATAGTAGATTATAACTGAGTGCATGAGCTTCTCTGGAATGACATTTTATTTGCTAAACACCAAAGTCTGGCAATATGATAGGCTGTGGACATTAATGTTTATAATATCAAATTCAATGAGTTACCAAGCATTATAAGAGGTGCAAAGACTATGTATTTTTTTTTTTTTTTTGAAAAATGTATGGATTTCCCTTCTATGCCTTGTCCTATTCTAACTTTCTTCTAGCAAAGACTCATACACAGCTATATGTCGTTCACTGTATTATGAAATTTATGTAAATACATAGAAGACCTACTCAAATAATTTGACGAGTTTTGCGATACATACTGAATAAAAACAAGTTTGATTCTATTTTAAAAAAATTTTTTTCCTGCATTCCACGATAAAACCACCCCATGAATAATCAGGAGTCTGTAGTACTACTAATGCTTAAACAAAGATTTCCATAAAAATTAAATTCACTAGGCAAAATTCAAAATTTTAAACTTGCATCATTCTTAGTATGTGCACAAAAAATTTAGTCCATTTAAAACCATCAGTGGAAGTAACTTTACAATATTATTTAATTTTGTAAATAAATCATCATCATAAATAATTTAATTTGACTAATAAATCATTTAATTTGGTTAATAAATCATGAGAAGAGGTTGTTGGTCGTAGAGAAGAGGTTGTGGTTACCCGCCTTCACATTGGCCACTCCATGTTAACACATGGGTTTCTGATGAAACGTGGGGACCCGCCTCGGTGCGGATTTTGTAGAGAAACCATCACAGTAAGACATATATTGCTAGACTGTGATGGTTTCCAAAGTATACGGCGTGTATGTGGTCTGGGGAATAGTATGCAGAGGACGTTGGGAGATAGTGTCTCGGCCATTGACCGGACTCTGAAATTTCTTCATCGTCTGAATTTGTTAAATAAAATTTAACTTAAACTAATATTGCAGAGTCTCTTTTCAGCCCTGCAACAAGTTGTATATTTGTGGCTATTTATTTATCATTGTTTGCTTTGTTTTCCTTGTTGTTTAGTTTTATTTATTTATTTATTTGTTGTTATATTTTATTGTTAACTAGTTTTAGGAATAGTATTTATAGCTGTTATTTTATATTGTTTTAAATTAGTTTAATTTTTCATTCTGTGATATACCTAAATTTTATTTTATTAATATTGTGCCTCGGCGATGATAACCCTAACGGTTTTTCATAGTGCAACCATAGTGCTCAGACCATTTAGGTTGTGTAGAGGGGTTACAAGTGGCAAAATTGGTTTATTATACTTTTTCATCTATAACTCTGTAAATACTGAAGACAGAAAAATTTTGTTTTTGTCAAAATTACAGCTAGTTAAATTATCTTGAATTTGTTTTTGCTGCTGTGCTATTATTAATGGAGATATGACACTTTAAAGTTGGTAGTGTATAAAATCACAACTTAAAACTCAAGTGTTCTAAAAAACAATCTTTGAATCACCAAAATTTGCAGAAAGGTATCTTAGTTTCATAAAATTAAATAGTCCAGATGGTTAAGCATGAAATGATGCCCATCAAACCATTTTATAGCAGGTAGAAGACGGTGTAAAATCAACATATTTTGCCCTTTTTTAAAAAAATCTTGCAAATTATTAGATCCATAGAAAATTTTATTTTGATTAAAACTATAATTTTTTTATTATTTTTTAATTTGTTTTTTTATAATTTGTGTACTATCAATGGTTACCAAGACGCTTTTTTTTACATATACTGATTTCAGTAACACTCATTAAAAATTTAACTTTTATAAAATAATATGTACAATTAAATGTTATATTTATTAGGTTTAACAGTTTAATATGTGAGGAAATTTCACAAGTACTTCACTTATAGGATAATTAGATAAGGGTAAACAAAATTGCATCGTTATTTCCACCCCTCCCCCATTTACAGTAATTATCACTAAAAATATTAGATGTGTAAAAAATTTAATTCTTATCAAAATTATAGCTTTTTTAATTACCTTTAATTTGTTTTTTTTTTTTTTTGTAGTATCAATGGTTGTTGAGAGTGCTTTAAAGTTGAATTTTTTTAATGTTTACAGTATAATATTCTTTACTGTGGGCCAAATAGTACTCTTATTCATGAGAACAGGAGTAGATAGGGAAATTACATCGCCCACATACATGGGTACACTGAGAAGTCGCCAGGTATCCCTTAAGTAGGTTTAACTCGAAATATTCAAAACAAAATCCTTTCATGTATGGTAAAAGTGGTTAAAATTTTTTTTTATGTACTAAGTGATAAAGTTTAAAGCGTCCTCTTTCTGTAACTGTTGATAGTACCAAAATTAAAAATACCAAATTAAAGGTAATTAAAAAATTTATAATTATCACGAGAATACAATTTTCTGTAGGACTAATACTATGCAAGATATTTTTAAGAGACAAAAATGATTTTACAACCCCTTCAAACCCCTGTCAAATGGTTTGATAGGGTCATTTCATGCTTAATCATGCAAATATTTAATCTTAAGATATCTTTCTGCAAAATTTGATAATTTAAAGATTGTTTTAAGAATATTTGAGTTTTAAGTTGTGATCTTGTACACTATCATCTTTAAAGTGTCATATCTTTGTTAATATTGGCACGTCAAAAAAAAAAAAAAAAAAATAAAGATAATTTAATTAGTTGTAATTTTGACAAGAACAACAATATTTGTATCTCTAATATAAGTGAACATTTTTAGAGTTATAAGTGAAAATGTACATAAAAAAACAATTTCAACACTTTTAAACCCCCACACTCCCTAAATGTTCCAAGAGGCAGATGGCTATGACCAGCAAAGTTTTCAAACACCTCAAAGAATATTTTAAAAAAGATTGTACAAAAATTAGGCCATTTTATTTTTTTACAGGTTTAGAAGCCTTTTTCATTTACTAGACAATAGCATTTTTCCAAGTTTGAAAATTAACCCAATAGCGGTCAGGGTTCTTCTTCTTTTTAACAGAATTTAAAAATAAACCAACGAAAAATTGTAAATCTTGTATAGTAAAATCTGGCAAAATTAGGACTTTTCCAGTGCTTTTGCCCCAAAAATTGGAGCAAATTTCTGTATCTTCCATGGTTGCTGAATGCTAAGTTGTAGAGTGAAAGCAATTGTAAAATTATGGTTTTTCAACACATATTTGTTATCAGGAAAATAAAGTTAAACATTTTAACTGATATACAGGCTAAAACTTAATTTTCATTTTAAACAATACACACTACACACTTTTGTAAAGAACACTTTTGTGATTAGTCCCGGCCCATGCCAAACACATCTCATAAAACTAAACTGTCTGCAAGTCACAAGAACAGACATTGACCTGCTTGATGTATTCTAGTTATATCTGTTTTTTTTTAATAGAGGGCTAGTACTTCCGCAATCCTGGTTTTATCAATCAGCTATATAGCTTATTGTCACCCTCATTCACAGATTCAACCTTCCCAAACTAACCTCAGGTCTTTAGAGAACCATGAGCTGCTTTGGATGAGGATGGTACCCTGTTCATTGTCTACGAGTGGAGTGCCCCTCTAGAGAGTACCTACAGATTCAAATCGTTTCCTGTCCAAAGCTAAACAGTCAAAAGTATGTGCTGAGCTATTTCCTCAGCTGTATCACATTTTTGATACAAAAGATTCGTCATGTGAAAACCCATTTTGTGTAGAAAACTGCAGAATGTCCCATCAGAAATCCTGTAATTTTTAATTATTGCACACAAATTAAACAATTCCCAGATTGATTTTTTGTTGTTGTATATTTAACATCGTTACTACATATCAGTTATACTAACGAAAATTGGGAATCAATGAAATACACTGAAAAAGCCAACGTGCCGAGTTGTAGGGAACACTCTGTTTACTATCTTACCAAGTGAGCTATGGCCCTTTCTTCTCAGTATGAATACAATGTCAATCATGAATTTATTGTTACTTTAGACAAAAAAGCTTTTGAGTAAACATATAAAGATGTAATATGAGGATGCATCTTTATAGGAACAAACCATTTGTTGCTTCTTTTCCAATCTTAAACATATATTTTTGAATTAATGTATAAATTCTATAAATTTTCTAACACTTCTTTTTAAATTTTGAAATAATTTGATAATTAGAAGAAGAGATATTTGTCTGACTAAATGTTAAAGAGACAGACAAATGGACGTGAACAAAAAATTTCTCTGATTAAACAAATTTGTCTGATTTTAGAGAGATTACAAAGCTTATGGATCAAAAAGGTCCTACAGAAATCAAATGCTAAATTTTTCCAGAAAAACACACCGATTTCTTTCATCATAAATGTTGTTGTACAGAAATCAAATGCTAACTTTTTTCCAAAATAACACACCAATTTCCTTCATCATAATAAATTTCATTCACATTTACACCTGACAGCTGGCTACAAACTTCTTTTAATTCACCTTCTTCGAAAACATGGTAAAACCTAAGAAACATTGAGTCTTCGGTTGTGTTTTTACAATAGGTGCTTTTCATCTTCCAAGGCACCAGCAAGTCTGGGTGTTGGAAGTCTGTTCTGTTTGTATGTATGGGAAAATTCACAGATAACTGAGATTTATTTGCATCCGATGACACAGATTGAGGCAAAGCGTTTACATTTTGGTCACTACAATTCTCTGTTACATTAAAGTCTTTGGATTTTAAAACACTTTTGCCATCAACTGAATTATCTCTAGCTTGTATTATTTTAGTTCCTTTCACAGCACTCTCAATCGTCTCGTCTTTTTTTCTTCTATTTTTCCTATCCTGTTTTAGGTATGTTGACATTTTAGATCTGTTTTGTTCTTTTGCCCACACATATATTAAAGCTTTGCCACCAGGGCTTAAAACTCGGACTATCTCTTGAAAAGCATGTAATCGCCGATCTTTGTTGGCTAAATGGTGTAACACAGCTATACTGATGACTCCATCGGCAATGTTAGATCTTAGAGGTAATTTTAAGCAGTTACAAATAAATACTTGATGTCCTCGTTCCTTTACAACTGCAGCCAAACCTTTACTGTGGTCACATCCTACCTGAAAAATAAATTTCAAATTCAGTATTCGGTTATTTGTTATACACATATTGCATTATTTTGATGAAAAAATAATGTCCTAACTTTAAATAGTGATTCAGAGTATAAAAAAATTCAGTAAATATAATATGTCAGAAAATGGTTTATTTTTTGTTGTTTTTTAAAAATAATAATAACTACTGAAATTATTAAGATTTTGAGGCAAAATTAGTAAACTTCAAATTAAGAGGAGGCTACCGCCCCTAATGATACTTAGAAGCAGAAGATTGTCCAGGGATCAAACCTTGAGTGTGAGAAACATAACCCATATAGGCTATGATGACAAAGCTGACAGGAGAGTTCAATAATGGCTCTCAACCAGGAACATTACGACAGGGAGAGAGAAAACTCAGGAAAACCATGTAATTCATTACAGGGCACTGTGGTTTGAGGGTGCACATGAACAGGATAGGAATGTACCATGGAGAAACCATGTATAAGTTATGTAGAAAGAAAGAGAAAACTGCAGACCACATAATCTATGATTCTGAGGCTCTTGCCAACAGAAAACAAAGGGTGTTTGGCCACCAGAACCCTGACTATCTCTAAAAGAATGTGTTAATCAGTAGACTGGTAAAATCATTGAGACTAGAATGCCAGAAGCATTATGTAATCTCCATAACCTCAAAAAAAAACTGATTTTTTGTTGAGTTTTAATTAAGTAGATAGCTTAATGTAGAGCTGCCCCACCCAACTTTAGACTTGTTGCACTTACTTAGAACTGACTGTTTCAGAATACTAACCTCAAATATATTTTGATTTATCCCAAAATATTTGCCATTACCACAGCCTACATCTAACAGCATAGAACCAACTGCAAATGACTGAATGAATTTTTGTATTTTTGGCCATGGTTTGGAGCGTGTGTCGCTGAAGTGCGAAGCTATAGATTCATATACCTGGAAAACAAGTATTACATGGTTTTACTAGAAGTTTCATTTGGATCTGTGCATTTATACTGATACTTTTTTATAAATTAATAATGATAATGATCAGTGTTAAATGCAATTTAATTTATAATACTCCTCTAAACAGTACAAATTAGGTGTAATAACAATCCAATTATCTTTCTCTGGCAAAAAAGAAGGCATAATATGGTTCAATTGCAATTGTCTCTGACTGTAATTGTAGTAGGATAGAATAAACATACAGTACACAGCTCAGTCTTCAGAAAAAACTATGGGTTACAGCAGAATGACAACTGCCATGCTTTTATCAATAATGGTGATTCTTTCACTTATCTGTTGGCCGGCATTTCCATTCCACTTGGACTTTCCTTCTGTGCGCAGAAGAATTAAAAGCTTTCATATTCATACAAATTAACTTGAATAAAAAAGGTCCCAGTATAATATAAAAATTTAGAATTAAATATTGGCCAGACTTAATTAAAAATTACGCTACATCTGATTTGACATAGATCAGATTGCTGCGGTATGCGAAGTCAAATTCCCTATACTTCAACTTAGGCTTGTTGTACACCTGATTTGACAAAACATCCAAGATCTTTACAAACAAGTTAGACTATACATATTTTTAACAACCCTTGAAACAGTCATTCTAGTCTGTTCTATAGAGGACAGAATTGGTGCCTGCCCATTTCGATTCTGAGCCTTACCTTGTTGGCTGCTCCAGTACCTTACATTACATATGAAATTCACTAATAAGCATTTCATATACATTTTTATTAGACTTTACTAAAAAATTGTCATTCACCACAAAGCTGATTTTACAGCCCAGGTAAAATTGTTATTGCTTACCTCGTGTACATAAGTGTTTTCCAACTTTGTTGCAAATTCATCGCTGACTATCTCCTCTGGATGCCAACTATCACAATACTTATGATAACAACAATTACACTCAGCTTGACGAACACGACGGAAAGTAAATGATGTGCGAACCTTTCTCTTTAATACAGTTAACCCTCCTCTTACAGAAGTAACATCCATAGTGCGAGGTGTAATACCATGGCTCCAGCAATACCTGCAGCAAACATCACATTGCCTTCAAGCAAAACAAGTAGTCTGTGGCGGAGGCAGCTGATAGGATTAGTGATCCCACCATATCTCTAGTTCATACTGCTCTCATTCATCTACCAAGATACTCACATTCACTATTCTACATAGCTTGGCTAACTTTAAATTGTAAAGCAATCTATATAGATGGAGTGGATGAAACCATGGTGTATCAAAAAAATGGTGTATCAAACGTAGCCCTGAGAGAATTGGCAACCTCCCAGTGTAACTTTATCCACAAATGCAGAATTCTGTATGGATGGACTTTATTTCCTTAGCTAATTGTGGGTGTTCTCATAAGTAAGAATGTAAAATAGAATAAGCAGGATATGAAAACACTACAAAAAGGTTGGTCAAATGGAGTAGAAGCTCCATATAATAATTGAAAGGGAGAAAGCAGAACAAGCATCTACAAGCACGTCAATAAGGAACTGGGAAGTCACCAATTAGAAATGTGCGAGTTATCCACCTTGAATCCCCTCCAAATCCTACACATTATGAAGGGTTGGAGAAGGCTATGTAACTGAGTATCAACATTTCAAAACATCATTTTTAACTAGTGAGATGGACAGACTGAGTGAGGGAGCAAGAGGAAACTCAAGTAGAATGAGAGGGGGGTTTACATTGTCCAGCCATGTGACATTTGACTTTATCATATTTATTTGGTTGCTATAGCAATACTAGTTGGGTTTTTTCTATATGACAAATACTAAATTAATTTTAAAATGTGTACTACAAAAAATATTAATTATATTATTCTTATTCTAAAACATAACATTTAATGAAACTTGTGAAATAACAAGAAATATTTAACAGTATAAATTGTTGAACATCATAACCTTAGCTTTCACATCAGAGTGCTCTCCCACAGAGTATTTGTCAATTAAATTTTTATATAAATATTTATAAATAAAAAATTGCATATAAAAAACTAATCTGATAACAATTTTGAAAACAGTCAGTGCATCTGTATTATATCTGTTCACACCTTGCAGGTCCATCCATAAGTAGCAGCGATCGTCTGGGCAGAAACACTGCTATATGTTCATCTTCCAACTTGAAATCCATTACAACATCAGAACCAAGAGATAGTGATAAGATCGGTGACTCAAAAGCGCTGTGAGTATCTATGTGGCTAGGTATGCCTATAAACATTAAGTACCGTGTTTTTAATAAAATTTTAAAGTACAGTAGACTCTTCAATATCTGTTCTGGTCTTTGGCCATTAGTGTATAACATTTTAACCATTTTGTTTTTATAAAAAAAAATAATAATAATAAGTACACAATACTTATCAAAAGTATGTTAATTGATAGAATCTTATTTATACAGTTTTGGTTTATCCAAAATTACATTTTTTTAAATTTTGTTAAGACTTCACAACTCCTCTTGCATGCTCTATTTACATTTTGGCAATAAATACAATGCAGTAATATAAGCGGAGAGTGTGAAACAGTGTTGTGCATAAGGATAAAATGGGGAATAGAGCAAATTTCTGAGTTAGATACATATGCCATTCTGCACTTTAAAGCACTTTTAGACACTTAAACTTATATTATTATAAAACAATGGCTTTAATTCTGATAAGCTATTTATAATCATCTATAATTTGATTTTAGCGTACAAATTATTTTCTTTTCTTTAAAAACATATTTTGTAATGAAAAATATAACTTTGGTGCATCTGAAACGGATCTGGTCAAGCCAACTCAAAATAAATATGAGGTTTTAGTGTATTCTACATTACCTTGTCCTTGTTGGTACTGATTAACAGTGAGTTGATCAGGAGTCCAAGGCAGCAATGATCCAAATCCTCTCTCTTCAAGTCTTCCGTTTATGAACTGACATTCTTTGGGAATTTTCTCTAAAAGTGGTTTGTCCTTATCTACATTATTATTGTCATATCTAAATTCGAATCCATAATGCTTCACTCTACGATGTTTCATAACTTTACCTGAAACAATAAACAAAGTTATTGTGACCTCTCTACAATTTGGCCCCTGCAGTAGGGTAGCATTTTGACAAGCACAAGTAAAGTAAAAATACTGACCATCATATCGATCAGTGTGCCATGACTTAAACACTAGGCTTAGTCTAGCGATCTGTATGTGTCATTGTAGGCCTTGTGCAACATATTTTGTAAGTGTTAACCTATCGCTGTGACATTGCAAGTAAAAAATGTCCATAAAAAGCAAATGAAAACATAAAACTTTATCACTAATTAAAAAATTTTTTTTTGTTATAATGTAGGCCAAAATCGGGCCCGTCCAGGAGGATGGGGAAAGTGGAGGGGGAGGAGTAACAACCTCGTTAAAAAAAACCAGGGTCCATCTCGCTTCGGATGGTAGTACCCTGTTATAGAGCCCCTGCCTAGGGTTACTAGGTGAAAACTGGCCAACGGTCTCAATGGCGGATGAGGAAGGATTTCCCAACGGCAGAGAGGGCGGAAGAGCTACCTCCAGGGCTCACAACCTTGGTTGTATTTTTGTAAATTCTCTGAATTTACCACAATTTTTAAAATTATCAATTATGGAGAATGTGTGATGTTAATAGTCAGTATTGGATACAGCGGAGGGCGGCTAACACACATCAAAGTAATTGATTTGGCGTACCCCAAAGTGGGTGATCCGGATGAAAGAAGTAGGCCAAAATTAATGCAAACCTAATTCATGTAACAGGCAAATGCAATATTGTACAGTATCTTGTTCATAATTTTTACAACACTACATAGGAAATATTCTATTTTAAAGCAGTATATTCGTACCTCCTTTTTAAACACGTGGTCACTATTTTTTAATATAATACAGACTCGAAGTCATATTCACCTGTGATTCAAGTTATTTCAAGAAATCATTACCATTTCCTCCATGCTCTCTTTTCTTTTGATTGTCTACTAAGCAATTTGTAGGTGTTAAGGTATGGCAACATTTCTTTAAATATGAAATAGATAAAAGGAAAAGTTATGAGTGGAATGGAAGTTGCTGGCCAGCAGATAAGGAAGTGGCCATCGGTAGCTAAACTGTCAGAATTATTACTGCTGATAAAGGCGTGACTCAGCTGTCAACATCTGTCATTCAGCTGAACAGTTATTCAAGACTGAGATGTGTGCTGTATGTTTAGTTTATCCCACTTAGACCCAGAGACCTAGTGTTTCTTATATGTACTATCTTATTCATATTATATTTCTGAAAGTTTGTGTGTTTGTTATTCAATCACGCTTTAACCACTGGACCAATTGAGATGAAATTTGGTAGGAATATGTTTTAAGTATCAGAGATACACATAGGCCTACTCCCGTTTTACAAAACGTCATTATACTACTTACCCAGCCCAAAATAATTATTAGTTTTTAGTTTTGTGGCATGTGTTAACTGTAGTTATTTACTGGACCTGTGATTTAGGTACCTGAGATGAACATAGATTCAATCCTATTTTAAGAATCTTAATCTGTGTTTTATTTATTGCAAAATTATTGTTTTTAATGTTACATTTTCATTTAATAATCACAATCTGGTATTTTTCATTTAAGACTTTTCAATGTTTTTGAAGCAGAGTGCAGAATATATATATATATATATATATATATATATATATATATATATATATATATATATATATTATATACAATTTTATTAGGATACTTTAACTGTAAGGTAGTATATATATTTATGTAATTAAATTATATGAAAAAATGGTAAATATGCAGTGCAGCATCTATTGGATTTTTCGATATTTTTGTTACTAAAATGCTTTATTATGTGCCCAAAAGCAAGAATCCAAAATATGAAAGCATGAGAAGTACGATAAAAATCGAAAATAAAAGTGACCAACATAACCTCAAAATTGCTACCGGCGAAAATCAGTACCATGTTGTAGATCAGTAAAACAATAAAAATACGTCTAACACGGGTTTCGGTGATGGGAAACCCATTTTTTAAAAGAATAGTGCATAACCTAAGTGACACGGTTATTAGGCCTAACACGGTAATGCATGAAAAAACCTTTATATTTGTTTAAAGAATTTTAGCCTACATATCCTAACTGTCACAGTTGTTAGGCCTAACATAGTGATGCTTGATAAATCTTTATATTTTTTTAAAGAATACTCCATAAGCTAACTAACATAGTTGTTAGGCCTAACACGGTGATGCATTAAAAGGACCTTTATTTATTTTTTTTAAAAAAGTACTCCATAACCTAACTGACACAGTTGTTGGGCCTGATACAGTTATGCATGAAAAAAAACTTTGTATTTTTTTTAAAGAGTACTCCATAACTTAACTAACACGGTGATGCGTGAAAAAAACTTTATATTTTTTTAAAGAGTACTACATATCCTGACATGGTTGTTGGGCCTATCACGGTGATGCATGAAAAACCCTTTATATTTTTTTTAAAGAATACCACATATCCTAACTGACACGGTTGTTAGGCCTAACACTGTGATGCGTAAAAAAACCTTTATATTTTTTTAAAGAATACCACATATAATAACTGACACGGTTGGTAGGCCTAACACTGTGATGCGTAAAAAACCTTTATATTTTTTTAAAGAATACTACATATCCTAACTGACACTTTTGTTAGGCCTAACACGGTGATGTGTGAAAAAACCATTAAATTTTTTTAAAGAGTTCTATGTATCCTAACTGACACGGTTGTTAGGCCTAACACGGTGATGCGTAAAAAAACTTATATTTTTTTTATATATTCTTATATTATAAAAACTTATATTCTTATATAAAGAATACTATATATCTTAACTGACATGGTTGTTGAGCCTATCATGGTGATGTGTGAAAAAAACCTTTATTTTTTTAAAGAGTACTCCAAACCTTAACTGATACTGTTGTTAGGCCTGACACGGTGGTGCATAAAAACACCTTTATATTTTCTTAAAGAATACCACATATCCTGACACGGTTGTTAGATCTAACACTGTGATGCGTAAAAAAACCTTTATATTTTTTTAAAGAATACTACATATTCTAACTGACACGGTTGTTAGGCCTAACATAGTGATGCGTGAAAAATCTATATTTTTTTACAGAATACTCCATAAGCTAACTAATATGGTTGTTAGGCCTAACACGGTGATGCATTAAAAAAAACTTTATTAAAAAGTGTACTCCATAACCTGACACGGTTGTTGGGTTAAAGGGTGATGCAGGAAAAAAACCTTATTTTTTTTTAAAGAGTACTCCAAAACTTAACTAACACGGTGATGCATGTTCTTTAATTTATATTATGATTACGGGCAAAGCCTTGACGGGTAACAGGTAATCATATTATATTTCTGAAAGTTTGTTTTTGTTTATTTGTTTGTTATTCAATCACACTTTAACTACTGGACCAAATGAGATTACAATTGGTGTGAACACGGTTTAGGTATCTGAGATAAACACAATACCATTCCAGTTTAATTGTATAATAATGACTTTTTAATAATGCTGTATTTTATTAAAATATGACATGACCCTGTTTTAGCATATCGAGTAGCAAAAATTTATATGTCTTTGCCGAAAACCATAAATCGTATAATATTGTATATAGCAATATATTAAAATGAAATGACCTATTCTGATTTTGAAAATCGACTATAAATTTTATTGCTTACATTATAATTGCAGGCAAAGCCGCAAAGGGTAACAGCTAGTTTTACATAATAGTACAAAATTTTATATGTACAATTTTATTTTAAATAAGTATACTCTTCTTCATGTTTCTTATGCATGAACACTGTAGCACTAAATATTTGATACTAACCCATAAATATAAAATAATGAATTATATAAATATAAAAATGAAACGATAATCTTTTCTACTTCTCATTTCTTCCTAATCTTTAAAATTTATTTTAATCACTCAGGAATGCAAATTTCAATGGCATTGTAACAAAGTGCCACTTTTTTTCAATTGCAGACAGTATCAAAAGAATCATTGTATTAAGGTTATTAAATTTTTAGTGTTAAGACAAAATATATACCTAAATGGGTGTCAGTTTGTTCCCAATGTATACATGCCAACAGTTTTTCCTCTTCTTCTTCAGTTACAAAGTCCTCCAGTAATGTTAACCCATCAGGAAGTTTTTTTACATTCATCGTATTTTCAACCTCAGGTACTAAAACATTTGTTATAAAAAATTAAATTAAACTTTATAATTCATGAATTATTTTCTTTTAAACATATTAAATAAATAAATAAAATATAAAAAATATATAATATATAAAATTAAATACTTTGTTTAAACTGGGAGTGAACAAAGAAATGCTTTTTTAAGAAGCCTAACTCTTTTCAATTTTAGTTTATACTCCTATTTTTTGTGAACTAGGGAAGGCAATTCGTATCATAATATCCTATAATATGCATGTAACCAAAATGAATTGTTAAGATAACTTCTATATAAAAAAGTTCAGTATGTTAACCTACAAGATATTTATCTATATTTTTTTCCTATAGGGAACAATTTGTATTTATCATTAAACTTAAATTATTTAATCATCTTATGACATGCATGTGACTGAAAACAAATCGACATATACCATCATTTGATTTACAAAAAGCAAAATCATGATTTGTTTTTTTTTGGTTTGCTGTAATCAAGGATAATAAGAAAATAATTTTTGCCACAATAAAAGAACTTGATTCTAGGAGCTAACTCACATTTTTTCTTTTGTATTATTAGACCAGACTGTTAGAGAGCTTGGAGATTGAATTTAAAAATTAATTTTATTTTTTAGACATGATATGTTCATAACAATTTTGAAAAACATACAGCAGTAAACTCAAATATGAACCCAATGTTACTAACAAATAACATTAGCAATATTTTATATGTCCATTATATTATTAGTTGCTTGCAAAAATGACTACATATGTAACAAACATATAACCTTTAAAATGCAATATTGCATATTACTAATTGACATTGGCATTGTTTTTTAATATAATTCTCTATAAATTACACAATATACGAAGGCTGTCTAAAAGATATCTCAACTTTGGCTGGGAAAAATTTATTACATACAGGATGACAGAGGACATTTCTGTTTTCGGTCTGTACTTGTACACCCATGACTCATGCCCAGTATCATGGTATTCAGAAACCAAGGATCAGTATTGCTCCTGTGTATGGTCAAGACTGAGTTATATCTGTTCCAACACCAGCAGCTTGGGCACAAATTTTGAAGCTGCTCTGTGCACTTTTAAAATCGTTATGCAAAATTGCATGTACAAAATCTTTACTGATACCAACCTCTTAGCAATTTATTGTATGGTGAACAATAATCTCCCAGTATTAGATTTTCCATCCTCTCAATAAAAGCTGTATTCTGAATGGTTTGTGGCCTCCCAGAACGTTGTTCATTTTCCACCAATGTGCGGCCATTTTTTAATCAGCAGAATCACTCCTTAATTTGTATTAACAGCATCGTCTCCAAACATTTCCTGAATCTTAAAAATTGTTTCACTTGGAGAATCATGAAGCTCTTGACAAAATTTGATGCAGATTCTTTGCTCAATTTGTTCAATCATCATGAAAGAAATCAAAAGTATGACATACACTTACAACAATATGTCACTCGGCGGCCAGCAGGCAGTGAATAGTACACTCAAATGCCGTGAACAAATTCAACCATGCACAGTAAACTGTCTTCCTCCACTGTGCATAGTGGCACCCAGCATCACTACTATACATAGGAAAATTCGAAGTCAGATATTTTTTAGAGTTATATCTATAAATATATCAATTACAAGAGAAATACTAATATTATCTGTAATTCTAGTTTATTTACCTTTTTGACAAAACAAAAAATACATTGGCCCATCCATTTTTTCCAATTTTTCAATTCCATTTAATTTTGAATAAGCCTGCTCAGATGCTTCCAGTTTGTGGTACACAACAAAACAATAAGATTTTCCTGGAACCATAACTACTTTTTCCACAGATCCGTATCTTGAACATATATTTACTACATCCTCATACTGTATTCCAGATACCAAACCAGCGTTGCATATCATCAGGTACTAAAATAAAAACACGCAAGAGTTACAAATTTAATGTTATAATGTATTCTGAATATAATAAGTTTATAAATTATTGGAGTTTAGGGAAATGTATACTTAACATGTCTTATTCACTTTTTGTAAATCTAAAAAAACCTAAGTAATGTATTTGTCCTTTTATTGAATTATGTTAACAAACTTTAGAAATACATTCAAAACTAATAAATACAAAGATTCATTATATTTATTTATTATATAATCATTTAAATAAACATACATAAACACACACACACACACTCAAACACTAACTCACTCACTATTCTACATAGCTTGGCTAACTCTAAAGTGTAAAACGACCAGTGCTGTTAAGAATGAATACCGGCCTAATGGTGTATTAACTGGATCCTTGGGATAACTGGTATCCTTCCAGTATGCAGGGCTCTGTATGGGCAGATCTCATTTCCTTAGCTATTTGTGAGGAATAATATGACTAAGGATTAAAATAGAATGAGCAGGATCTCACTGCATTATAAAAATTTGGCCAAAATACAGCACAACCCCCCCGATAAGTCATGAGAATGAAAAATTGAAAGGGAATTAGTACAAAAAACTTCTACAAGCACCTCAATAACAAACTGGGAGTCACATATTAGAAGTAGTGGAAATATTCAATACATCCAACATTGAATCATCTATGTATATCCTGGATTTTATGAAGACTAGAGCTGGACAAGGCTCCACAGCTGAGCATCTCAGATATATAGAAGAGGCACAATACATCTACAAAGGTTGCAATGAAACAGTAACCATAGAAAATCATTCATTTATAAAATTTAAATTATTCAAATGAATATTGTACCTGTGTTGGGGAGTCACTATGTTGAATCCCTGAATCCTTCAAAAGCATATTTTGATATCTATGCTGTTTCTTGGCAATCTTCCGAGCAAATTTTGATTTTCCTTCCATCATCTAGCTTTACTTTCACTAAACAAATAATTTTACAGTACCATTATGTTACATTCATTGAAATTGCATCTGATTAAAAAAAAGGAAGGCACAATAATAATTTTTGTTGTCAATATAGAAATATTCAAGAATTAAAATTACTTTAGTATATAGAAAGCCACAAGTGAGTAGATCTACAAAATGCAGTCTTCAATAGATTATACATAGTAACTAGGACAGCTTTCGTCATTTCCAAATGGAAGTTATAAAAGTAGGTCCTACCTTCAGAAGCTCTAATACCTTCCCACTTCTTCTTAGCCTCCTTGTACAACCATCTCCTAATATAAACTATATAACAAAGTTAGTGCTTTCTGATAATGTTGTATATAGGCTAAGCCCTTCACACTTTGTTAAGCTTATACATAAAGAGTTGTGTGTTATCTCTGTGAGTCATATGAATACATTAAATACATTACTGGTATATTGTGACAAATATACTTACATTTTTTTCTGTAGCTATATATGTACAGCTTTTCAGGGTCAACCTATTTTATAAGAATTATTTAGGGTAAGCATATTTAGACCCAAAGGAATATCCATGGACAATAAGGAAATATGAATCCCACTATTATTCTAAATTTTTAACACCATTTTCTAACACTATAAAATGACAAAGAACTACTGATCTTTAAATTATGATTTTTACTTATTTAGTCTAAAATTGTGTTCAATCATCTTCGAACAAAGAAATTCTAAGAAAGAGATATAAGTGCCTAGGTGTACTTTTTTATTCCTTTTCTTATGCCAATTTATTTAGACTGATGACAATGAAGAAATTGTAAGAATGAATAGAAAAAAAATTGTGGAGTACCTCAAAGCTATGACCTTGAGATGTGGAAATTCAGAAGCAGCAGACTGACTGACATAAGCACCTTGGACAAAACATCACTTATGCCACAGCATATTCACATGGTATGGATTAAAAAAAAACTTGGCTAACCAAACCAAACATGGTTTTATTTAGAATGTAGATTTGTATAGCCTATTTTTAATATAGCTGATTGAATAAAATAATGTTTAATTTAAAATAAAAACTATTAATTCACGCTAACCAAGTAACTACATTGTGATTGAGTTATCTTATACTATATAATCACTGACCTAAAAAAATTATTACTCTGATAGTTTATGAGAGTGTTCACAATATTACTTAAAAATCTGAGTACTTTTAATGCACACTTGGACTAATGCAGACGATGGGATGATTTATAGCATATGAAAATGCCAAGTCCTCGCCGGGAATCGAACCCGGATCCTCGGCATAAAAGCCTAGTACGCTATCCACTAGACCACTGAGGCGGCCCACAATCTTTATACGGTTTGCAGGCTACCAATTTTTTTTTTTTTTTACATTCTAGTGAATCTAATCCTTATTTTATTACAGTGAACTTCCCTTAACGGGGGTTCTAAATAGCGAACTCTTCTTCATAACACGACTTTTTTATTCCCTCACTGAGATGAAGCTATTATAGACTTAAAATAACTAAAAACATTGTTCAAAAAAAATTGCTGCTGTTTATTATGATCTTTGTGATTTGTCTCTTTTTATCAGTTTAAGTTGTATTTAAGTTAGTGTTGTTGTTTTCTTATAAATCAAGACATCTTTAAAGAATTGTATTTTTTCTTGGTTTCTCTTTCTGATTTTTTTTCACCTTCAACCATCTTACGTTTAACCACTTTGTTACATTCATTGATTTCATGACTAGTGCATACACAAATACGATCAAAAGATGTTGGCGTGAAGTTTGGCACACAATCCCACGATTTGGCATTAAAATACTTCATGGGATATTTAGCCGAATTTCAATTTCAATACAAATATGGCTATTATAAGCAAAGGATTCACCATTTCTACAAAGCCATGGCAGCTTTATATTCACTTAATTGATACTACTTATAAAAGTTAGAACTTTTTTTAATATTTATATACATAACTCTGAACAGCTAAGTTAGATTATGAAGTTCTATTTTTTAAAAGAAAAAATATATATCCTTTTCCTCTTTAACACGCACTTAATTTAATATGAAACATCCGAGTTGTTAAACTGAACAAGCAACAGGTGAGTCAAGTTAGGCTATGGAATTCTTTAAAAAAATTATATTCCTTTCATTATTAATATCACACATGAAATTTATCGTTTTCACTATTAAACATGTTTCTCACTTTCATATGGTAGTCATTTCAAGGTTATGTTTGCCACATTTATTTTCACTTTTTTGTAACTTCCCATTGTTTCCACACTTACATATTTTGGATTATTATATTGGGTATAATTTGAACAGTTTCAGTGCAAAAACTACAAAAGTCCTTAAAAGTACAATTTTTGCAAAACATCTATTTACAGTTTTACTATAGTAATCAGCTATCCTACATATAATAGGCTCTAATTGTATTCCTCCTAACTGCGGACACTTCTCGAGAACGGACATTTTATACGGTCCGAACACTATCCGTTGTTGGAAGGTTTCCCTGAACCTGATCTAACCTAACATTCAATAAGCTACACAAATGGGTCCTAATTAATTTTTTCAACTTCATTTAGTACTTCGAATAAGTAAACTGTGAATTTTTGCAGGGTCTCTTTAAATATACTGAGTTAAATTATTTCATTTAAATTAATGATGTAATAATTTGTTTAAAAATAACTTATTGCACATGGCTCTAATTTTTTTTTCAGAATATTAAACGTGAGTTAATTTATTTATACATACTGTAGCTGTAGCACTATTTCAATAATTAATTGAAATTTTGCATTATCCTGGATTTTCATGCAATACACACTTTATGATAGTCTGTTACCAAGTTACCAGAGAAGTTAATGACGCTAGATATTAAATATTATATTAATATTATTTGTTGCAAATGTTAATGTTACAGGTTATGTTTACAATTAATTGTTTTTGTCAATTTGTTAATACTTTTTATCATTAACTATGGCGGCATGGGACTTTCAGCTAACCAATGTTATCATGGATAAACTTCTAAATAACCCTTACCATTCTTTGTAGTTTATCTATGCTGTAGGTAAAATCATTAGAGGAATTCTCTACAGGAATGTAGTGCAACTCCAAATAGCATGTTTACCTACCGTGCTTATTATGGAACAGCTGTTTTCAGGATAAAAAAATAGTATTTTCTATTTCCCACTAGGTTTAGGCTTATAATAAATCAAATTGCCACTTAACCTGGAATAATTAACAAGACTCCGAAATGTAATAATAATAAATAATCAAATATGGTAAAAGTTTTAAAAGAATGCAAGCTCATAGTTTAGGATGAAAGTTCAATACCACATAAAAAAGGATTTAAGCTCTAAGTAACTGTCTAAAGGATATAAACATTAAAATTTAATAATGGGAGATAAGCAGTACTTCTATCTGACATTTTCGACAAACAATACCAGTTACACCTAGGGGAACTTCGCTAACGAGATCAAAACTTCATAGATTCTCTGTATTCATTTCCTAAACCAAATATTTGTACATCGTGTCGACTCGGGTTACAACCTTGACTTTTGATTAATTATACTGATGTCTAGAATTCAACATTAAGACATTTAACTCCTGAAATTACTAAATGCAGATGTATATACTTTGTTTTGAAATAATTTATTTGAATGCTGTTTGATACGGTGATACGATTTTAAACGCTCAAACCAATACTTCTAGCGCGTCGACCTCGGGTTACACCTCGACTTTGATTAATTATACTGATGTCTAGAATTCAACATTAAGACATTTAACTGTGAAATTACTAAATGAAGATGTATATACTTTTGTTTTAAAATAATTTATTTGAATGCAGTTTCTGATACGGTGGATACTTCAAACGCATAAACTAAAACCAAATACTTCTACAGCGCGTCGACCTCGCGTTACACCCTTTGACTTGATTAATTATACCGATGTCTGGAATTCAACATTAAGACATATAACCATGAAATTACTTAAATGAGAATGTATGTACTTGTTTTAAAATAATTTATTTGAGTCGTTTGATACGGTGATACGATTTTGAACGCCTAAACACAATGCAATTTCGGCTATACAGCTCGTCGACTTTCGCCGTGCTAAAGTTTTTAAATTATATTTTAAATTTCTATAATTCAATATTCAGACATCTAAATTTCAATTACATAAAACATTTATATACATAACACTTTAAAATAAAAATTTTGATAGTTATTGTATACGTCGTTGCAAAAATAAGTATGTATTCGTCATATGATTCTAATACTTCAAATAGCAAGGGCAAAATTAACGCTAACTTCAGCCTTTGTTAAGACTGGCAATTTGACCTCGAATCTACACTTACTGGTATTGTCTCAAAGCCTATCTTTGAATTATTTTATCCATTTAATGGCTTTTACTTGTTTAAAAATGGAGTAATGTATAATATTTGTTATCACCAATTCAATTAATACTTTTTTATACCTACGGTACAATTAGAAAGTCTAAAACACGAAGTCTACATGCAACGCTTGTAATCCGTTTTGTTCTATTTACATTTAAGTTGTTATATGAATAAGTCTGTTGCGAATATTAACACAACTAACTGTGAAATTATTAGATGCAGTTGTATGTACTACTATAAAAAATACTTATTTGATTGCTGTTTTAGTACTGGTGGTATTGATTTTAAACGCTTAAACGAAATGGTCTTCTGCTTATTTTAAATTTGGATGTCGACATCGAGTTAAACTTTGACTTGTTTAATGCGCCTGATGTCTAGGGAATTCAACATTAAGACATTTAACTGTGAAATTACTAATTGCAGATGTATATACTTTGTTTTGAATGATTTATTTTGAAAGCTGTTTGATACGGTGATATTGATTTTAAACGCCCAAACCAATACTCTACAGCGCGTCGACTCGTAAGGTTACAGCTTGGACTTTGATTAATTGTACTGATGTCTGGGGACCAACATTAAGACATTTAACTGTGAAATTACAAAATGCAGATGTATATACTTTGTTTGAAAATGATTTATTTGAAAGCCGTTTGATACGGTGATACGATTTTGAAACGCCTAAACACAATGCAATTCTGGCTATACAGCTCGTCGACTTTCAATAAAAGCAAAGTTTTAAATATATTTTAAATTTCTATAATTCAATACTAGACATCTAATTCTAAATTATATAAACATTTATACATGCTGTAAATACTTTAAAATAAAATTGATATATTGTATACGGTCGTTGCAAAATAAGTATGTATCGCCATATGATTCTATTACTAAATAGCAAGGGCAAAATTAACGCTAACTTCAGCCTTTGTTAAGACTGGCAATTTGACCCGAACTCTACACTACTGGTATTGTCTCAAAGCCTATCTTTGAATTATTTTATCCATTTAATGGCTTTTACTTGTTTAAAAATGGGAGTAATGGTATAATAATTTGTTAAAATAACTTATTTCAATTACTTTTTGTATTTCTATTTCCCACTAGGTTTAGGCTTATAATAAATGTTGATATAAAGTTATATACTGTAGACTTAGGCCTATTTATTGTGAACTGTATTTTTTATTTGACCAAACATCGAACTAGAAACATTCTGTTACGGTTATCGTATTATTCAGCTAACACATGTTAATTTATGATATTGTTTTATCAAAATATTTTATTGTTTAAAATGAACGAAAGTAAGTAGTAGTGGTTTGTTGGTAAGTTTTAAAAATTAGAAAACCAATTATGCTGGAAGCTTAATGTGTACAGTAAATGAAGACATATGTGAAACTACAAAATTAATTGAAATTTAAGGTGAGCTTTTGCATAATTTAATTATGTGCCTCTTAAGCAAATATATAATAGGCTTAGTATAATACATAGACCAACTGTTGAGGCATATTAATTGGACCTCTACTTTTAAAAACTTGGGACCGAAGATTACAAATTCTCAAATTATTGCCAGTGGTGGCCTATGTATCTATATTAGAGGCTATTAGTATTATTTGATTTTTGTTATAATTTTAAAATAATCTATAAACACTCCTGACCAAAAGTATCACTTTTTTAGTGCAAATAATTACATCTTCAAAGTATCAATAAAGAGTAGTTTAGTCCCAATCTTCATATACAAGATATCTGGTGATATGGAAGCCCTTATTGTTTGAAACTTGGATGGGTATATACCCTTTAAAAGGAAATATGCATTATAGTTTGTTTGGTAAAAATGCAGTGTAGCCTGTTCTGCCTTTTTTGATATTTTTTTTATTGAAACGCTTCAGTACATATGAAAAGCAATAATCCAAAATATGAAAGTGCGGAAACCATGAAAAGTACGAAAAAAATTGAAAATAAAAGTGACCAACATAATCTCAAAATTGCTACAGCGCGAAAGTCGTTAACATATTGTACATCGGAAAAACGATAAAAATATGTCTAAAACGGGTTTTTGCGTGATAAAAAAACTATTCTGTTTTAAAAAAAAACCCCATAACCTAACTGACATGGTTGTTAGGCCTAACACAGTGATGCTTGAAGAAAAACTTTTTTTTTTCAAAAAAAGGATACTCAATAACGTAACTGACATGGTACTTGTGTGGTGAACCTAACTGTTACAGATGATGGGTAAAAACCCTGTTAAATTAAAGTAGTTATTAACCACCGTGAGATGGACAAAGCCGTTGTCAAAAAAGGCAATTGTAAGCCTTCCAACAGTCACTTATACTCACGCATCACTGTGTTAGGCCTAACAACCATTTCAGTTAGGTTATGGCTCTTTTTAAAAAAATGTAGCTTTTTTATCACGCAAAACCCGTTTGACGTATTTTTATCATTTACCGATCTACAACACATTAGCGACTTTCGTGCGATAGCAATTTTGAAGTTATGTTTGTCACTTTTTTTTCGATTTTATCATACTTCTCATGGTTTCCACTCTTTTATATTTTGGATTATTGCTTTTGGGCATGTAATAAAGCGTTTTAGTAAAAAAAATATTGAAAAATCCATGACAGGCTACACTGCATTATTACTGTTTGTTTTTGATATTTTGTTAATTTTTTCGCTAAAACACTTTAAAGCAATCTAAAATATAAAAGTGTGGAAAATAAAAATTTTAAATAAAAGTGACCAGCATAGCCTCAAAATTTGTACTGCCTTGAAAATTTTATTATTAACTAAATGGTAACATGTTTTTTGATTGCTAAAACAATAAAAAAAAAACTAAATGAATACCAAAAGACCTAACTGACACAGTTATTGGGTGAAAAATCTATTTAATTCAGTGGATGCCATTTGTGTACATTTTAACTACAAAAACAAAGTAATATGTATTAAGATTAAGTAATACCTATTAGATTGTGATAATGTACATGAGCAGTAAGTTGGTTTAAGAAATTTAGTACGTTCTTAGTAGTATGTAGGTTTTTTCAAATAGCGATTTTTGAATACTTTTTATACAATTAACACACCAGCGGAAAATAATGTTTTTAAAGATTATTTATGATTTTAAGCTGTTTTTAATAGTACTTTATTATGACATCATTGCTGTTTACATTGTTTGAAACATACTAGATTTCCTACACCAACTTACTCCTCTTGTGCACTACAAATTACTGTATCAACTTACTGCTCATGCGCATTATCATGCTATAATAGGCATTACTGAGTAAAGTACTACTTTATTCATTGTTGCAGTGAAAATATTAAAATAGTATCCCTTTAATTAAGTAGATTTTTTACTTAACAACTGTGTCAGTTAAGTTCTTCATTTTAAAGTCATGTCAGATAGGTCATTCAGAATTACTTTTTATTTTATAGTAATTCCAAACATGTTACCTACTTTGGAGGAGTATTAATTTAGAGGTTATGCAGGTCGCTTTTATTTAAAATTTTTATTATATTTTTCGCTCATTTATATTTTAAATAATTGTTTTGGGCATGTAATAAAGCATTTTAGTGAAAAAAATTATTGAAAAATCGAAAACTACCTATACTGAGTATTTACTGTTCCATGCAATGTAATCAGCAATGACATGACAATATAGTTCTGTAAAAAACAGCCTTAAATCAAAAGTATTTTTAAAAAGAACTATTTTCCATATATGAATTTGTGTAAATTGGTTATTAAGGTATACAGTAAAAGCAAAAAAAAAAAAAAAAATGAAAATTGTGTAGTTTAAGTTGTTTTATAAAATAGTAATTTTTGAATATATTTTTGTTTTGTTTTATTTTATACCTTATTATCTAGTGAACACATTAACCTACAGAAAGTAATTTTTTAAAATATTACTTATGATTTTAAGCTTTTTTTGCAGAACTATATTGTGAGATCATTGCTGTTTACATTGCATTGAACATACCAAATTCATACACGGATTTATTGTCATGCATGTTATTATTAACTAAATGTATTTATTGCTCGTGTGTTACACATTCTGACAGCCATTACTAAATGTTAAGATTTATTGCTTGTACATTCTTGAAATGAAATCATTGTTAAAATGGCATCTATTATTTGTAAACTTTGCGATTTGCCTTTTTTTGTATATCATTAGACTGGGATTATGGTTGTGTTGTCGATTTTCTTGTAAACCATAAAATTTTTAAAGAATTGTATTCGTGTTTGAAGAGCGACAATATTTGTATAATTAATCTAGTTTAATTAAATAGGTTTTCACCCAACAACCATGTAGTTAGGTCATTGGTATTCTTTTTGAAAAAGAATACCAATACACTATCAACTAGGCCGCCTCGGTGGCCTGGTTGATAGCGTACTGGGCTTTTACCCCAAAGACCCGGGTTCGATTCCCGGCCAGGGCTTGGCATTTTCATATGCTATAAATCATCCCATCATCTGCATTAGCCCAAGTGTGTACAATATTCGGACGTTAAACACCAAAGAAAAAAAAAATCTTTTTGTCTTTAACAACTGTTGAGTATTTTTTTTTTTTTTTAAGAAAGGGTTTTTGTATTGTTTTAGCAATCAAAAACATGTTACTTACTTTTGCACAGTAGCAAGTTTGAGGTTACGTGGGTCACTTTTTATTTTCAATTTTTATCATACTTTCCGTGTTTTTGTACTTTTATATTTTGTATTATTATTTTTGGGCATATAATAAAGCATTTTAGTGGAAAAAATTACTGAAAATTGAAAACAACCTTCATGGTGTATTTACCACGAAAATATTAAGAAATCACTATTTGATAAAAAAATAACTACATTGTATAAATACCCTTATTAATTGAATAATTTATTTTTAAAACTTAAGTTTTTGTTAGTCTCTTAGTTTTATAACTTAATTATTTTATAGTAGTAGTTATATACTGTCTTTTTTATTGTATTAATTTTGCCATATTATATGGAACAATTTTCTCTTTGTTATAGAATTGTAAAGATTGCATTTCTTTTTATTGTATTATACACAATGCAGTTCTTTTTTCCTGACATTTTAAATTTCTGAATAGACCTATAAGTAGCTGATAAGAACTTGGCTAAACGTAATTGTTCTCTGGATTTTTTACATAATTACATAAATTACATAATTACATAAAGATTTACATAATTATCCCCTCATTATTTATTGCTTTTTAAATCATTTTTCTTCCTTAAAAAGGAGTAAAATAAAGCATGATAAAATCATAAAAAGATAAAACAAGTAAGTCAGACTGCCGGCTACCATCTTGGCTGAATAGGCATACATATTTGGAGTAAATATTGGAGTATTTATATCGTGTCAATGAAGTTGATGTCGATTGGTTGTCACAGTCGAGCCTCTAAAATGAGTAAAACTCCATATATTTTGGCCCTACGTTTACTCACTCAATATCACATTGCATTACACTGCTATGACTGTATAATGCAAACCAATTTTATAGAGATAAATAAAGATGCAGTTATTTTTCATTGATGGGGATGTTTATGTTATAAATGGGTGTAGAAACACCATTAATAAATGACTAAACAAACACTAATTATTGTTGTTACACTAGGAACTCGATTATCCAAACTTGATCAGACAAAGGCGCTTTTGGTTAAACGAAATTTTGGATAACCAGGAACACCATAAACACATCATTTTTGATAGGGCTTGAGATATGAAAATGTTACATGAGCTGCTACGCAGTGGTGTCAATGTCTGATGTGGGCGAGCGTGAGTTATAGGCCAAAGACTGTTTCCGCCTGTTGCTGGTATTTCGTTTAATGAATCAAGTAACTGGTTTTTAGATGCTTACTAAAACAGACAACACATAAATACAACGATAATATTTGTTTAACAAGACTAATAAAAAGGATAATAAAATTGACTCTAGAGTATCTAAAGTAAAACGCCGATTAGTCTGACTAATTTGGATCAGACTTGATCTGGATACTTGGAAAAAGGGAAAAAAGCAAAAATAAAATATCATAAAACATTTTTTATTTTGTATGTCATGTCATTATAAGCAATAGAATATAGTAAAGTAATTCGTTGTGATCAATAGACAATAGTAAAACATTAATTTGCAAATTGTATTTGGAACATTTAAAAGCGTGTTTTGAAATATTACAAACAATAAAAATATAGCTAGGGAATGCGTGTGCACACACACTATACAGTGTCTGAAGTATGACTTCTATTCACTGTTAGTGGAAAGGTGAAAACTCGTGTGTGTGTGTGTGTGTGTGTGTGTATTTATTTATTCGTTTCCAAAATTCCTTCAAAAATGATACAATACAATACAAAATATGAAGGACCTACAGGTCGCATAAATGCCCGTACATAGGTTGGGCCTTAAAATTAATTCCTTACTTGTATGTAATTAATTTTAAAAATAGTATCTCTCAGTACTATTATTATAAAATTTAAATTTAATGGATATTTAACAGAAAAACATTTTTAAATTATGAAATTAATTTTTAAAAAAATCACTTATAAAAGATGTGTACTTAGATCACATTAATTTTTTAAAATTGTTCTTTTAACTTTTTTAAAGAGTTTTAGATCCACATTCTAAAGTTTTTAAAGCATGTGGAAAAACATTATAACATTTCTAAGTGTAATATATATAACATCTTTGACCAATTGTTAATGTTTTGGTAATTGGACACTTTTGTAGCGAGTATTGCGAGGCTTCTGCACAAATTCTTCTTTTAAGTCACTATTTTGATACACTACAGATTTTAAGGCAAATACTTGTCTAATATTTAATGGTCTATCAGGATCCTGTTCTTGAATGCCAATAATTTTTAAAATTTGCTTTTGAAGTCTAGTACATCCATTGGCACCCATCCAATTAAGCCATATACTGCAATGCTATGAAAAAGGCCATAGTAAGTTTGCAATAATTTATTTTTTTGACAATATGTTCTTGAGTCTATAAAAAACATACTCTAAGTATTTAGTTTTACGGACAATCTTGTTTACATGAACATTTGATTCACTTAATATTTGAATCATAAACTATTCCAAGATACTTGCAGCTATCTACTCTTCGGAGACATTTGAACATTTATAGAAATACTAATATCTTCTGGGATTAATTTCTATAATTTCCAAAGGTGATATATACTGTTTTGTTGACATTAAGTATTAATTTGTTGAAATATAGCCAGGAGTAAACATCATGAAGCTTTGAAGTCATAGTTTCAGCCACTTCTACCCACGATGGCCCACTTATTGGAGCAACAGTATCATCAGCATAGACTACCAGTTCCTCATAACAGATCATTTATAAATAGAATAAATAGAAATGATCCTAAAATAAAAATTTTGTTTTATATGCAAGTCTGATGATATAAAGAAAATTCTGGCCATGAAGGTCAAACAGAATACAAATTTGTTTTTATGCCAACTAATACATGATTAGTTGATACGATATAATGGTAGCAGTATTGGTAAATGACTGTAAAAAGGATTCCTTACTATTTTGTAATATTCTTAAAAGTTATAAAAATAGTATTTAAACTGATGAATTTTTGTCATAACTGAAATGAAAAAAATTCTATTTTATATACATTTTAAAAAATTGTTTGGATGGGCTGGAATCATAATAAACATGATGCGGATAATCATATCCATAATGTGTTACTGTTTATTTGGACATTTGCCTTCATGTGGGTATATAGGAACAACACACAGCACTTTGAAAGTATGTATCAGTGTATGTTATCAGATGCCTAAGAACATAATACATAAATTATTCAGTTGGAACCTATGTTAGATATATAGACCTGTGTTAAAATACTAAATACAAAGAATGAACACTTGTGGTGCTTTCTGTGTGTTTTTACGTTAGATACTTGAAAGTTGATTTATAATCTCAAAATTTAATTAAAATTTTGTGTATTGTTTATATATATATATATATATATATATTTGTACATACATACCACTAACTGTTCGATAATACTATTCGAAGAAACAGTATTAGTAAATAAAATTCCGTCATTATGTAATAATTTTCAACTACTCCCTGTATTGTTGTCAAACACCATTTCATGTTATTTCTTATGATAGCAATACATATGGTCAGTACATTAAACAACTTATAGGCTAGTTTGTCCTATTTTTTTAGTGAACATATATCAACCAGTATTTCTTAGAACATAGAGCCGATAGGTAGGCCTAATTCTAGAACCATTAGAAAACAATTACAAATTGTAATATTCATACTATATACGTATATATATTTTTTTAGATGTCATTATCGGTACATCAAATTGTACGAGATGCTAAAAGGCTAGCTAGCAAAATCAAAGAACACGATTCAGCCGCAGATGCATTATTATCACAAACGCAGGCTGTTTATAAAAAAATGGATGCAATGAAACAGGTAGGCCCCACTTACATTGTTTGGTAATTGTTTACTATTAACTTTTTACCAACAAAATTTTCCATTTATGCTGAGTTATATTATAAATTTTTGCATACTGACAACATAACAACAGTATAACATGTTTTAAAAAATTGGGAAAACAGTAAAAAGTGAAAAACATATTTTTTCAGCATAGGGTCTACCATGTTAGATTAGCAAGTTAGGTTTGAGGATATATACTACATTCTCTGTCAGTGTACCATATTTGTTACTCATTGCAAAATAATGTGATCTTTCACAGTATTTGTATTGTTTTATGTTATGGAATAAAAAAAAAACGATTCTACTTCCAATAAACTATAGTGGAATAAAGTGCTGAAACTAACATACATATAGTATATTAAATTATTTATACTTATATATAAGTATTTATATTATATATACTTATTTAGTATATAATTATATTTATACTAAAGACTGTTGATACTAAGTGGAAGCAGTTATATTAATGAAATTAATATCATGTTTGTATATACAACAACTTTTTTATTTTAGTCTTGCCAACTAAGGTTTCATTTGTTAGAGTATGGTCAAGGCAACTTAACTAACTAATGATAAAACAATGAGTATAACAGCTTGTATTTTTGTTAGGGAAAAACCCACTGTAACAGGCCTTAGAACCAGGGGATAACAACCTAGATCAACTGTTCCCAAACGTTTTTATCATAGGACCCACTTTCAACGTGAAATTTTGTTTTGCTACCCACATATATATATATATATATATATATATATATATATATATATATAAATTTTTAACTCACTTATACATCCTTTAATCTTTTGTTTTGTGTATAACTTTACAGTTGGCAGTGAAGCAGTTTTTGTGGAATTATAGCACTTATTTTTTTAGATGTGTTCAATTTTCTATTTTTGCAGTCAAAGGAACATTTAAAAAGGGTTAAAAGCTGTCTGTTGTCCTGTGACCCATAGTTTGGAAACCGCTGACTTAGGTTTTAAAAAAGGTGAATAACCTAAGTCTAACTGATTGAAAACTAGCTCAGATTTACTTAAAACTAAATGGTTTATTTCTAAATTCTCTAAATTATTTAATTTAATGGATTTGTTAGATATATGTATTATTGTAAAATCTGTATTTTTATAAAAACGAGAAATTAAATGGTTAAATGGTCTTTAAATGGTTAGCAAAACTAGAGTTTCCATGGCCCATCCTCAAACTTCTATTATGCTCTCCTATTTGTATATTAAATTTGTTACCAGTTTGGCCTACACAAATTTTACTTGTTAATTTGTGCACACCTTTTTTATACAAATTAGCTTTACAATTATTTCATATTTGACTTAAATTCAATAGAAAACTGGGTTAAAATCATATTTCTTTTTCAAAAGTTTTCTTAATTTTTTACTTATTTTGTCTCAATAACTGATTTTTCACCATTTTTTTTTTTTTTTGAATTGGCTGTAAAGTAGGGTTTTTCCTAATAAAAATATAATATTGTAATAGCTGTTTTAATATTAGCTTTTTGTATGACCTTGATAATATTAAACGAGTGAAACCTTGGTTAGCAAGACTCAAAAAGTTGTGGAAAAATACAAACGTGTTATTATTTCATTAACATAATACATTTCTTTGCTTTTAAAACCTAAACGTTAAACTAACTTCATTGCCATGATGAAATTCCCTATTCCAAGTGTAAACAGCAGTCATTGTAATGTGTTCTGTCTATAAGGTTATGTTGTAAAAAGAACAATCAGCAGTTCCAGATAAGCTTAATCTTGAATGAGCCATAAATTTAATTGCAAAAATTATAAATCTATCTGCTCTGGAACTTGAAATTCTAAATCATGTGAAACTGTTGCAGATTCTTCTTTTTCAAATATTTTATTTCAGCCAAGGACAGACTTATCAGAGGAAAATTAACGAATTGCTAAGCAAAATTTGTTAGGTTTTGTTTCAAACTGTTCAAACTGGTGGTCATAGAAAATCTGTAAAAAAACATTTTTATCTTACAAAAAAATAAATTATTACAATTTTAAATGGCCTGTCAATACCACCACAAAGAAAGATTTATGAATATATTTTGTTTGTTTAGCGTAGATAATGTTATTCAGTATTATTAGATTATTGGAATTTTATTATTATTACATCAGGGAAACTGAAATTGTTTCTTCCATTTTAATGGAGAAAATAAACAAAAACATAATCTATTTTTTAATATAAACATCAATAAATATCATTGTAGCAGTGTTAGTTTTTCCTGTTACATTCATAGATATTCATTACATCAATTTATTTGGAAAATAAAATTTGTAAATAAAATTTTTGGTGTTAATATACAAAACTGTAATTGTTTACTATAAAGACATCATCTATAAATTTTTGCTTGTCAAACATATGATTTAGTTTGGGTAAATATTGACTCAAACTAATATAGCATGGTAGAAAGATTAGTCAGGTAAACAATGTTATCACTGTTGGTGATAAGGACAGCAGAGTGCTTGGCTGTCTATGAACCTTGACCCTGGTGAAGCAGTATTAATAGGTTCATCTTGTTATTGTAGCAATGTTTTTCGTGTCACAAATGCGAATTAACTATTGTGGAATTTAAAGGTATTATATTTCACTATTTAGCTACAACAAACAATTTTTTTTTTCGAATTGAGATATGCTGTTTATGAGATATTTTAAAAAGTTGAATCAACAAAGTAAAAAAAAAATCAAAAATATAAAATGAGTATCTCATAAATAAAACAAAATACAAGATCTTGTACCAAAAGTATTGACCTATTGTGGCATGGTATGATGCCCTGTTACAGTAACCAGGTACACCATTTCAGATCACCTGGCTTAATTTATCTTTCAGCCTTTTCTTGTTTTCCAACTCTTTATACATTTTTATCTGCTTTTAGGAAACAAAAAAATGTACCTGTAACTAACTACTAAATTCATATTTCCACGCGTACTGTGATACTTTAGTTGATATTAAGACTAACATAACCTAACTAAAATAACATAGTACATATAGAAAAAAGTGTTTCGCATTTTTTTGTTTTTTCCTTTTTTTAAACATGTCAATATGTTGTTAACAAGTATAAATAATAAACAATACAGCATTTCTTACTTGTGGCTTAGAAATGTTGATGTGTACCCATTAATGATGTTACGAGGGCTATTCAGAAAGTAGATTACGTTTTTGGATAAAAAAAAAACTAAGTACAGGAAAATAATTTTATTATATACATTTGAAAGAGGAACTAAAATACTATTTTTCGACATAATCGCCAAACAAATTTAGACATTTGTCATATCGGTGAACTAGCTTTGAAATTCCGTGTCGTAGAATTCGCCGCCTGTGAATGAGGTGCGATCAGTTATAAGGTTTTGTTAGCAAAAACCATAAACCGATTGAAATTTATCGGCAAGTTTGTGAAGTTTACGGAAACAACGTAATCAGTGAAGGTGGAGTTCGCCAATGGTGCATTAGATTTAAAATGGACGAAGTAATGTTCATGACAAAGAGAAGAGTGGCAGACCAAGCATTGTGAGTGATGAGCTGGTTGCAAATGTCAATGAAAAATTCGTGAAAACCGCCGTTTCACAATAACCGAACTTTCACTTTGTTTCCCACAAGTTTCGCGAACATTGTTGTACGAAATTGTCACCAAAAAGTTAGGATACCATAAGTTTTGTGCCAGATGAGTGCCAAAGTTCCTGACAGAACAGCACAAGGGTCAGCGTATGGCTGCATCGTTGTCATTTCTGGACGCTTACGACAAAGATGGTGAATCATTTCTTGATCGCATCGTAACGGGAGATGAGACTTGGGTTAAGCACGTTACCTGTGAGACAAAACTACAATCTATGGAGTGGGGCACACAAATTCCCCCAAAAACCGAGGAAATGTTTGCAAACCCTGTCAGCAAGGAAGATCATGGCGACCGTTTTTGGGACAGGAAAGGTGTTCTTCTGGTTGACTTCTAGAACGTGGAGCAACCATAAACTCAGAAAGGTATTGCCAAACATTACGAAACTTAAGACGAGCTATCCAGAACAAGCGGAGAGGAAAACTGAGTGCAAAAGTGTTGTTTTTGCACGACAATGCCCGCCCTCACACGGCAAATCGAACAAAAGACGTCTTGACGGCCTTCAAGTGGGAGATATACACTTCCCCACTTGACAATTCCCTCATCCACCCTACAGTCCGGACCTGGCACCTAGTGATTTCCACTTATTCCCGAAGATGAAGACTTGGCTTGCAACACAGCGCTTCGATGACGACACAGATCTCCGCGCGGGCGTGACTGACTGGCTGGCGTCACAGGCGGTGGAATTCTACGACACGGGAATTTCAAAGCTAGTTCACCGATATGACAAATGTCTAAATTTGTTTGGCGATTATGTCGAAAAATAGTATTTTAGTTCCTCTTTCAAATGTATATAATAAAATTTTTTTCCTGTACTTAGTTTTTTTTTTATCCAAAAACGTAATCTACTTTCTGAATAGCCCTCTTATTAATGAAAATATTCTGACAAGCAAAACAAGTAATTAATTGTTAGTTATTATTGGTAATTATTTACAGTTAAAGGGAGTTTCCATTTGACAATCTCAGTTTTAACATTGTGAACCATAAATTGAAGCGCTCTAGCTTAAGTGTACTACATTAGTTCCAGTTCAGTGACTAGTTCCAGTTTAAACACACACACACTGTGGCTATGGTTTGAAGTACAATCAAAAGTACAGTGGTTTTGAATTTTGTAAACATAATTTTGTAGGCCATCTAGCTGAAGTTTTACTCAGATACAGGTATTCTGACCATTGCACATGTTTATGCCACATATTCAAGGCCATTATGGAATTTTATGACTGATCAAAAACCACTGAAGAATGCTTGACTATTGTTTCCACACAATTACTTGACTTAACAGATAGGAAATAAGGTAAAACATATTAAAATATACTTTCTGGTATATTGTTCTTAATAATAAAACATAAGAAGTCATTAGTTTAGCTAGTAGAAATTTACAGGTGATGCCCATATAGTAAAAAATTACTCATAAAACCAAATTAGCGTAACCATGCTTTAATTCTAAATATATAAAAGTTAAATATTTGACAAAAGCACTAAATGTAAAATGTTTTCTTTTTTTCTGCAGTACAAGGAAGATGTAGAAGAATTAAATGAGGCAGCAAGACAACGACCACATTCAGTTTTAGTATCTGGGATCCAACAAGAAAACAGACATTTGAGAGAATTGCAACAAGAGAATAGAGAACTAAGAGCTGCATTAGAAGAACATCAAAATGCTTTAGAACTGATCATGTCCAAATATAGACAACAAGTCACTCAACTAGTGCGTGCATCAAAAGTAGACCTTACAGCGTTGTTAAATGATGAATACACTCAGGTAAAATTACAGACTGTTCGTATTTAAATATTTAATGCTGTAACTGTTAAAGTTGGGTAAAATCTAAATCAATAATACATTGGTGCATTGTACAGATTTGACACTAACAAATAAACCTTTTATTATTTTTTTATTGCTATTCTTTTAGTTATTAGCTTAGACAGTAATGTTAACTAGATTTTTTTGTGAAGAGGGGTTGAGTTGTAAAACCTACTAGTGAGACTGGAGCCCTCTTACACAAAATTTTGGATGCGTTTATTGACTGAGAGAAGCAAGGTTTGTGTTTTAACTTGAATGGTTGGTATTTCTGTATTTGTTACATAGTTTTTGCCGGATGCATTGACCAGTTGTTTTGAAGTTTTATGCGGAGGTACCTTGTATAAAGCCCGAACAATGTACATGTAAAATTTTTTGCCATTTCAAGATGGTATCCTCTTATTTAATAATGAGTACGCAGTTTTAGCCAACTGCATTGACTGATTGTTTTGAAGTTTGTTACGATGGTACCTTGTATAAAGCCTGAAAGATGTATGTGTAAGACTTTGTCCCATGCATTTCCATTTCAAGATGGCGGACACTGATTCACAGTAATGCGTGTATACAGTTTTAGCTAAATGCATTAACTGATTGTTTTGAAATTTGTTACATAGTTATTTTGTGCATAGTTCAAATGACATATGTGTAACATTTTTTCCTATTTACTTCTATCTCAAGATGGCATCATCTGAGATTAACGATGATGAGTACGCAATTTTAATCAATCACATTGTCTGATCATTTTGAAATTGTTTACGAAGGTACCTTACATAAAGCCCAAAAGACTTAGTGCAAGATTTTTTCCCATTCACTTTAGTTTCAAGATAGGGGTCTCTGATTGAACGATGAGAATGTAATTCTTGGTTTTTCTCTAATACTGGCTGAATGGCAAAACCTGTAATAATTTTGACTGTTTCATGGAGAAAGATTATACAATTTTCATAAATTGTAACATTTTAAATCAGTAACATTTTCCATAAATATTATGATTTAACAATTAAATTGGCAGAAAACTTATGAGTGCTGTCATGGACTGCTCTGTATATTAAGTAAAAATACACTGCAAGGTACTGTTCATATACAAAACAAGTCTTTTATTTCAAAAATGATGTATTAATGAGTCTACAAAATTGAAACATTATGATACAAAATAATACTCATTGATAGTTTATTGAAAAAAAAAATTAATTTTCAGGATTGAACAGCCAAGGTTATAACTCATGATTTCATTTTTACAACTTCTACCTCACTATTGCAAAGAGAAATATAATATCACTATTGCACATGGCAATAATAATAGTGAATTGTAGATAATGCTTACCATTTGTGCATAAGTCTCGATGTTAATATGTTTAGTTTAAAAATGAATGTATTCAATAATTCACCATTTAAATTTTGCAAGGTCATCGAAAAACAAGCTGACAAGATTTCAGAAATGGCATCAGTAATGAAAATGGCAGCTCAGATAGACGAAGAAAACAGCACCAAAGGCGAGGCTACTATTGTTCAACTTACAACGGAAAACAAGGTGAATTTCTAAATATAGATTTCAAGCTGAAATTTTTAGAGACAATTTTGAAAGAAATTTGTGATCTTTAGTAGTTATTTATAATTTTGTCCGTTTTATCATAAATTAGTTTGTCAGCTTATGTCACAGTCCATCTTTTACCAACTCAGATTAACTTACTTCTTATTACATGAACTCTGTAGTTCAATTGTCAGAAATAGCAGGCTACTAGTTCAAGTCAAAACCATAGGGTTAATGCAAAAATGCTTGGATACAATAACCCTGTTGGATTCTTACAATAACATGCAGGTCGCTTTTTGCCCAATAAGCTAGACTCCTTACCCTCCTTCCTTAACCTTATCACTTAAAAGATTTTATTTGCGTTAAAAAATAAGTGCCTGTTGTTTCAGGGTCTAAGGGAATTACTTGGCATTTCCCAAAGATTTGGTACACCAAAATTAGACGTTTGTAGTGAAGAAGACAAGAAGAGTGAGAAGACCACAGAAAAAGAAGAAGTGCTCAAACAAGAAAATTTACCTCTTTAATTTTGTATATTAAAGTTTTTATATATTTTAGTACCTGTAAAAATATTTCTTACATTTTCTTTTCATCTGAAATAAATGATTTATTTAACAATTTTGATAAAACCTTGTCATATTTCTTCATAATTTTGCATAACAATGTAAAATATCAGATTATATTGACCATTATTAATGTACATGTATTTAATAAAGATTTAACATAATTTTATTAATGGCAAAGGTTAATTTAAGGTTAAAAACAACTGTGTATAGGTTAATTAATGAAACATTGCCTGCAGTATTTGTAACATTTTGTATTTGTAATAAAATGTAAGTAATCATACTTCTAAAATAACATTTTATATTCAGCCTAATTATCCCTTAGTTAACTTATTTTGAACTCAAAGAGGAATAACAAATAATTGTTATTTTAAAATTTTAATGTGTAGTATTTCAAGTATGAAAGGCATCTCAGAAGATTTGTTTATTTATTATCCTGATCTATTTATTTAAATCAGGACAGTAGGCAGGAGAAGTCCAGGAGTTACAGGGGACTTTTGTTGGAGTGTAGTGGCAGCACTGCAAAGTTTTATACATCACCTTCAATCTTTGGGAAGTTACATGCCAGCAATTATGGAGACTACCTGCTTCTAGCTCCAATATCGTCTGCATTAGCCCAAGTGTGCACAATAGTCGGACGTTAAACACCAAAAAAAAATCTAGCTCCAATTGTAAACTTTTTAATGTCATTCATTTTTTTACGGCAAAAACAAAAAGATTGTGAATAAAATTCATCGTGTTGTGCAGTGTGTATGGTGAAGACGTTATGTCAAGGTCAGTGATTTCTTGTTGGTGTCAGTCATTCATTGAAGGGAGAACAATATTACATGATAAACAACACAAAAGCAGGAAAATTTGAGATAAACAATTTTTCCACAATAACACTTGCCCACAAGCTGCTTGTGGTACTTAAATTCAAAGTGACTTGGTGCAAAATCAGATAAGTTGGTGAGCTTGATTTACCAACAAAGGATTTGCTTAATTTACAGTCACAAGATATGCATTAGTATTCTGCATTTATTTACTATAAAATATTTATACCATCTCACTGTTTAGGATTCCAGTAAAAATTTTAATTTTTTTCCTTAACATGTGAACTTAACATGTAAAGATTGTTTAGGTGTTAGCAAGTGGAACTAGGTGTATAAATCAGTCCCTATGTTGTTTAACAGAATTTGTTGAAATTAATTGGAAGTAGAGTTTATAACATTAAAAACAGATAACACGCATCACCTAATGCTGAGCTATATCACTCGGTGATTAAGAATAGTGCTGCCATAGAAAAAAAACAAAATTAAAAGAAAATTTAATTAAAAACATAAAAACTATTGTAAAAATTAGTCGCACAATTTTCTTTAAGAATCCAGAAATTGTTTTAAGCTTCGGAAACTCTGTACAATCAGATTGTAGTCAAATAAAAATAGGGACTTTTGATTAATATATAAAGGCTATATTTTGATTATTATTAATTTATATTTAGATTGTTACAAGTTAATTTTGGGTAAAATTCTGCCTCATCTTGAAATCCATATGGACATAATGTGAATACACAATAATGATGACCTCTGCGATAACACAAACTGTATAATTGACAGTACTTTCCTTTATATAAATAGTTGATAGAATATTTTCTCTTCGTCCAGTTTTTAAAAAATTGTCAATTTGTTGGCTGCATAGTTTCAACATTAAATTTATATGAGAGAGTTTTTGCTCAAATGTCAACTTTTTATTTGGAAATTTGTCCCATCATTTATGAATGTAGGGGGAAATGGTTACAGTGTGTTTTTGTGCATAAATTAAAACTTAAAAATTAGAATATAAGAAAGTCTAGATGGCTAAAACTATGGTAAAATGCAAAAGAGTAAGAGCAAAAAGTATTTTGTTTTTAGTTTTATTATTTTAACATAAGCCCTAGACATAAAGGCGTATGTTCTAGTTTTTAAGTTAGGCTCGTGAAAGTGAGTTTTTCTTTTAAGTTTTATTTTGAGGCTAATAGAATTATCTGCATACTAATATAAGTTCTTGGTTCAAAAGAATGATTAAACTATTATCATGATGAACTGTATTCAGCATAAACAAATGGTGCAAATACCTTACACAACTTTCTCAGATTCAAGTATTCATATAAGCTACTGATTTAAAAATTGGAAAATTGAACATAGTACAAAATCGATTTCAGATTTTGTTAAAATTTAGGTCATTTAATAAATTTTAACAAAGAATTGTAACTCAATTCAGAGAATTTTATTTGAAGTAAAAGAAATATGTGGGATAAGAATAAATAAAAAATTAGTGGCAGGTATCAGTTTTTATTTACTTTTTTTTTATTTACACTCTAAAAATAAATTTCAAATAAATACCACTTATTTGGACTCAGGCAAATGAAAGTGGTGGATCTATTAAAATCTAAAATTTGATTTTTTGTACAATACTATTACCATTTTTTATTAGAAAATTGAACAACGATCATGACTTCTAGATTAAATTTTGAGGTGTCATTAAAATGTATATATATATATATATGTGTGTGTGTATGTATGTATGTGTGTGTTCACAATTTTTTCTGATCTGATTCAAACTTGGCACAAAAATCTATTATAGTGATAGCTTGAACAAGTTTTTAACCAAAATGCATTAAAAAGTTGAAAAATGTTAAGAACCTACATCTTGGATTTGTATGAAGTAATAATATTGCATGAAAAACCAAATACGGTTTTGTATGAAGTATATATTATGAACCTTGTAACGTGCTACAGCGATCTCTGTAAAAACTATGAATGTACTGATAGTGAGATTGCCTTATGCACATGAATACTACCTTGGCATAGTAAACCTAGCATGCTCCATGCAATATAAACAGCAATGACATCTTAATATAATTCCGTTAAAAATTTCATCATAAGAAATTTAATGTTTCACCGTTGAATATTGCTCAATTAAATAATAAAGTATGTAATAAAAAAAATATTTACTGAAACACTATCAGACACAATAAGAAAAAGGAGAATTGATTTTTATGGGCACATCCTCCGAATGGACAAAAATAGACTAACCAAACAAATATTTGACTACTTTCGCAGTAGAAGAGCCAAACCACTTTGGTTTAGGGAAACGGAGAAAGACATAACAGAACTGCAGATCACTGACACTATGCTCATGGAAAGAACAGCCAAAACAATAACCAAGGACAAGAAGCAACGGTTCCAAGGCAAAGTCAAATCAAGCTTAAGCGATCCAAATCTCTGACGAAGAAAGAAAAGCAAGATCACAACGTATGAAGCAATACTGGGCTACGAGGAGGGCACAGAGCATTGAGAAGTGATTGATTTGGTGTACCCCAAAGTTGGGTGAAACAAATAAAGAAAAAAATATTTAAAATTTATTAATTTTATAAATCAGCATAAATACCCTTTTTTGCCTTAATTTTTTTTGAAAATCTAATTTTGTCATCGTAATGAGGGTTAGAAACTGCTTAAATTATTGAATTTTCAAAATCTATTGAAATTAATATATTTTTTGACATTGTCAGAGTTCATTTTTGTATTTTCAATGTAATTTCACATTTTAAAGTGTTAATACGTGCAGATTTTAATGGTGACATGAGAATTTCAAAGATAAAGGGAAAATACTTTTGAAAATTCATTTTTATCACTTCAGCGAGACAACTGTACCTGTGATTATTTTATAATATAGTGAAAAAGTAAAAATAAGTACAACTATTAATTTGACATTTGACAGTTCAAGAGAATCAAACATTGATGCCTTTTGTTTTGCTTATGAGTATATGTGGCTATAAGTGACTATTACTTTTGTGAGAGAGGGTTAGATTGGGGGCATTTAGGGAAACAGATTAAACAGTGTCTAGTGAATATTCTTTAAAATAATGCTCTCAAATTCTTTTTATATTGGTATTTGTTTTTCTATTAACATGTGTGTTGTCGTGATTAAAGGAAATCAAAAATAAAGGGTGTTTATACAACTTTTAAAATATTAAATACCCCTATCTTTTTATCACATGTATAATTCTGTTATACGTTTTCTATATATCTGAGACAAACACCATAACAAATTAGGTTTTTCACAAGCCACATTTTAAAGAATCTAAATTAATAACAAAATTTTATGAAGTTAGTACCTGATAACCAATCTTCAGTCAGTGGAAAATTGTTTTTATTTGTGAAGAAATTAGTAGGCTGGATTTGTACAATACATTATAAACCTTCCATATAAAATAAAAATTGTCCATGTAAGTTGAATCTGGTGGAGGTAGTTGAAGTGAGCAGCTAATGGGCTTAGTGACCCCATTGTACCTCTAACTCATACTGCTCTCACTCATCTACCCAAGAAACACACACACATAGAAAGTATACTTTCCATCACTTGGCTCAGAGCCATCCTCAGGGCTGTGCAAGCGATGTAGCCACATGAGGCCTCATGCCTGTAAAATTTTTCCAAAAATGTATTTCAAATTGAAAAGCTCAGCTCATCAAAAAGCACAAAAGAAACACATCTACGGAATATCTGAATATGTGTTATTAAAATAATTGTTATGAAGGTGTTCATGTGTTGTCTTGATCACAATATTCCTGTAAAAACTGCCAATACACAATGTCAACTACAATGGGGAAATTAGTAGGAATAATAATTTGTAATGTTTATACATTGTGAAATGAATGGTTTCATGATTGAAAGGTTCCATTTAATATATGCACAGAAACTAGTGATTTATAATTGATTAACCAGGTACTTATTATTAAAAAAATTAGCAATTCATGATCTTAGAATGTAATTTTAAAATATTTAAAGTTATTAGTTATTATTATTTTGATCTCAATAATTTACTTGAATCTTATTAAGTATATAAATAAAACAAATCAATCTCCTTTAATAATACGAATAAAATTTAAAAAAAAGTTATTGACGTTTAGGATTATTTTTCTTATAAAATATGACCCTATAAAATTAAATTATTCATTTGCATTGGATTTATCATTATTATTACATTTTAGGTCATATGTTAAACAGGTTTCTTTATTAAATTGAATTTTCTCTTTAAGTAAGATCAATTGTTTGTGCCAGCAAGTGGTATATGCCACATTATATCATAATTGTTACAGCCATTTTCAAGAAAAAAGATACATAGCTTGTTTAATATAATAAGATTTAATCGTCAATAGATTCAGCTATTTAGTAGGTGAATCCATGTAGATTAGAAGTATATAAGTATATACTTTCCTTTTTTGAAATTGTTTGAAAAAAATTTTGCTGTATGTTATATTTGGAAAGTAAACACTACACAATTATCCCTTTAAGGACCACAAGCATTTTTTACAAAAAAATAAACAGCTTATGCCTAGTTTGAACTGCTTACATCTAACATATTATTCTGACCAGGAACACAGTGTCATAGACCACTCGACTATTAGACCAATATGACATATTGACACTTTAACTAAGGTATCATAAGTCATTTGCTATTTTATTATCAAAGTTTGGTTATGTTAACTTATGCTTGATAATTTTGTAAATTTACATTCACAAAAAAATTGACAGAATCTAAGAATGATGACATTATATTTATATATAGTCCTATAAATTGGATGCTGGGATTAACCCTTTGCACTCGGGTACGGTTTTTAAAATATGTCCTCTGGGGTCAGATGGACCTAGTCATTTCCTTGACAGACTGGAATTTTTGCACGTGATGTTCCTCTCAGATCGGATGGCCAGCAGTGCTAGCCAAACTAAATACTATGCCTTTATATTAATTTAATTGTCTAATTTTGTTTGGATTGTGCTATATCAGGAAACTCTTTTACTAAGCGATTCACACCTTATCTTCATTGAGTGTCTTTTTAGAACAAGGCAAATTCAGTAACAATAAATGTGCATTCTAAAAGCTCTTATTATTTTTTTTATTTAATACTCTACAGCAACATTTTAGATTGTTGTGAAAAAACAATTCTGAGCTCATGGCACAGGATGATCGCTATAGTGGCTGAGCTGACAGAGAAACTGAACCATCTGATCTCTAAAAGACTGTAAGAATTGTCAACTATTTAAATATTCCTATCTGCTGAAAGTAGGCCATAGCCAGCAATACTAGCTATCCAAGTGCAAAGGGTTAATTGACAAAAAATATATTAGGGTCTGTTGTTAAAGAACAATAACACATAATAATATAATTTATTCTTGCATGCGTTAGTATAGTACCAGCACTAATAAATGTGATAAGACAAGTAAAAGTGAAGGTCTCAATATATTATTAACAAAACATATTTGACATTATGTAGTAAGTTGGATAAATTTATAACCAAGTTCATTAGAAAGCATGGTTACCTGAGCCTTATAGTATAAAAGTACAAACTATAATTTTACACTTCAATAATTTTAATAACAGCTGATTGTAATGCACTATAATTACAGTTACGTGTATAAAATTATTGTTAAAACATTTGCAAGTAATTATTAAAGTTCAAATAGAATAAATTGTTTAAATAAAATAATGATATAATTTTGTATTTTTTTAATTTCATATTTTAAGTAATTGTTATGGAAGTCATGATGGAAACTAAACAGAAATTATAGCTATACCAGCAAATAATAAAACAGATTTAAAGTTGTCAAATAACTGTAAAATTGTGTAATAGCAGTTTCTTCCACATTAAGCTTATATATTTTTTATTTAATTCTCTGAAGCTTTGCAAATTTGCAGCAAGGTGATGATCAAAGTTGCAGGCCTACAACAATCAATGAAGTTGGCCTACAAAAATTTGGGTTTTATATTAAATTTGATGTAATTTTTTAAAATTAATTTCAATGTAATTACAATTAATTTGATGTAAATTAATTAGCAAGGCTTTTATGTGCAGAAAATATACACCGTGTAATGTAAAGAAGTATTACTAATAAACAGTGTACTCAATTGAAAATAAGTGGTTGTTAAACTCACATTGAATCAATTGACGTAAATTCTCAAAATTGGTTTATCAGGATTTCCTCAAACTTTGGTTATGGGTAATGAAGTTTAGTGTCTCATTAAGTTTGAGAGTAAATAAAATTTATATGTAAGACCAAACCGAAAAAACAAAACAAACCTCAACAGTAGTTAGTTGCAGTCAAAAAGGTTTTCCACGATTTGGGCAAAATAGAACTACCTGCTAAATTTCATTAAAATTGGACAATTTGTTTAGTTTCCATCGACATGCTCAGATATACATTTCTTTTTTTTTTTTTTTGATGTTTAACGTCCGACTATTGTGCACACTTGGGCTAATGCAGACGATGGGATGATGTATAGCGTATGAAAATGCCAAGCCCTTGCCGAGAATCGAACCCGGGTCCTCGGGGTGAAAGCCTAGTACGCTATCCACTAGACCACCGAGGCGGCTCAGATCAGATATACAGACATCAACCCTCATTTAGACTTAAAATATCTTAAAACAGATATATCTATTAAAATATGAATTACTTTTTCACAATCCTTATATGTTATACTTATAAATGAGAAAATAAACATTAGGTTCTTAGAGTATCCTTTTAATTTTTTATTAGACTCACTTCCTTGGTTTAATCTAGAACTGAAATGTTACAATTTTTTTTTTTTTTTTTTTTTTTTTTTTTTTTTGTGTTTAACGTCCGACAATTGTGCACACTTGGGGCTAATGCAGATGATGGGATAAATTATAATTTTGTTTTACAGTGAGATAATATAGCTTTGCTGTAATATAGATTTAAAACATAACTAATAGTAAATAACAGACTATACAATCTTCTATATTTAATTTAAAATGCAGTAATCTGATAATTACTAGTCACCCATTGCACAGATTAATCCTTAACAGAATCTAAAGTTTTAGAAACTCTTATCTACTTTTAACACATTTCGTGGTGCTAAATGGTTTAACATAATTATTGCCAGGGATTTTAATTAAGGTGGTCTGTCCACCTATTGTTACACTGAATATTTATTCCAATGCGTGTTAAAAAAGTTGTTAAAACTGAATCAATTAAAATATATTCTGTATATAAGATTTTGAACTACTTCTTTGAGAACATAATGGATGCTCTGGGTATTGTAAAGTAAAGCATTATAAGTAAATTGTAATAAATCTGTATTTTCTAATACCAGTCTTAAATAAATGCAATTTTGCAAGTCTTAGTTCCTAACCAAAAAAAATTTACATTTATTATTTTCAAAATTACTGTAATTAGTTAACTTGAAATAATTAACTGTGACATTTTAAATAGGAACAAATTATTCATGACTTTCATGTCATACTGCGACTGTTATAATACTGACATTGGTTAACTGATAGGTTGCTGCATAAGTAACTGTGCGTAGATTCCACCCAGAGTGATTAATTCCGAATGTGAACCCATTTCTACGATTCTTCCTTGCTGTAAGACACATATTACATCTGCATGGCTTATTGTAGAGAGCCTGTGTGCAATAGTGATACAAGTCCTGCCTGCCATTGCAGCGTCCAAAGCTTCTTGTACAACCTAGCGGCACAAAAATTTTGCTAAAATTTCTGTTCAATTTCATATTAATTTCAATAAATTCAATATAGTAAAATATTTGGGTACGTAAAACATGAAATAATAATAATGATAAGGGTAACAATAATAATAATATTTATTTATTTACTGTCCAAAAATAAATATACACATTTTACAGCAATAGTTGCGTAAATTGTCTGCTGGTTGATATACTCTTCATAAAAACATCTATTTGCATTTTAACCACATGTAGGTAAATTACAAACAGGTATCTATTTCCTGTTTCTAATAATCTTAAGTAATTAAATCAAATTTGTTTATTCAAAAGGAACCTGTTTCCAGCAGCCAAATTTTCATTTGTGTTTACTAAACGTAAATGTCATAATATAAAAAAATGCTTGCAAGGATATTTACTTTTAAATAAAGTTATGATATAAATTCAGTTAAATATTTTTGTTATTTAATGAAATACTAGGTATACGCTCATTATTTTGTATTATAAAAAGATGAACTAATAGTGTTAAGAAAGGAAAATTGAAATATTAATAATGATTGTTCAAGAAAAAAAAATTCATGGCATACTAGATATGTTTAAAACAACATTAAAACCTATGCATAAGATACATCTTTTATACCTTATTTATATAAATTGGCATTTAAACTAAAATATATACAAATCAAAATTCAAATTGTAGCATCTGATTGTCTTTGGTGAGCTAAGTATACCAGTCCACTAATAGAAAACTAAATACTTAAAAGACATGTGTTTATAAAGCATTATTTTTGCTGCTTAATATGCTTTAGGAATGTGGCTTTAGTAAATTCATGACCGACTTATTATGACTGAATGTAAAAAAAATTGTGTTTGTAACTATATATTTTCTGAAACTTCAAAGAATTATAAAATTTCTGAACTCATTGATTCAACATTTAATTTAGAGACTTTTTTAACAAAGTAGAAGTTCAAACAACAATATCAAAGTTGACAATATATTGTTATTTAAGATTTAAAAAATCAATTTAGATAAATTAAGTAAATAAATGAGTAAATGGATAAATTAATTAATAAACAAAATTTACCTTTTGACTCTGCGTGTCCAAAGCTGATGTAGCTTCATCCAGAATAAGTATCTTAGGGTTACGCACTAAGGCCCTTGCTATAGCTATTCTTTGTTTCTGTCCACCAGATAGTTGAGTACCTTTAGAGCCAAGTCTTGTCTCATAACCCTGAACAAAAATAAAATATTCTAATAAAAAAAAAAAAAAAAAAAAAATGGTTTTCGTTTACTAATAATTTTGACATCAGTAAAGTAATGAACATGGAGCTAATTTAAAGTTATTTACAATAAAGACAAGTGTAAAACAGTGTACTCTAGATAAATAATTTTGAAAATTATATTGTTTGTATGCTTTTACTGCTCTCTGTAAAGTTTTGCAACCTCATCTCATAGTTCCGCACCATTTACCTGGACATTTCCAAGGGTATTGGAAGGATTTATCCTTATTGGATAACAACTTTCAAGTTATCAATAGGCTTCTTTTTAAAGATATATGCTTCAGCTTTCAAATATCTTATAGAAAAAAAATTGTATACTGTGAGATCAAGTAACTGTGCAGGCGATGGGAACGGCGCATTGTTTTAAGATTTGCCACCCAGAAAACATTTTTCTTGAAACAATGGATTTACTTTGAGTGGTGCCAGAGTCGATCTTACAGAATCTGAGGACTGATAGAAAACATTTTTGCAAAGCCTTTCTGTTCCAATAAATACAATGAATCTTTCCCAGCTTAACATACAGTATTTCCACACCACATTATATTGGAAAAAATACTTTTAACTCTTACAATGTAAATGTAAGATTGTACATTGTACAATGTACAATGTAAATTCCTTACACAGAAAGGAATATTGTTATTTAGTAATCCAATGTAAATTACAAAGGTATTATTTTTCTACTTAAAAAATGTTCTTCATCGAAGATTGATAAAAACATAAGTACAGTAATTTAATATGTAGCTCCCAAGAAAAATATAAAATCGATAATATCACGAGTTTGATTTTCCTAATAGCAAAAGCCAATTTTAAAAGGCATAATGATTTTGCTTAACACTATTCTGTTACTATAATTTTGTGTAGATGAAACTGCAAGTATGCATGTCAATTCTTCTTACTTTTCTCTCACTAATTCTTAGACAATTGAGAGTTGTGGATGTTGTATAAGCAATTTTTTATAAGCTTGGCAATTTTTGAGAATTAAAATGCTTCCTGATCTGCCAAGTGATTTCTTCTTTAAAGCTGAAACTGTACTTAAAAATTTACAATTAATATGTTTTTTTTTATTCACAACATGTATGGACACATTAGTTCAAACTAATTAAAACATTCACATAAGTACTACCATTGGTTTTGTAGAATATAATTTTAATCCTCAATCATACAAGTCTAACTGATTTAGGGAAAGACAATTTAAAAAGGAAAATATATCTTTACTAACAGCTGGCAGTGATGTGATGAAACTGTGTATGTTTGCATTCTTTGCGGCATCTATAACCTCAGTCATTGGTACTTGACGACTGTTGTCTCCGTAGGCAATATTCTCTGCTATTGTTCTGTCAAACAATACAGGTTCCTGAGAAACGATCCCCATCCCTCCTCTCAACTGTTCTAGAGTGACTGATTTTATATCTCTCCTATCCACAAACTGCAATAAAATCATAAAATGTTAAATATTGTGTTACAAAAAATACATCTTACCAAATCACGTGCGTATTTCTGTAACACGTGTCATACATTGTTCCAAGCTTGACAGACCAAAACTTCTTGCTGAGCCAGAAATGTGGCCAATGTCAACAAAACATATATTTTGCTTATATCTTTGGACAATACTTATGTTATGCACTCTCTTCTTTTTCAGTCACACTTTTATAAACATGACCATTTTCATTTCATTAAATGGTTTTTGCATTGTGTTGGAATTACAAAACAGAGTTACAATTAATTTGCAATGTTGAAAATGTTGTAAGTATTAGGTTTAAAGTATGATCGTTGGGCATAATTTTTGAAATTTTTTTTCTCGTGAAAATGAAATTGAAGGTGAACAATTCCTTGGGTGTGTAATAGCATCCATAACAGTGAAATGAATAATTAAGATGATAATGGGATTGAAAAATTTGTTACTGTGAAAATTACTTCGAAAAAATTATAAACCATATTGTAGGGATACATGATTGTGATAGGTTACAACTGAAATGTTTCAATTGTTAGAAACATTCAAATGCTAACTGTTGTGTTATAAAAACAAATATTTTTACAAAATTTAAAGTCATTTAATAATTATTAGGTAATAATTAATAATTACATTATTAATAATTACTTTAATTACATTATAATGAGATTTTATCTTTAAACAAAAATAGAAAATTTTAAAAAGTAAAAAGTTTACCTTTATAAAATGAATACTTTTTTACAAAATGTTGACTCATAAATTAATTACTGTAACAGTATAATCAGAGAAGGGACGTTTAGGAAACAAAAACAAGTCTAACAGATAAAAAGACAAGTTTGAATCTGCATTCTGCATAGTTCTACAAACAAAACAGCTGTTCAGAACTGCTCAGAAACAGCAGAAGTGCTCTTTATGCACTTAGTGCTGGATTCAACACTGGAATTAACTTATCTGAATAAATTCATTTGAAAATCAATTCCTCCAAAATTGTACTTTGAGAATCAAAACTTCTTGCAGTCATGCATTGCTAGGCCATAGGAGTATGCTAATTTATACGATGATAATATTTGTAAGAGTTCAAAGCACAGTATTGACCTTTGTCACTTTGAATTCCGAGCCTGATGGACAAATGTTAGTAGCTGTAGAGCACAAGTAGATTACAGATTAAGCCATAAATGTGCTTTGATAAGCTTTGACAGCACAGTGCACAGTTATTGCATAAGAAACTACCTCAGACCACAAAGTGTCCTGCTGAGTGAAATAACAGTTATTTTTGTAAATATAATAGTTATATAGAATTTCTTCTATTAACGTATAAATTCAAACAGCTGTTTTTTAATATTTAGTAAATATAAAATGATGCTTTCATAAAACTTCAGATTCAGTTTTCTATACAAATTAACTTAAATGAATGTTTATTCATAAAAAATTTCCCATATTCAATGAAATCATTTTAAATGGTTCACTCAATCAAATCCCCCAATTTAGGAGATATTGACAAAGAACGGGAAAATCAGCCTAAGTTTTCAGATTTTTTTGTCATAACTTTCACTCTACATGAAGATTGATAGCTGTAATCAGTGTGTGAAATTGAAGTAAAAAGAATTAATGTATTGAAACTAAATACAAAAAACAACACAAACCTAGGCAATCAAGATTTATTTTCAATTTGTACGACACACATCCAAATAAAAACCATGTTTTTTTTACTCAATAGACAAAATTAGATATTTCTATCAAAATCTTATAATAAATTTTACATGATCGTCATTCTTTTTGTATTCTGTAAAGTGTGAAAGTAGAGAAAGTAAAAATAGATTTAAAAATACTTTATTAAAGGTTAAACTCACAATACTGTTCCTAATAGGATCATATAATCTCTGCAACAGTTGTATACAAGTAGACTTGCCACACCCACTGTGGCCTACCAGAGCAATTGTCTGTCCCTTAGAAATAGATAGTGAGAATCCTTGCAATGCTTTTTGATATGGCCTAGTCGGGTAACTGAAGTCAACATCTGAATATTCAACGTCACCTTCAACTTTCTGTAACAAATAACGTTAATAGATTATATGAATGTTGAGATTTAGTTGATATATACCAGGCACCACACAACTAAATGCAAATTTTATTGGGTTATTTATGTATACAGGCAGAGGCAGCTGGGGTGAACAGCTAATGGCTTAGTGATCCCACCGTACCTCTAGCTCATACTACTATCACCATCTACTCTTGTCTCTTGTCTCTCTCTCTCTCTCTCTCTTCACACACCTCTTCACACACACACACACACACACACACACACACACACACACACACACACACACACACACACACACAAGCACACACACACACACACACACACACACTCTCTCTCTCACTCACACACATACATGCACACACACACACATCACGCACACACGTGTGCAAACACACACACACACACACACACATATAAAATATAAAGCGACCTGTACTGATGGATTGAATGACACCAGCATAATAGCCTGGTGTCCCTGGAAATCTAACAGTGTATATCATAGTCTTACCCATGCACGATAACCACTACACTACAGAAACTACAAAGAAGTTTGACCAATTTAAGTACATGAAATGAATTGTTAATTTAATTAGTTAGTTTAAAAGATCAATTGTTTTATGTTATTCTTAAAGATCAGCTGATTTCATTGAACAGCTGTTAGACTATAATAAGTTTTAGGTTATGTTCTTAAAACCCAGCTATGTTAATTTGTTGTATTTTCAAATAAATTATCATAATTAAAATTAAAATGGAAGAGAAAACATGATACATGAATTTTATATTTTGTTCGATAACAGAAATTTCTTCTTTTGTAGACTAGAATATCAGTATGTTACTTAACCTTTTAGTCAAAAACATTTCTTTTCCTATTGTACAATTAATTTCATTTTTAACTCTTTGGAGATGAACTTCTGGTAAATTGATAGTCAATATTTCAGGGAGAAAGATGAACTGTCAGTTTGATATTAACATTTTTTCTTTGATATTAAATTTGTATTTTTCACTAAGTGTTTAAATATTTAGATACAAATAAAGAATTATAAATATATGAGAAAAATTATAACTGAAAAATACTCAAAATAGTTTTGATACTGTCATATTATATTTCATAATTTCCTTGAGCAATAGAAATTAGCTTTAGTGTGCCTTGAAGGTTGATAGTAGTCATCTCAGCATTGTACAACCAGTATGCCTTCTTGATTGTATTTAATTTTGCTTTGGATAATATTAACTATGTGATGTTCTAAAATGAGTATGAATTAAAGAAAAAAACAGAAAGAGGCATGCTGAAATTCTTGCACAGTGTGCAAATCATCCTCTAGCTCATGTTTTTTCTTATGTCTTCATATCAAAAAAAGGAGAATATGTTGGTACAATATTTTTCCTTTTTTGTGGTGTTAGAGATAAGAAAAACTGTTGTTCTTTTTTCCTCTTTATATATAAAGTTGATAGGCTCATTTTTTTAAGGAGTAGGCCCCTAATACAAAATACTCCAAATTACAAAAGCAATAATAAATTATTTATTTTAAAACTTTAAATCATTGGTTGTGTAAGTAATATTTTCTATTATTAGGACTTTGGAATCTCTCCTAACCGGGGTTCTTTAAAGAATCAACTATTGGTGGTTCACAAATGTCTTTTAATGCTTATAATTATATTACAATCTTCCTACGTTGTTTCAGCTACAATTACACTTGATAACAATCAAGAATGAACACTATTGTATTACCCAATTAAAGTGTTTTCACAAAATAATGTTCTAAAATCCTATCCATAAACTCATGTCCCAAATTGTTTAACCCAAAAAGACAAAGGGAAAGGGTATACACAAAAACTGTCTACTTACCCCGTAGACTGCTGATCTATTACTTCTCAGCACAGCCTGACTGGCATGTCCTCTTTTAGCCCCACTTCCAAAATTACAGTTCACCTTCAAAGACTCTCCGTTCCCCCCCACCAGAATTAACTGATTGTGACCTATATTTTTCCCAAACTTTTATATAAACTGCTGTTCTACATATCTTTTAGGATACCTTGTTTATAACAACAGGCAGTATGTCAGCAATTTCATCATATTTTTGTGTCTTTGTCAATAGTGTTTACACTTTGGCTGTACCCTCTTTTTCAATTTTTTAAAACTAATAATTAAAACTGTAATTTTAATTCCTAACAATACCAAACCTTTGTTGGACATTGTCCCCAATGTCAAAACCAGGTCCTCTATACTAAGAAGGAAGTTTATACTGGAGGAAAGTCTTTACAAGGTAGAAAAAGTGCTAGGGTATGGTTAACTAATTCCAGAGACGATTTTGGAACATTATTTTGGAGAAATATTTTGATCGGATAATACAATAGTATTCATTCTTAGGTTGATATCAAGTATAGTTGTAGCCAAAACAATACAGGAGGATTGTAATATATGTATTAAAAGTTGATTCTTCAAGAACCCTGGGTAGGAGAGATTCCAAATTTCTAACACTATTTTAAATAAACACATTAAACTTCACGATGTCACCTTTTTATTATATTTTTTTTTTTTTTACTTTACATTTGCAAAAACATCAATAACATGAGAAAAGTCTAGATTTCTAGCATTTTTACTTGAAAACAATGATAAACCATTTAACCGCAGGCCTATCTCTCACCTTCTACTTTTTAACAAGTATTTACTTATTTAAATGTTTTATTTCCAAAGCCTTATCAAGAAAAAACTTTTGTAAAATAATATTTGATACTTATTGCCATGCCTATGTGGACACTTTGTGTAAAAAAATTGTTGTATGTCATTTTAATAATTATTAGTGGTGGCCCTTAAGTTTAAATTGGCCTCATACATAATTACTTTACTCAAAATTTATCATTTATTTCTTTTATTTTGGAGGCCTTGCCAGTGGTTTATAGCTACACCACTGCCTACAAATATATTAATATTAGAAAGCTGAATCTCTGTGCTTTATTTATTTTTACAGTCCTGGATTTGGGTTTTGTTGTGACAGCTGCAGGAAGACATTTTCCAATGAAAATTTCTTAATAATCAAAGTCATCAATACATCCAGATTACTTACAGGGTGCAAAAACTTACCCATTCTTTGTCAATACCGGTCTCTGGTGAAACGATCTTTGGTTTCCTGTCAAGTATCTTGAACAATCTTGCAGCGGCTATTCTTGCCAGATTCAATCCAGGTGCAAAGGCTAATATAGAGCCCAACATCCATGCACCAAACAGTAAAGCTTCTGAAATACTGAAATCAAAATGTACATTGAAGCAAATTTTGTTTATAGTTTATCAAATAAAGACAGTAAAAGCGGAAAATCAGGGTAAAGAGTTTAACAAAATGTAATGAGTTTTTAAATCCATTGTGAAGCAGTATAACAAATTTTAGCAGCTCAAATTAATTTCCAAGTTGGTACTCATACATAATTTATACCACTGATAGCAATTGTTAAATAACAAAATAAAATACAATACAAAAGTACCTAAATCAAAGAATAAGACAATACAAGGTTGGGCACCAAGACTGTCATATCAAAAGAAGAAAATATTTTAGTGCCAGAAATGATAAATTTTTTACCATGGTCAGTTTTGGACACTTAGCTAGTGCAATTATAGATTAAGTAAGATGATACAAATCATCCTGGCCATTTATTTCTGCTAAAATTGTAATTATAAATTTTTAAATTTATTTTTAGATACTTGTAATAGTTTTCTCGGCAGAAACTACTCTAACTAGTTAAATAGGAAACTAAACAGTTTTGTTTGTTTGAAAATTACTTGTTTGTTAAACCTGAAATGCACTCTCTCTGTCTGTTTGTCCATCCGTCTGTCCGCCCCGCCTCTCTCTCTCTGTCTCTCTCTCCTCTCTCTCTCTCTTTCTCTCTCTCGCTATATATATATATATATATATATATATATATATATATATATATATATATATATATAGAGAGAGAGAGAGAGAGAGAGAAAGAGCCGCCTCAGTGGCCTAGTTGATAAGGGTACTGGGCTTTCACCCCCGAGGAGCCTGGCATTTTCATACGCTATAAATCATCCCATCGTCTGCATTAGCCCAAGTGTGCACAATAGTCGGACTTTAAACAAAAACAGAGTTGGACTCTCTCTCTCTCTCTCTCTCTCTATATATATATATATATATATATATATATATATATACTAGCTGTTACCCGTTGCGGCTTTGCCTGCAATTATAATGTAAGCAATAAAATTATATAGTCGATTTTCAAAATCAGATTAGGTCATTTCATTTTAATATATTGCTATATACAATATTATACGATTTATGGTTTTCGGTCAACATATAAATTTTTTAAAAACCGTGTCAGTTAGGTTATACACTATTCTTTTAAAAAATGGGTTTCCTATCACCCAAACCCGTATTAGACGTATTTTTATTGTTTTACCGATCTACAACACGGTACCGATTTTCGCCGGTAGCAATTTTGAGGTTATGTTGGTCACTTTTATTTTCGATTTTTATCATACTTCTCATGCTTTCATATTTTGGATTCTTGCTTTTGGGCACATAATAAAGCATTTTAGTAACAAAAATATCGAAAAATCCAATAGATGCTGCACTGCATATTTACCATTTTTTCATATAATGTAATTACACAAATATATATACTACCTTATAATTAAAGTATCCTAATAAAATTGTATATGTTATATATTCTGCAATCTGCTTCAAAAACATTGAAAAGTCTTAAATGAAAAATACCAGATTATGATTATTAGATGAAAATGTAACATTAAAAACAATAATTTTGCAATAAATAAAACATATACTAAGATTTGTAAAATGGGATTAGATCCATGTCCATCTCAGGTGCCTAAATCTCATGTTCAGTAAACAGTAATTAAACCTAACATGTCACAAAACTAAATACTAATAATTATTTTGGGCTGGGTAAGTAGTATAATGACGATTTTTAAAACGGGAATAGGCCTATGTGTATCTCAGATACTTGAACCATATTCTTACCAAATTTCATCTTAATTGGTCCAGTGGTTAAAGCGTGATTGAATAACAAACAAACACACAAACTTTCAGAAATATAATATGAATAAGATAGTTATTGTAAAAATTAACTTCATCTGATAGTCTTTTGAATAGTTGAAAAAATCAAAGAAAATGAATTTATAAAGTGTTATGACTTCATCTTAATCATTAGGATGAATGAAGTCAAGCTGCTGCATAGAGTACAAAATTACTAGCATAACATTGAAAAAGAATAAAATACAACCAGTAGGAATTCATGATTTGGGTTGATCAAGGAAACAATGAAAAATGTAATATGCCTAACATATGTAAGAATCATAAGATACGAGGGTGGTCTGATAAGTTTCCGACCTCAATATGAAGATAGCAGCACTCGTCGGTGGCAGCACTCGAATTTCGTTGTTTATCTGTTGACAGTTACTCACCAAAGTTTCAGCCATTTTGGACGTGCAGTTGTTATGTAACTGTCGTTTGAGAGAGTTGATGTGAGTATTTTTATGAAAATGGATAAAATCGAGTATCGAGCTGTCATTAAATATTTGTTTTTGAAAGGCAATACGCCTACGCAAATCAAAGATGAGTTGGATTCTGTGTATGGGGACTCTGCACCATCATTTACCACAGTGAAATTTTGGGCAGCTGAATTTAAACGTGGCCATAAGAGCTTGGGAGACGATGAATATTCGGGACGTCCAAAACTGCAACTATCAACGAAAACATCGACAAAGTTCACCAAATAGTGCTAGATGACCGCCGAATTAAAGTGAGAGAGATAGCAGACGTTATGAACATATCAAAAGAACGTGTTTGTCACATATTAAATCAACATTTAGACATGAGAAAGCTGTCTGCATGTTGGATGCCGCGTTTGCTCATGTTAGACCAAAAACGTTTTCGAATGAACATTTCCAATGCTCTGTTGGCGCAATAAATCCCAGCTTTGGCGCCGATTAATTACTGTAGATGAAACTTGGATACACCATTATACGCCTGAAACAAAAATACAGTCCAAACAGTGGACTGCAAAGGGGGAACCGGCTCCAAAAAAAGCAAAAACTATTTTTTCGGCTGGGAAAGTGATGGCGACTGTTTTTTGGGATAGTCATGGAGTTATTTTAATTGACTATCTTCAAAAAAGAAAATCCTGTTTCACCAAGACAACGCACTGTCTCACACCTCAGCGGTTGCCAAGGCAAAAATCCACGAATTACGCTTTGAACTGCTTGACCATCTGCCTTACTCACCAGATCTAGCCCCAAGCGACTTCTTTTTGTTCCCTCATCTAAAAATTGCGCTCGGAGGACAGAGATTTTCGTCAAATGAAGAGGCAATCACCTTCGTGAACTATTATTTTGCAGAGAAAAACGCCGAGTACTATTTGTACGGGTTACAGAGATGGAAGCATCACTGGGAGAAGTGTGTAGAGGTACAAGAAGACTATGTTGAAAAATAAAAAAAAAATTTCTGAAAAAATGTCTTGTATCTTTGTTCAGTCGGAAACTTTTCAGACCTCCCTCGTATTCTTCAAGGGAAAATAATTTATTTTTTCATGAATTGTTTTTATTACAACTTACATAGCAATGTTCTTGTATGGAACACCCTCACGAGCTACTAAATATCCACCATAGGCTATACAGAAGCCATAGGCATAAGTAAACATAGTTGGTCCAAGAGGATAGACAAGACCTCTCCAACGTAATTTCCTCTGTAAGGCTTGTTCTGCCTCATACAATTTGGCAATATACCTCTTCACTATTGCTTCTTCTTGGCCGAGACTCAGCACAGTGCGAACAGACGAAATAGCTTCTACAGCTACCTGTAAAATTGTTTTATTGATAAAAAATATTTTGTTTAATACTTATATAAAAGCATCCTACAAACACTGTTTGTGAATCATATGAAAACTCCTTGATCATAATGCTATAAGGCTACTGTTACGGACCCACAAAAGTAGACTTGATAAGAAAATGATGAGTCATTGATAAACACATGTTAAGCCTGATCCAAAAACATTGATTATGTTACAGGCATTTTCAATTTTATTAACACTTTTTATATATCATTCTTAACAAATACAACATACAAGAAATACAACATCACACTTAAAGTTCAAATTACAAAGATTCAATTTATATTTTTGAAAATCTGTCACATAGGGAGGACATTTTGTTGCAGGTAATGTTTGTAGGTTAGGAATACAGTGGCAATATAAAAAGGTTCTTATTGAAATACTTGACAAGGTCAGTTCTATTCTCATAAACCGGTCCCTGTATGTGTAGTACTATAGAATATTTCTGGCACTAACTGTCCCACGCAGACCATTGTGTTTGTATGTAATTAAAATTAATTATTATACTTCCAAAATAATAATAAATTCTCATCATGCTACATTAATTTTTATAATATTGTAATACATTTTATGATATTCATTCATTTGATGTTTCACAAATTAAACATTAACAGTACACAATATCTAGATATAAATGCATCAATGTATGTTACTGTAGATAAGATTTATCTGTTTATCGGTGTGCAATCAGCTTTTGGGCCTCATAATTAGCTTATGATTCATACCTCATATTAACTTTCACCAAAATTTTATTAAACTAAAAAACATTACTTTTGAAATTGTATAAAATATACATATTTTTAAATGTGACCAACATTATAGCCATTTGGTGTAGTAACGTAATATTGAAGAGTATGCTAATATAATTCAAGTGTAAAATTGAACAAGGAGTGTTTATGGCTGTCTAAACAGAATGATTTTACAAAGCAAGAACTGAAAATTCTACAAAACATATTTTATTTCCATGTAATATATACCCAAAGTTTTGTTTTCTTGTATTACCTTTGTTGCTTCTTCTAAAGCATCCTTCTCAGTTTCTCCCTCTTTCTGCATTACTTTTGCTTCGACCACCAGAGAAAACAATATAATCGGCACAAAGACAAGACATAACAAGGTCATTTTCCAAGAATAAAAGAAGGACACAATTGCTCCCACTCCGAGTGTACTTAGGCCTTGCAGTAAGGAACCTACCTTACTGCCTGTTGCCTGCAAAATTAAAAAAAAAATTGTAACTTTCATACTATACAAATTGTGAAAAGATCAATCTTGGGATTTTTATAGTCATCAGATAAAAAAAAAAAAAAAAATAGTTTATAGTTAGATGCCTATGCACATTGCTGTAGCTTAAAAAAAAATTGCTGATTGCAATGATTTTTTTAATGTATTTTTAAGCATTTTACACATACTTTGAGATAAGTTTTTTAAAAATTATAATTTTTAAACACTTTGGGGTCAACAGTTTTTTCACTTAAACAATTTTGATTAAACTTTGTTCAAAAAACATCTTACCCAAACAAAACACTTGGGTTACTGTGTTACCTAATCTCTGAAAATCAGTTTATCAGATTTTAGTAATTATATGGTCATGTATACGAAGGTTAAAAAAAATCAAATGATTGTAGCAAATTTAAGATAGAAGAAATTTTTGGTTTCAGAGGAAATAGGCCAAGAGTGTATTCAGTGCTTTTATTGAAATTCTTACACCTTGAATTGTAGATGTATCTCCTGAAAGCTTAGCACATAGAGCTCCAACACCATGCTTCGAGTCATCAAACCATGCCATCTCTTGACGTAACATTGCTCCAAACACTATCCTTCTTAGACGTGTAGTTAGCCTCACACCTGCCAAAGTTAATGATGAGAACTGCCAGAATGAAACATTTTATTAATAAAATAAGACAAACTTGTTACATTAAGAAATATAAACAACTATACATGTTCTAATAATAATACAGTTTAATTGCAAACAATTTATTCTAAATTGCATTAAAACAAAAACAAAGTTTAGTTATTATGACTGACAAGAAATAAGTAATTAAAGTGCAACAGATATCTGTTTAGCAGGTCTATCATTCACATACAGGGCTACATTTAGATGCGTATACGCTTGTATGAACTTTTGCTGTCAGTAACTTCCCTACTCTCACATAATTCGCTTCTTCATTTCAAAGAATATTAAAAATTTGTCATTATTCATCAATACAAATTGAATATGAAATAATACAAATTCATACAAGTTGTAAAGTAATACAAATTTTTAAACTGCTTTGTTTTGTAATGTTTACCTGTCACTAGTCACTGGGTAGATCCATAGAGCAGAGGCGTAGCTAGGATTTTAGCGCCCTTGGCAAATATATAGCTTGGTGACCTTCTTTTGTTTTGAAAAAAAGTAAAAAAAAGAAAAAATTCATGCTTTTTTGAAACAAGCATTAATTTTTGACAAAAATAATAAGTATGTAATGAATATTGAGGGAAACAAATTAAATATTGTACATGTCAAGTTACTTATTTAAAATTTTTATTGCTATGAAAAAACAATACAATATTATTAGTAAATTAGTTGTACACCAAATGTTAATAAGCAAATTTACAATATGCCTTGAGAGATTCTGACACCCTAGAACTCTTGTGCCCTTGGTAACTGCCTAAATGCCAATGCTTAGTTATGCCTCTGCCTACAGGATTAACTTGAAGGGATGGATAGTTGTAGTTATAAGGCCAAAATGTGTCACAGATAGCAAATGGAAGATGCACATTGTTGTTGGATTGAATGATGTTATTATGTAGGTGCTCTTTTTTGACATGAAGCAGTATAAATAAGAGCGTATTTATATCTTCCGTTTTCTTTGTATTGTTAAAAAAATTTGTTGCGTTATTCCTAATTTTCTCCCCAATTCTTTAAAACGTTTTATAATTATTTTCCTTTGATCATTATGATTTTTTTTTCTGTTTTTGTACGGGCTAGTTGGCCTAATGGGGAATACTGCCCTGTTCACAATTAATATTGATTTTACTTTCAAAGATTTTTTAACAGAATTGCCAAGTGTTGATGAAAATTAACCAGACTAGTGTTAACTGCATATCAATATAATTGTTATGAAAAAGTATTTATAATTTATTATAATTAATGCAATTAAAACAAAATTAATACCATAATTTTATTACAGCATAAACAAATATTTAAACAACAATTGCTGAAACAAATCTGATTTATAATTACAACTGTCTGTAACCTTTCTCATAATTCTACTCATCTCAATTCGTTGTCTGTTAAAGGTATATTTATTTAACTTTCTACCAGATTTTCTATGTCAAAAAAAAAAAAAAAATTATTTTCCTTTAATAATTTCACTCCAAATGCAACAGGCATAAATAGTAAAGATTTTTACAAACTTCTTTTATGAAGTGAAAATGTTATGTTCAATATAATAAATACAATTAGAGTATTTGCATATTTTAATTGGCAATTCGGCCTTTAAGCCTTTGTTTATGAGCCATGACTAATGATGAGCTAAAATGTAAAAAATTAATTTTGATTTATATCACCTGCAAGAAGACTGAAATCATGGCTCCCAATCCCAGTACGATGAACCCTATTGCAAAAATATTGATGTTTCGTATGACATCGTTACCATCTGGCAAAGAGAGTGCCTGCAAACAGATTTAAAATTATATTATTTATTATGTTGATATATCAACAAAACAGAAAAGAGGTATAACTAAAAAAAGTAACTATTGAACTGTCTTTGTGTGTCATCACTTTATTGCATTTCTTTTTTAACGTCTGAACGTAATGCTGGTTAGACTAATGAGAATGAGGGATCAGTATTAACATTAAAGATAAAACAATGGGAGTAATTGTTGTTTGAACTAAGAAACCTGAGATGCAGCAGACTGACCAGTGCTTTAGCCACATTGACCACCAAACCCTTCAAATCATTGCAGTAAGAATAAAGATACTTTTGGTTTTGTTTTTACTTTATTAATAAGTTATAGAGGAAAAGTATTAGTATTGTTAAAAAAAATATGAAATACGTATATTGGTTCATACCTTGTGGAATCAAGTGATTCTTCACCTTCCCTCAAGGGTTTCTGGCTTGAGCTATTTAGTCCCAAAATTAAAAATTCAAAGGAAAACGAAAACTCTAAATCTAATTGTGTATAAATATAATTCCAAAGTTTATGCAAACATCACCTTCATGTCAAATTTCATTAAAATTGGTCAACTAGTTCAGCCTCTAGCATAGTCTTACATATGTGCTCATGTACACATTGCTCAGACACATATACTCAAAGACAAACATCCAGGTTAACTTCTTGAATAAAGTAGACCTGAATATAAATATACCCATGAAAATTTCAAAATAAAATTTTGCAAGATTTCAGTTAGACTACACTTTAATCTGCATTATTATAAAGTAATAACAAACTAATTATACATACCCCATAAAGCTGGCCAAAAAATATAGCACTTATAGGAGAGACACATCCCATACAGAATGAACTTAAAGCACCTAACACTACATAGCCCCACTCTGGTTTGTTCAACGCCAATATTCTTAAAATTGGTGCTCTTACTTCCTGCAATAAAGAAGATGTTTTCTTAATTAAAACCATTTACTAAATGAACAATTTATACCTACAAAACAATTTCTGTAAATAGTATTAACTAAGCACCCGGAACCTTATAAAATGGTTAGCAACTCACTATGAAACTCTCTATAACTGGGTCCTTTGCACAAATTAATTTTTGAGGTGGCCTTTTTATAGCATACAGTAATAATATTTCTCAATCATTTCTTGCTCCATTTGATTTTTATCATTGTACTGAAACCAATGGTGTCTGAATCAGTGTTAACTGATTGTCACTGATAATAGCAATTACTGGTAAAGAAGTCAGGTTCAACGACATGATAAGCAAGACTAACAGGATCAATATACTATTGGCACAGTATCTATTACATTAAATCTATAATTACATTTAAAAAAACACATGCAATACCCAGAGAGATATACAAAAGTTTGACTGATGCTGTAGACTCAGAATTATAATGTTGTTCAAAAAGCTTTGGCACTTTAACATTTAGCACAATACAGAACTGACAAAACAAAACAAAAATATAATACTATATAAAATATGTATGGGTAACGGGCTCATCATTGTGGACTCAGTAGAGGATAGACCTGTAAATCCTGACCATACTTAAGCTACTGATCCAATCCTATCTCCAGTCACTCAAGAGGAATCAGAACTTAAACCCAATGATTCTTCCAATTCCTATCCCTATCCACATCTGAAGCCAAGATGGAACAGTGTACATTAGATGTACACTTTAATGTACACTTTAGTGTAGGCCACTTTAGCTTTCAGTCTGCTGCCTCTGGATATCAGATGACCTCCAGTTTTAATCTAGGGAGGGCTCAGTATGGGGGGAATTTTTATTTTCTTAGGTAGTTGTGAAATTTTGAAGACTAGAAACAAACTGTAAAACTCACAAAACCCTGTGTAACTGGTAAAAGTGGACTTGTAAAGAGGAATAGCTGTATATAACCCGACGGAACCCACAAGCGATGAATCACAGCTCCAATAAGACAGATCTACCCAATCTGCAATGAGAAATAAAATATATAGGATTAAACATCTCAAATCAGATAGACACTTGTACAAATGTCTATCAGAAATTCTCAATCAGAAGAGAAAGGGTGGTAGAAAACAGGTTTCTAATTAAATATTATAGCAGAAACCTTACATGATTCAAACTTTGGATGTGAGAAACGCAACTATTTTAGGGCTGTAACAAAAGGGCTGACAGTAAACCAAACTCTAAAGTCATGAGAGTTGTCAGACAGAAACTTCTACTGAAAGAGGTAGAGTTATGGATTCTTAGATAAAGGACAATTCTGAAGAACTATGAAGCTCATTACTAGTTACTATAATGGTTTGACAATACATATGAACAATGTAAAATGAATAACATGGAGAAACTAAGTGTAAGCTATGCATGTCGATGATAAGAAGACTGCAGGTCACATAATCCACAACTGCAAGGCTCTTGCCAGCTGGAGATAAATGATATTTTGTCTCCTTGGAGCCTGAGAACTTTTAGCTAAAGGAGGTGGTCAGTGGACTGCTCAAACACATTGAGGAAACCAGTCTCCTGAACTAGTTGCACAATAGACCCTTTGGTTACAATGCCAGGGGCTATCAAACCTTGTAACATGAAATATATGACCCAATAATTATGTTATTTAATTTGTGGGTTTAAAAACATTTTATTATACATTTTAGTTCTTTACTACAACTAAGGTTTGTACTACGCATATGCCAAGTAATTCAAGCACTTGAGAGCTTAATTGGTTATATATTATAATATTAATAGAAAAGTGGATAAAAAATTTCAATTATTAAATCATTTCATGTTGTCTGTATACTTTGTATTATTTTTATTATAAATTTCCTATTACATAGGTATAATTTTCAATTTTATAGAACTAAAATTGTGAAAGTTCTCTATATGTACCTATTTATGTAACAAGATGAATATAATTCATCCACGGATTATAGATACACGGTAGGGACCACGCGCATGTCCCCCCCACCACTTGCCGGCTGAAGTAAGTCATCGGATCAAGTTCAGACGTAGTGTTCAGTAGAAAACAGTTTGTAATGTTAGTGTTAGTAACTGTATTATAGTAATTACAATAATAATTCCTTATATCTAACATTAATAAAGCTGTTAATTACTTTTTTACTGAATTCGCTCATTGTCAAAACAGAAACTTTTTATTTTATACAATATTACATAATATTAAAGTAAATTATAGGTCCATAGCTTGAAAAATTCCAGGTTATTTTTTGTTTGAAAGTTAAAAGCACATCACACATGAATTACGTATCTGCGGATTTTCTGTGACAATTATGTGGTTGACTGTGAAAACGCACATCTCAAATAAAAAATTAACAACAAATTAAATATAAATAGCACATAGACGTATGCCTATTATTCAAACAGTAAAATAAAACATACCTATTTCTTAGAACTTATGTTTCAACACACACAATATATATATATATATATATATATATATATATATATATATATATATATAAAACTTGAACATAATTGTGTGGTCCCCTTAAAACGTCTTGTAAATTATCGTAACACACTTCAGATTTTATTTTCATTTCGTCGTAGCTTAACATGACATCTTTTTCAGCTTCAGTAAAAACATTCGCATGAGATTTCAGATCAAAACTAATATTAGTAAAACCTTGTGATATTTCAATGTTTGATAATCGCTGCTTGATTGTTCTTTCACTGGGTATGGGGTATTTCAGATGGTTTCTTACAAAGTCAAAAGATTTCTTTGAAATGGAACGTAAGGTGACGGCTTTGGAAATATCCTCGGATGACCAGTTAGACCATGCACCTTTCTCTATCACTTGAATTTGATTATCAGAAAAAATATTCTTAAACTTAGAAACATTGCTTTATAAAGCCACATTTTTATTTTTAACCGAGGCCAGTTATTGTAATGCAAGTTGAATTTGTTCCTTCAAAAGTAAATTTTCATTTCTTAAACATATCATTTCTTCTACAGAGGCATTATTTACAACGATATTTGTATTAAAATTACTGACTACGGAAGGGTGGGTTTCATTTACAGAATTACATGTTACAATTGCACCAACGTCATTTCCATTTACATGTGATTTTCCTGGTAGATTTCCATCGGACTCGTCAATAACTTTTTTTTAATGTTTCTTGGTTTTCACGTTTTTTAATCCTTGCAGCTCGTTCAGAATTGATAGATTTATTTTCAACGGTGGGAATGTTAAAACGTGGAATGGCACCAGATTTCAGCTGTTTTTTAGGTTTCGTATTTAGTAATTCGGATTTAAAATCCCTTTCGAAATCATCGTCATTAAAATGAAGTGAACAGACTTTAACATTATCAAAATTAAAATGATCTGCTCGTTTACATGCATGAACCCACGCTTTTCTCAGGCCTTCGTCTTTTGGAATTCTGTGAAATGTAATGGCTTTCCCTTTACAATTGTTATCATTATTATAGCAATTGGCAATAGCACAACCAGTCATTGTTATGTATACACAATTATACAACAGCAAACAAAACAAATTATGTATTTTTTAGGATTCAAAACATAGGCTACTTAAATCTTTTCTTACACTTATTAAACCTTGACCACAAAACACAATTATCACCTTTTATTTAAAACACCTTTTATTTACACAAAAAAGACCTTTTACTTAAAACACAACACTCACATAAACACACCGAATCTCCAACTACATTTACAGAACATCGCATTGTTAAATGGGAAATTACATAAAGTAGCAGTCACCGTAAGTAGAATTGTATTTACGGTGGTAGCAGTGAATAGTTTGATTCAATGACGTCACGCGCGCGGTAGTCTATTGCGCACACCCACCGTGGCCCCTACCGTGTATCTATATACCGTGAATTCATCCACATCTTGCGTAACAGACTTGTAACTTTCCTAACTATTTAGTAACCAGAAAAGAAAGGCAAAAAGAATGTAAAAAAGCATTAAATTTGTAACATAAAGACATATTTTATGCCTATATAATAAATATGGAAATTGCTTAGAAATATCATTACCTTTTCTTCTTCTTCTACTTTATTTGCTTGCATGATTACTTCATTATCTTCGTCATGTACACTCTTTTGTTTTTTTATAATGCTTTTCTTTCTCCTTACATCTTTTTCTGAAAAAACCCCATGTGTAATATATTTTATATATTATACAAATATTAAAAATTTATATATTATAAAAATATTTTTTAATTAAAAATGTATATATTTTAACGTTTTATTGCACAAAATTGAAGTGAGTGGTTAAATAGAGATCTATGTTATACTTTGTTAATATCATAAATAAGTTCTGAAAGCTTGGTGTAGTCTGTAGATGTGAACTTTATTCACTTTTAACTCAAGATCTTCTTTTTGATAACAGCTGTCTACTCTTTTATGTCCTTATTTCTATAGAAGATAATACACAAGGTCAAGTAGTGCTAAAATTAATTAAAATCTATGTAAACATTAATGATATAAATGTTTTCAATTTATATTGTCATTAATATTTAAACTATTACAAAAAAACTAATTTAAAAATTGGGCGTGCTTGCATCTCAATAGCCACAATAGACAATATACAATATACTGGGTTTAGCTGATTGTACTGAATATTGATTTCTGCTGCCAACTAAGATATTTTAAGTGAACTAACTGTATTAACTGACAAACAGAGAAACACAGACTTCTAATCCACATGAAAACCAATACCAACAAAAAAATAGACCTTTGTTCAGTTGCATGTTTCAATTGTAAAACATTTTAAAAGAAATTGTTCATAAACTGTGTTATGACATGTTCTTCTCCCCACAATAAAATAGTTCAATTTTGCAAGTAATTTTATTCAGTGTTACACACTTATCTTTTAATAATCTTAACAGACATTTTTCAAAAGGGAAAATTTTTTAGAAGTGAAATGTTATTTAAAATATACACTGCATGGCTGTAATTTACTTCTCACCATCTTCATCCGTATTACTGACAGACACCAGTTTATAGTAGTGACCTTTAGCTTTCATCAGCTGTGAGTGTGTTCCTTCTTCTATAAACTTGCCTTCAGACATAACTATAATCCTGTCAACATTACGAATACTAGATAGCCTGTGTGATATAACGATTGTTGTCCTTCCTTTGCTTGCTTTATCTAAAGCATTTTGTACAATCGCTTCACTCTTCATGTCTAAAGCTGATGTTGCTTCGTCTAGCAATAAGATACTCGGGTTTCTAATTAAAGCTCTAGCAATGGCGATGCGTTGTTTCTGTCCTCCTGAGAACTGCGCTCCTCTCTCACCCACCATTGTGTTGTAACCCTGAAAAAACAAAGAATTGTGTTGTTTTTTTTTAATTTTATTTTTATCAAACAGTAACTACTAACAAATTATATACATATTTATTAAAAGTCTAACACTAATGTAAAATGGCTCTCAACCTACCTAAAGCCGAAATCCCTTTAAAAATAAAATTTTTGTATTCTTTGAACAGTGAGAATTTGAGATTGTAACTTATTATTAATGGACTTCAATAGAAACGGACAAAAATTCAGTTCAGTTTAAACAACTCAATACCAGTAAAACTTGATTTTTAATCTTACAACAAACATAGGTTGCAAAATAACTTTTTAAGAATTACAATAATGTTTATTGTAATGAATATTGTTTATAAAAAATTTACTAGAGGTAATTTCATGATGAAGTCGTGTGCGTTCGCAATTTTAGCCGCTTCTTCCATCTCAGCTTCGGTGACTTTCAGGTCACAACATATATTCTCTGCTACTGTAGCGGCAAATAACACTGGCTCTTGTCCTACAAGGCCAATTTGACTTCTCACCCACTTCAGATCCAATTCTTTTAGGTTCACACCGTTTAACATGATCTGAAATTATGGCAAAACATTTGAGAATTTTAAAGCGTCACAATGAAAAAAAATCTTCAAAAAGTGTAAAAATAAAATCATGTACAGTGGACGCTCGATTAACAATCTTCACTTTAATCAGCCATCACCTGAAAGTCATACTTATTGATCTTTGATACTCACACACTAAAAAACTTAACATGCAACTAATATTGAAAAACAACATTCTGAAACTCCACAGTCAGATTAGAATTAGAAAGTGCAAAGTTCAGTCTCAAAGTGGCTGGATAAACAAGTGTCCACTGTAAATTAACATTTTTATATTTTATAATTAAAATATTTTTCTTCAATATTAATATTTTATTTGGAACTATACACATTTGCATAACCAAATGATACAATATACACTATGAAAAATAACATTTAATTATTATGAATTTATTGCCCAGTGGCAAACCTTCAGTGATGTTGGTCAGGAAGGTCTATAATCCCACACAATCGAAGACATCGTGATTTTTAAAAATTATCCTGACTAGAGGATGCTTGTGGTTTTTAATTTTGTTATGAAATATTGTATAGTGTAAATGGGCTAACTGTTCAATGAATGGAATCTTGAGGTATGTGTGTAGAGCTAAGTTGCTAATATGTAAAGAAGCTTTGGTGATTGAAATGCTTGGATCTTTTGTAAACTGTTTTTCTTCACAGAGTCAAATAATTGTTTGCCATATGACCAAATTGGTCTGAGCAGAGTTTTGTAAGTTGTTTATTTTTTGACATAGGATAAAACAAAGTTAGAAGTTAGAAGTCAATACAAAAATTTGAGTCTAGAGTTTAAAACTATAGGTTTTGATTTTTATGTAATGGGTCTGTATCATTCTTCTGTTAAGGTGTAGGCCCAAATACTTTATTATCTTGAGGAATCGGTGCGTTATTTAAATACAAAGAGTGACAAGTTTTTTTTTATAGAGTAAAGGTGACAGATGAGATTTTGCTGGTTTTATTCTTGAATTTTGAAGCCAGATTTTTAATTTACAAATATGATTTTGAATTTTAAGTTCACATGAAGAAAGTATTATTGCATCAGCATAATTAGCGATGCAATGTTTTGTGCCTCTGGAAGGTCAGCTTTGTAAATGTTGTAAAAAATGGGGTGATAATATGGAACCTTGATAGATGAAACATGAAAATTAAAACCTGATTTTCATAAAATTTGTAACTTTTTATATTTAACATTTTTTAAAAATTCTTGATAACATTTGAACTTAAAACTCACCTGGCCTTCAGTTGGGTCATAAAATCGTTCAATAAGTTGAATAGTTGTGGATTTTCCACTCCCAGATCCTCCGACCAAAGCCACATTCTCTCCAGGCTTTACATTGAAGCTTAGGCCTTTCAGGACCTATCACATTATAAGTGAATCATAGAAAATTAATACTAAAGACTCTATACAAAGTAAAATTTTCATGAAAACAAATATTACAAAAACATAAGTTTAAATTAATTATAACAGGAACGTATAATCGTGTAACAGCCAACTTACTTCCACATCAGGACGAGCTGGATATGTGAAGTGAACATTTTTGAAACTAATTTCTCCCAACTTAGAGATGACCTTCAAACCGCCTGAATTCACATCTATTTTTGGTTTCATTTTTAATACTTTATAGACAGACTTTGCAGCTCCTCTTGCTTTAGCGAAAGCTTCCAGGTACGGTGTTGTATAGCCTAAGTTCATTGCTCCAACAACAATACTAAATAAAACCTGCAAATAGACCATAATAATATCTCGTTCATTTTAACTCTTAATTATCTTAATAAAGATAAACAAATAACGATTATTATAACGTAATACAGAAGTATTATTAAATAACATGAATTTAGAAAATACATTTTTCTGTTCTGTAAAATATCTTTTTGTTTTCACAAGTTTTGCTTATGCTCTTGTAATCATTATACTCTACGCAGCCAAAGGCTTACTATTAGACTTTGAGCCTAGGTTTATACTAGCCAAAATTCTGAAATCATTAAAAATGCATCAGAATGACAAGTTTTTGTAAATGTGCTCAGACTGATTTCCAAACTACTTTCAAAATTCTGTCTGTCTGTGTCAAAAAATTTCTACACACAATAATGAGAGAAAGGATTATTTGATTGACTTAAAATTTACTTATAGGGGCTAAAAATTTTTAAAAGGGGTTAAAGAACAGTTATTTTGAGTGGGCTATTAAATTTTAAAAGTTCCCTTCCACATCTACAATTAAAAAAGTAGTTAAATTACATTTCAGTTCTGCCAAGAACCAGTCATCTGCTTACCCAGTTTACTGAACAATATTAATCTTCACACTTGGCGGCAGGTTGTCTTCCATGCTCTGTCATTAATGATTCGCTGTAATGACAATGCTGTTCTTTCATTTATTCCCTATTCTTGGTGAACTGACAAAGGTATTAGTGCTTTGTCAAATAAAATCATCAGACTATTAAACTTGAACCACACATTTATTTGAGTTCAAGCTATACAATTCACTATGAAACCAAAACCATATTATTTAAGGAGGCTACTTGCACTATGAAGTACTTGCACCTACCTGCCCCTTAGTAATTCACATAAAAACTTTAAACTAAGACATTGCTTAGTCCAAATACATTTCAATATTTTACATACCTATTTATCAAATGTATCTATAACTGAAATCAGATGGAGAAAGGCATGGCAAAGGCAAGTGCAAAGACTGATATTGTTCAGTAAACTGCGTAAGTATAGTATGGTTCTTGGTGGAATAATTGCAGACCGGGCTGAGTACTTCTTACCACTTTGTGGATTTGTTTACTTATATCTATGAAATAGAAAGTGTGTATGTTTGTTTGGAATAGAAATTTAAACTACTGCGTAGATTGTCATTATATTTTACATACGAGGGTGGGGTGAAAAGTTTCCGGACTGACCAAGAGACGGCGCCACTAAGTCTACTTTTAGAGTGGTGTCGTACAGTACTATCCCTAACTAGCGAGACACCTCTGATGTTTTTGTGAAAATGGAAAAATTGGAAAATCGTGCTGTTATCAAATACTTCTATTTGAAGGGTTTTACACCAAAACAAATAAAAGAAGAGATGGATTCAACACTAGAACCCACCTCCTTATCATATTCGACTATTAAGCAGTGGGTTTCTGAATTTAAAATGGGTTGTGAGCACCTCTGATGAGCCACGCCCAGGACGGCCCGTTGAGGTCACAACTCCAGAAATGATCGAAAAAATCCATAAAATATTCTTGGAATACCGCAGACTGAAAGTGTATGATATAGCTGAGACCTGTAGGATGTCAGCTGAACGTGTGCGAAATATTTTACACAACCATTTGGGCATGGAAAAGCTGTGTGCAAGACGAGTGCCGCGTTTGCTAACACTCGACCAAAAATTGCTTCAAAAAAACATTTCTACCAACAATTTGGCGCTGTATAGGCGTAATCCAAACGAATTTTTGCGTCGATTCATAACTGTTGATGAAACTTGGTCCACCACTACACTCCTGAAAATAAACAACACTCTAAACAGTGGGTTGGACAAGGGGAACCAACTCCAAAGAAGGCAAAAACAATTTTATCAGCAAACAAGGTTATGGCTACTGTTTTTTTGGAATGCAAGAGGAATTATATATATTGATTACCTTGAAAAAGGTAAAACTATCACTGGTCAATACTACGCAGAGTTATTGCAACGTTTGAAGCAGGAGGTACAAATTAAATGACCTCATTTGGCGAGGGAAAAAATTTTGTTTCATAACGATAACGCACCAGCACATTCGTCGAGTGTTGCCATGGCTAAAATCTACGAATTGAAGTTCGAATTGATGCTGCATCCTACCTACTCTCCAGACCTAGCCCCCAGCGACTATTATCTGTTTCCTAATCTAAAAAAATGGCTTGGCGGTAAGAGATTTGGAAGCAATGAAGAAGTGATTAAGTCTGTAAATCAGTATTTTGGGGAGCTTGACAAATCTACGTTTAAAACTGGTATAACTAAATTAGAATACCGTTATGAGAAATGTATCAGTTTCAATGGAGATTATGTTGAGAAATAAAGCAAAAAAAAAAAAAAATTTTTAACATCGTTTTTCTTGGTCAGGCCGGAAACTTTTCACCCCACCCTCGTACATACACTTTAAATACTGGGTCAGGTTTATTTTGAAATTTAAGTTGTCAAATCAAAGTAATAATTTCTTAATACTATCACATTAATTATTGTAATCCACCAGAAGTTAAACAAGTCAAGTTAATTACTGAATATGGGCAGAAGCTTACAGTGCTTTCTATATTACCCAGAAATGTAAAGATTAACAATTAAATTCCATAAACACCAATTTGAGAACTTTAGATAAAACCCAGCTTGTTTTTTTATCTTTTGTTGTTGTAAAACAACGACTTTGGGTCAACTATGACTGGATTAGACTTTTTGATACAGAATTTTACTCACAATAAGAAGAACTCCTGGAGTATAAGTTTTGATATCTTTATCCCTGTCTCTCAAGATGAGTGGAGATCCATACCAGAAGCAAAGAGAATAACAAACATATATCAGGAACCACGTTACACCACCACCTATGCCTGAATAGATGCCACTTTTTATTCCTATTCTTCTGGCCGGTTCCAATTTTTCTTCATACCTGTCCAACAAAAACATTAATTGTTTTATTTACTACTAAGGTAAACAAACCAAATTTACAAGTAATGTACAAATGAGGGACATTGCGCTCATGACAATACTTCATAGGTTTTGTTTTACTTAAAGTGAACGAAACATCCAGTTACACGCTGTCCTAATTTTCAAAATAAAGGCAAAAGTAATTGTGAAGAAACTTCAAATTATAGATAATTATTTCATTTTGTTTTAAATATATAGAAGATTGTTGCATAATCTAGATTGTGATTGTCATCAAAATAATTTAAAATTTTTGTATTAATCAATTATTGATATTATTGATTACACAATTATTATACAAAAAGTAGGATGTGAAAGAGAATACTTAATTTAAATTTTATGTTATATGAAAATGGATTTAGCTTATATTAAAAAGCTTATAAAAGGAATCAAGTATTGTTCCATGACGGAGATGTGTATTCAATTTGGGGTTATGGAGAAATTTGGCAATCAAATAGTGTTGACCCATTAGCAGGATATTCAATTAAGGCAACAAGTTTTTGAAAATTGTATAAGTGTTAAATTTATAACTGTAATTATTCTTTGAAATGAGTTTTTCTGTTTGTGTAAGATATTCATTCTTCTTGAACACACCTTTGTATTTCTTTCTCCTCTCCATTGTATGCAACCACTGTCCTAATCGATGACAACACCTCTTCCACCACACCTCCTGCTTCACCATAACTTTCAGTCTCTTGGTCTGTAAACTTGCTTTGCATCTATAATATACATGACCTTTTTTTAGAATATTGTGTTACAGTAAAAACTGTTGATGCCACAAGTACTAACTACAATTCATAGATTATTACCTGTACATCTGTTACTAGAAAAAATTTAAATCATACATGGAGCTTCAAAATATTTTTTTTGAAAAGTACAAAAATTGTTCAACTTAAACCTACACTAGTTTGTTTATAGTACATCATTGACAGGTCCACTTTCATATATAAATACCAAAAAGAAATTATTTATAAATTCATCAAATTAATATATTGGTCTTATATGGATTTACAAACTCAAAAATTCTATTTTGAATGCTACAAATAAACAAACATTTTTTAAACTTAAAGTCAAACTTTATTATTATGTAAATCTTATATATGGCCAATATTAGAGCATAGTCTGAATTGTTAGTTGTGAGAAATTAGGCTATTTTTCCTCAAAATGGCCTAGATATTTTTATTTAGGTACTTATGAACTGAATTTATTCAAAATTGTTCAGTAACTAATTTTATGTGAATACAGTTATTACTATAATTATTTTGTTAAAAATAGTGATTTAAAATTAAACTTTTCAACAATTAAAAAAAGTTCCCAATGGCATAACATGGACGCATATATATACTTCCATATATAACCACTACTTTGTATTGAGAGATCTGAGAACAAAGGTATATTTTCTTGAGTACTTTTTTCTTGTTAATTTTACATTTTTGTTAACGTGTTGCTGATTTTATCTCCATTTATTAAAACTTAATATTGTATTCTCAAAGATTATAGTGACATTGACAAAATCCAAAATTTACAAGTGAAAAATGTACTCAGTACAATGATGATGTTCCTAGCAGAAATAAAGAAGGTTATTTTAATAACTTCAATGAATTATTGACATTACAAAATTTAAATGTTTTTTTACACTCATGTAACTTTAAAAATTGAAACATTTCTTGCAAATTGAAATCAAACAGATATAAAGTATAAAAATAAACAAAATTCTTACCCTAGCTACTATAAATGTGATTATGATGAACACAGGTGTGATACTGGTCATAACTAAAGTGAGCTCCCAGCCGTAGAACAGCGCCACTATGATTGATACAATAAACGTGCTCACCAAATATGTAAATATACCAATCTTCTCTCCCGTACCATCTTGCAACTTATCCAGACTACTGTAAAGCCAAAAATAGTTGTGATTTAAAAATTATATTTTTACATTTTCTCATTAAACTGTGATTTTGAAAAATCACTTTTATTGTTATTTTGTACAACATAATATCATTTTGTATTACGTAATTTATATGTTATCATTTAATGAAAAACTTTACAAAAAAATCATTTTTACTTTCTCATTGTAGCAGAAATGTTTTTGAAAGAAAAGATCTTGAAATTTTAATGGATATCCATTTTTAGGTCTCAAGTCAAACAGTGTTTCTTGACCAAGCGAAGCGAGGACTTTGTTTCAACTTTTCAACTCGACTGTTAGGCATTTTGTTTGTATGTTTGTTACCCAGTTTTGGTCAAACACATTGACCAATTGTTTTGAAATTTGGTATTGAGGATCTTATATAAAGCCCAAATGAAAATATGTATAAAATATTTCCATTTCAAGATGGCTACCTCTGATTTACAATAATGAATGTACGTAGTTTTAACTAAATGCTTTGACTGATTACTTTGAAATTTGATTCAAAGCTACCTTGCATAAAACCCAAATGATGTATGTGTAAGATATTTGCCCATTTACGTTTGTTTCAAGATGGCAGTCTCTGATTTAACCATGATGAGCTTACACATCTTTGGCCAAACACATTGGCTGATTGTTTTGAAATTTAATAAGAAGATATCTTGTATAAATACCAAATTGCATATGTAAATAAAATCCTATTTACTTCCTTTTCAAGGTGGTGGTATCAGATTTAACAGTGTTGAGTGTACACAATTTTAATCAAACGCATTGGTTGATTGTTTGGAAATTTGGATTGAAAATTTTCGTATAATTTTATTCCGATTATCAGGGCACCTGCTGGTTTTAGGATAATTTTTGTTCCTCTCTTCGCAAAGTCCTCTGAAGCCTCATTCCTCTGCAGATCCATGTGAGTAGGAACTCACTGCATTGCGATATTGTTAAGATTATTTCTTACAATTATGTAATTTTGTTTGCTACTTTGTATAACTGTGCTTTTTAGATTATCATTATTGTCTGTTGCTTGCAGGGATGATTTGGAGTAAACTAAGACAAATATATTTGTGTTTAGATATGGCCTTACGATCAGCTGTTGAAGAGCTTCACTTATGGATACCAATTCTGTCTCAAAGACTGTAGAGAGAGTATATAAAGCAAAGTAATGTGACAAGTGGCAATATGTTCCTTATATATGTATGATAGTACAAATATGAATGATAATAATGACATAGTTCAATGGTATTGAAGGAAAATGAACAAAATATGCCACTTTTACTGTTTACTGTGTACTTATTGAGAGCCAAGGTGTTACTGAGAGAAGTGTACTTACTCTGTTAAACGTGTTGCGAATGCTCCAGTATTTTGTGTATCATGCCAGGATATGTCTTGACGCAATATAGCATACAAGTATACCCTCCTGATCCTACCAACCTGTAAGAAAACAAATATTGCAATGTCTATAACTTCTCGAGTACCAATAGAAAGAATCAATGAGTTATACTATAGAAAAAGTATACATGTAGGAGTCAGCTAGTTACTGACAGAAGTGTTAATGATATCTTTGCTGATTATATAAATTTTTTGACGATGTATTTGAAATATTTTGTTTTGTTTAAATAAATAAATACGTGCATCTAGCTTAGATATTATTTACTGTAGTTATAGTAAAATATCAGTTGTTTTATATTAATTTGTAATGATCAGCTGATTGCATTGAACAGCTGGTAGACTATAATAAGTTTCAAGGTATGTTGCTAAAAACTATCAATAAAAACAACAATTATTATAAAAGTTTATATTAATTTTGAATTATTATAAACGGTTACAATGTACACGTGTTCTTAATCTAAGGAAAAATACCGAAACCAAAACAACACAACGTTTCCAAATAATACGTGTGTACTGTTATCAAAAAGGAGGAAGAAAAAGAGACAGAAATACAGAGACAAAATTTGTTTGTTCTTTTGTTCCATATTTCTATTACATTCTTCCGTTTGGCCCACTTGTTTCTGTTCACTCCTCTCACATAGGCTAACATTTAAGGGTTTGCTTCAAAACTGTAAAGCTAGATAAATAATTTGTTAAAAAAAACAATGCTTGTAGGCTATTGATATTTTTTAATCAGAATGTGCTTTTTTTGTGAAAGCAAAATAAATATTATTTTCAGTTTTTCATTTTAACTCGTTATTTCGAAAATAAAATTGTTTGTATTATGCAGTACTTTTTGGGTAGAGGTGAATTGGAGGGCTTAAACGACTGCTTGACATATAAGACAGACATTTAGAAAACGAAAAAGTAACGAATTGAAATACAAGTCTATTACTTGGTTCACTGGAGTTAAATAATTATTATGCAAAATATGAGTCCGTTAATGAATTTTAACTTTTTTTTTTAGTTATTGAAATTTCAAAATAGTTGACCAAAAGCTGACGCTTTGTCTATCCACACCTGGCATCGATTTTAAAGACGTTTTAAAATCGGCAACACGTACCTATCTCGCTGGAGTGTTAGAAGCGAGTTATAGCGTAATTTGTCTAAATCTTATAATTATTTAAACTTAAAAATTACATTGAAAATGTGAAAATGAACCATGGCCGCCATAAAATTCATTACTTAGTTCGAAGAATTTTGAAAATTAAAAATTCTTAATTTATGCAAATTTTAATTTTGATTAAGATAGTGAAGTCAGTTTTTCAAAAAAAAAAAAAAAATGGTAAGATAAAAAAGTTACGAATTAAAAAAAAATTGAAATTATTTTCATTTTGAAACTGTTTACGGATTTAGCTGGGAAACAATTTGTCCAGGGTATTACCTAAATAAATTTTTGTACCAATTTTGAATCAAGTCGGACCAAAATTTTAAACGTGGGAGTGCTAAAACAACAAATTTTTTAGCTTTCTAAAAGTTATCCAGCGGTGAGGAACGACGCTCATTTCAAGGTCCCGGGAGCCTTTATCTTACCATAATGACCACGGAACATTTCGCTAATAAACAAGTTTCCAATTAGTATTGATATAAACTTTTATTGAAAACAATACCTTATGCAGAGATGAGTAGTTAAAACACCAAACGGAAATAGCTCCAAAGACATAGTGAACGGAAGATAAAATAAGAGTTTCTATGAGATAAGCAATAGCATCGGAGATAAGTTCATCCATCTGTTCATTGTGAGGTGCACCAGTACTGTAAAAAAAACATCAGCACATTGTTACAATTCGTAATCTTTTTTGCTTATTTTTCTTTAAACAAAATGTAGAAATTATTTTCATAATTTCCAGATAATAAAATTAAGAATTAATATAGTCTTATTACACACGCGCGCGCGCGCGCACACACACACACACGCACGCACGCACAGACACAAACAGACAGACAGACAGACACACACACACACACACACACACACACACACACACACACACACACACACACACACACACACACACACACACACACACATAACACACACATAATAATAATAATAATAATAATAATAATAATAATAATAATAATAATAATAATAATAATAATATCGGTTAAAACGTGCAGTGACGTTGTCCGATGCCTAGATTCCACTCTTTCCAATCTTCCCATTGTCCGATTTGTAAATTTCGATTACTGATAGCTTTACGGATTCCTTCCATCCTGTTCTTTCTTGGTTTTCCTCTTGCCCTTTTTAAGGTCGGCACCCACTCCATTGCTTGTTTCGGCAGTCGCGCTTGGCTCATCCGTTGGACATGACCGTACCAAATTAACTGACTCCTCTCACTATTCTTTATAATCGTGTCCTCTATTCCCATCTGTTGACGAATTACCTCATTTCTTATTCTTTGGACTCTCTTGATACATACACTTTAACTACTCCTTAATCAAACTTTACTGGTTGTTATCAGTGTAACATACTTTAGTAACTAAGAATTATACGAAGCATTACCTTTCATATTTTGCACTCTTAGCGGCTACGGTAACGATCAATGCAATACTATTCTGATAAAGGATGGGCTGCTACAGGATTAGGCGGATCCTGCTAAAACGTAAGCTACTTCCAACTCCCCGGGAGAAGTCAGAACCTAAAACTCCATTCCTGCCACATTTTCTATCCCAATCCACAACCAAAACCAAGGTGGTTTAGCTTACACTGAAGGCTGCGTGGTTAAGAGGTATCTTATTTATGCGGACTCCAAATGCCATGCGATTTTCAGTTTAAATATAGCCTTGTCTGCGCATGCGCTACTCTGAACTGGTGGATTTTTTATTTGCTTAGTTACTTGTGGAATTTTAAAACTCTGTTTTTAAGATCCGAGGAAAGAACACATTATAAAGTTAAGGAATTGGGTGTTCCTAACTCCGCAGACTCCGTATGACTGGCATGACGTCAACAAATTCACTAAAATGTTTTCAGCGAAGATGTTTTCCCTATTCAAATAATTTCTCTATATACACTATTAAAAAAGTATTAGATTTTAGTAAATTATTTATTAGTAGGCAACCAAATATTTAAACTGGCTGAACTCCGCTTCTGGTTGTGCATTTGGTAGCCACCCGGCGTAATGAACGTGTCCAAACTAGCAAATTCAATTTTTGGCTTGATTGAATAAAAACTCTCTGAAATTGCAAACGCTTGAGTGGTAGAACAGGTAAAACAGTATCACACATGCGTTGACCTCTCAAAAAGTATTACATTATAATGTCGCGTAGTGGTATTTGGGGGTCTTTCTTGCTGCAATAACTTTTTTCAGTTGGATGTTTGTAAATCAGTTACTCTCCTACACTTACAATAAACGTTTAGTTTTAAATTCATTGTCACAATAAATTTATTTTTTTTTTTATATGCAGGCATAATTTTACAACCTAGCGACATGTTATTGTATAATAAATCTGCAATACAGATCTGTTATCTGTATAAGGTCGTGTGGTCACCAAATGCTTAGCGGATTTGCGCTGAGCGGAGCATACTATGCATTCTAAACATAACCTTTGGTTTTTAATATAAGTACGGCCACTGAAAGCGTAACGGAGCTGAGCGGAGTCAAGCGGCTCTGAGCTCCGCTCCGCGCAGCTTGACTGTCTTGGTCCGGTTTCTAAGCTGACTCTGCTTTCCCCACCACGTTTGTCTAGGTTACGGTTTCTAAACATAATAGTTCTTAGAATCCGTTTCAGTAGGACTAAATATTTTAATTTAAAATATACAAACGCATTCTTTTAAACTGAACTCTGCTTCTGATTGCCTTTCACCTTCATTCCGTTACGCTCTTCTCAGCTCAGCGCAGCTCATCTCCGCATTTGGTGGCCATTTGACCTAAAATACTGAAATCGTAACGGAACTGAGCGGAGCCAATCGGCGTCGCATGGCTTCGTTTCTTTTTCAGTGGCCGCACTTACGTTAAAAACAATAGGTTAGGTTTTTAATGCACAGCTCCGCTAAGTATCTTGGTGCCGCTCGGCCTGAAATCGTAATGCGAATATGAACTTACTTAGTTTTACCGCCTCCGAAAAAATGAAGAAAATACGACGGTGAAATGACTGCCTCTGCAGAGTTACGAGAGATCAAGAGCGTCATAAATTCTCCATAAACTGCAGTGATCAAACTGAAACTGGTGCCCATCAATATTGCGCAAATAAACCCTGTCACGAAAAGCGCACGCTCGAATGGCGTGGAATACTGGACCTGTAAAAGTACATTCCAATAAGAATAAATATTTCGTAAGAAAATTTAAATATGTAGGCTTGTATAGGGTGTCCGGTAAATATTTACCAAAACTTCGGGGAATGGTTTTGGTTGTTGTTTTGAATGGGAAACAATGTTGTGTGTGTGTGTGTGTGTGTGTGTGTGTGTGTGTGTGTGTTCCAATATTACTTATGTTTTCCATATAAGTTGGTTTCCGATAATAAGTAGTTCTACGATATTAAGTAGGTTTCCGATAAGTAATTCTACGATATTAAGTATGTTTCCGACAATAAGTAGTTCTACGATATTACTTATGTTTTCCGATATTACTTATATGGATAACTAAGTTTCCGATACTAAGTAGATTTTCGATTTTAAGTAGGGTTTAAGGCATTGGTGGTTTAAGTAGTTTACAAAAAATATTTTAAACATAAGATTTGCACCGAGTAAAGCTTCTTTATCCGGTACTAATACATAAGTAGCCTATTAAGAACGTGTTTAATAAGATGACTAAATAACCACTGTTCACGCGTGATTACGTAATTAATCATTGCAAAAATGAAATTTGTAAAAATCACATGAAGACTGGATGACGATAAACAACTCGAGATATTTTATAATTGCAGTTTATTCCAGAATTTGACATCATGTTTTCATATAAAAACATGAAGTTTCGAGAGTATGACAACTCTTATTCTCAAGTGCCTAACTTAAAATCTAAACATGCCACTAAAACGTGCCTAGGCCTATAATAAAATACTTCAAAACTAAGAACAACCACTCATGGCAGATCGTGAGTGACCAATTCAGAGACATTCAGTGACCAAAACTAAGACATGTGATTAGCTAACCACAAGCCACCAAGTAAACAAAACGAAAACGCTACTTCCGACAATAGTTTCGTTTTCTTGGTGACTCTAAAAAAGAAACGTGGTTTCTTGATCACATGTAAAGGCCCATATACACGATGCCAGTGCGCGTTCCAGTTGAGGTTGCCAGTCGCTGGATGCCATCGACTAGCACCGTGTAAACGTTCCATAGTCACTGGAGTGGTCAGCAAGCCTTAGACTTGTCAGTCGCTGGCAGCTCTAGCAGAACAAATACTTTTACTGGCACTCCTGCTGCCCCCTCCACGACTCTACCGCACTGGCGCCAGTCAACAATGCCGTCCGCCAGTCGCTGGAAACATTCAACCACCTGGATTGCGTTTACTAGCTTCTGTATAAGTAGTTAAAGGCAAATAAAAACGTCTTTTCATTGGAGCGAAGAAAAAACTTTGACATTTGTACAGTTGTAACGTGCCCACGAAAATGTATGGAACATGTTTAGTAAAGATTACCGCAATCGGGAGGCTGGGAATGCCTCGATGCAAGCCATCGTTGATGACTGAATGTGCCAAATTTTACAGTGAAGGACGTGCAAAAAAAATATTAAAGCTTTAAGATTTACATATTATTTAGAGTTGGCGGAAATTGGGAAATGTAAAGCAAATGGTGCGGGAACCATCATTCTGAACCATGGTTCAGTGATATGGACCACATAATAAAGTGAGCTGGCGTTCCTGTCGTCGCATGCCATTGACTTTCCAGTCGTTTCTCAACTGGCATGCCAGCCACTGGCAACGTGTAAATAGACCTTAAGTCTTACTTTCACTTCTCAATTGACCACTCAGGAATCTGTCTTTGGTCTTAGTTTTTAAGTATTTTAACATAGACCTTGGGATCTAGGTTTATGTTCTACTTCCATGTTTAGTAAGTTTGGCACTTGAAAACGAGAGCTGACCAATATTCTCGAACCGTCGTGCATTGTTTTTCTATGCCCAAATGTTGGTAAATGTCACAATAAAATTAATAATAACGTAAGTATTCCATCATTAAGTAACTATTCTAAAAACAAAATGAAGGTAGTGTGTAATAGTTTTGTTTTGACTTACGGAACCATTTCCGAAGTTTTGATACTTAATTTCTGGAAACAATATGTATAATTTGTAAGACGTAAATTAATCTAAAAGCTCTTTTTAATAACTGATTGTTGTTTGTTTTTTTTTACCATCATTTTTCCCACTTATGACCAACAAAACTTACAATTGGTATTTAGGCTATAATTTGTGTAACTCAAAATGTTAATAAAATTAAAAACTACTATGTAAAATAAAGTAAAAATATTCATTAAACTAAGTGAAACAGTGTTACTTTTAAGCCTATTTGTGCATAAATATTAAATTGTAAATCCATTTTAAACTGTGAAAATATTATAAGCCTATTTGAATTTTACAAGTTCAATAATAAAATAGCCTATTACTAACTTATTTAATAATAACTACTTAAGTTTGTTGATTACTATTAATTTATATTTATTATACCAATAATGGTATATCGCTTCTTTTGTACATAATTATTTATCATAATAAAAACTCGTTTGTTTTATAACCTCTAAGTCATAATTTCTTCTACGCTAATCACAATTAACTGTAGAACATATTGTTAGGATTGAAATCAGATTAAATTCTTCTATTCAGCTAAAAGAGTATCGATAGATTCATGTTATTTTTTAAAAAAACATATGATTCTATTTAATTATTATTGTTTCAAACGTATCGTTTATGGAAAAAGTACGCAATCGCAGGCTGGCCGACAGAAGTGACTACTTTTGGCATGCTTGACTGTGTATTTTTTCAATATTAAGATATATTTTTATAAGAGTTTAGATACATGCAGGAAGGGGTTTAATAATCTAATTATAATATCTGGGATTCAAAAATTGGTATCTAATCTAATTCATATTATATTTCTGAAAGTTTGTGTGTTTGTTATTCAATCACGCTTTAACCACTGGACCAATTGAGATGAAATTTGGTACGAATATGGTTTAAGTACCTGAGATACACATAGGCCTATTCCCGTTTTAAAAAACGTCATTATACTACTTACCCAGCCCAAAATAATTATTAGTACTTAGTTTTGTAACATGTGTTAACTGTAGTTAGGTTTAATTACTGTTTACTGAACATGAGATTTAGGCACCTGAGATGGACATAGATCTAATTCCATTTTACAAATCTTAATCTATGTTTTATTTGTTGCAAAATTATTGTTTTTAATGTTACATTTTCATCTAATAGTCACAATATGGTATTTTTCATTTAAGACTTTTCAATGTTTTTGAAGCAGAGTGCAGAATATATATATATATATATATATATATATATATATATATATATATATATATATATATATATATATATATATAATTTTATTAGGATACTTTAATTGTAAGGTAGTATATATATTTGTGTAATTACATTATATGCAAAAAATGGTAAATATGCAGTGCAGCATCTATTGGAGTTTTCGATATTTTTGTTACTAAAATGCTTTATTATGTGCCCAAAAGCAAGAATCCAAAATATGAAAGCAGGAGAAGTACGATAAAAATCGAAAATAAAAGTGACCAACATAACCTCAAAATTGCTACCGGCGAAAATCGGTACCGTGTTGTACTGATTGTAGATCTGTAGATCAGTAAAACAATAAAAATACGTCTAACACGGGTTTGGGTGATAGGAAACCCATTTTTTAAAATAATAGTGCATAACCTAAGTGACACGGTTGTTAGGCCTAACACGGTGATGCGTGAAAAAACCTTTATATTTTTTTAAAGAATATTAGGCTACATATCCTAACTGTCACGGTTGTTAGGCCAAACACGGTGATGTGTGAAAAACCTTTATTTATTTTTTAAAAAAGAGTACTCCATAACCTAACTGACACGGTTGTTGGGCCTAATACGTTTATGCATGAAAAAAACCGTTATATTTTTTTTAAAGAGTACTCCATTACTTAACTAACACGGTGATGCGTGAAAAAACCTTTATATTTTTTTAAAGAATACCACATATCCTAACTGACACGGTTGTTAGGCCTAACACTGTGATGCGTAAAAAAACCTTTACATTTTTTTAAAGAATACCACATATAATAACTGAGACGGTTGTTAGGCCTAACACTGTGATGCGTGAAAAAACCTTCATATTTTTTTAAAGAATACTACATATCCTAACTGACACGGTTGTTAGGCCTAACACGGTGATGTGTGAAAAAACCTTTAAATTTTTTTAAAGAATACTATGTATCCTAACTGACACGGTTGTTAGGCCTAACACGGTGATGCGTAAAAAAACTTTTATATTTTTTTAAAGAGTACTCCAAACCTTAACTGACACGGTTGTTAGGCCTGACACGGTGGTGCGTAAAAAAACCTTTATATTTTCTTAAGGAATACCACATATCCTAACTGACACGGTTGTTAGGTCTAACACTGTGATGTGTAAAAAAACTATTTATATTTTTTTAAAGAATACTACATATCCTAACTGACACGGTTTTTAGGCCTAACATAGTGATGGGTGAAAAATCTTTATATTTTTTTACAGAATACTCCATAAGCTAACTAATATGGTTGTTAGGCCTAACAAGGTGATGAATTAAAAAACCTTTATTTATTTTTTTAAAAAGAGTACTCTAAACCTATCTGACACGGTTGTTGGGTTAAACGGTGATGCAGGAAAAAAACCTTATTTTTTTTTAAAGAGTACTCCAAAACTTAACTAACAAGGTGATGCATGATCTTTAAAGTATATTATGATTGCGGGCAAAGCCGTGACGGGTAACAGCTAATCATATTATACTTCTGAAAGTTTTTTTTTGTTTATTTGTTTGTTATTCAATCACACTTTAACTACTGGACCAAATGAGACTACACTTGGTGTGAACACGTTTTAGGTATCTGAGATAAACACAATACTATTCAAGTTTAATTGTATAATAATGACTTTTTAATAATACTGTATTTTATTAAAATATGACATGACCCTGTTTTAGTGTACCGAGTAGCAAAAATTTATATGTCTTGGCCGAAAACCATAAATCTTATAATATTGTATATAGCAATATATTAAAATGAAATGACCTATTCTGATTTTGAAAATCGACTACAAATTTTATTGCTTACATTATAATTGCAGGCAAAGCCGCAACGGGTAACAGCTAGTAGGCTATATTCATTAAATAATTTAAGTACACAACAATAAAACCTCAATTTAAATGATATTGAAGTGACTGCTATTGTGCAAAATCAGCTGTTTAGATGTAGTCACTTCAAGTCTATGTATATACAAGAACAAATGTATATGCTGTGAGGTATGCGTTACGGAATCAAGTGTGACGCGAAGGCAAATGTTTATACTCATGTTTTGTCAACCACGACCATACGAGTTTTCACTTCAAAAAGTATGTTTGTTTGAAGGTTATGTTTTAGCTATTGTAGGTTATGTTTTAGCTATTGATCAAGACTGAAATTCTTCCCAAAAATTAATGTGCATCTATAGTTGTCACCATAATCTAGGATATAGATCTTATATTTAGATTTAATGCCTAAGTTTACATAAAAATATTTAAAAACTAAGAACAAATATGTAGTCAGCTACTGCATAGCTTCTTCGTTTTCTTTGTCATTTTGTGGTTTCTTGATTATGCGAAGGCTTCTCAATAAAACTTAGATTTAGTTCGTGGTTTTTAACCACTCAGTGAATTAGCGTTGAAAGTTTGTCCTTAGTTTACAATTTATACATCTTAGTTTACAAATAGTTGGTATTTATAAATTTTTTAAAAGTTATTTTTACTTTGTTAATTAGTTTTAGGTACGTTTATATTTTTTTAATTTACCTTATTATTTTTGAATGACCAATTTACAGCCCTGCAATAATTTGTGTGTATGTTGTTGTTTTTAAGATATATATATTATTGTTAAATAGTTTTAGTCATATATCTATAACTCTTATATTTTGTTTTGTTTTATTTAATTTTACTGTTACAGGAGATCGTACAATTACTGTATCGGAGTGATAACCTAGCAAGAAGGCTGAAAAGGACCAAGCCAGTGGACCTCTCAAGCCAGTAAACACATTGGAAACAGTTGTGGGCTGCAACCCAGCAAACAGTGAAATTACATATGAAGATAGAATTACTAGATGGGGCATACCTCAGTTGTAATAATGTAAAAATAAAAAAATAATTAAAAAAACTGTTATAGTTTTTGTTTTTTTTTATTAAATTATATATTTTTTTAAATTTCTTAAGTTTTTTTTACATTTCCATTTCGAGTGACAAGTAGTACAACAAGCATCACGGCACAATACCCCGGTCATGAGAAGAAGAGCTATGAATGTAGCAACTTACCCTCTTGAAATTAGAGAACTTGTTTTTGAAAAACGTAAAGCGAGGAAAAAATGGCGAAGATTTAGAGCGCCTTAAGGTAAAGCTGCTTTAAATTTATTAACTAATCGGCTTAAGAATTTAGTTAAGGAAAACAAAAACGAAACCATCAATTTCTTTCTCAATGGGCTCTCTGCGGATAAAGATAGCGAGTACTCCTAGTGGAAAACTACAAAAAGACTGAAGAGGCCTACAATCCAAAACCACCAGTAAGAACAGAGGGTAGTGCCTGGGCAGTTACTGCCAAACAGAAAGCTGACATGTTCGCCAGACATTTGGAAGGAATTTTTCAACTCTTTCCAAGGGAGACAATGGAAGAGAATGTTACATTCCAAATTAAAAGAGACAGATTAGAAATCCCCTTAGTTACCCTTAAAGAATTAAACCTAACAATTAAGACTGATTTGAATGTGAAAAAAGCTCCAGGATATGACCTTATAACTGGTAAGATTATTAAAGAACTGTCTGTAATAGCAGTAAAGAAACTTCTTCAACTAATCAACGCAGCTATTACGAGGGTTGATCAAATATAAACGAGACTGACTTTCTAAAAACTTTTCCGTTGGACATTGAACTCTAAAGGGTGGGGTTTCAGGTAGCCTGGGAGGTTTGGGACGGGCGTAGACAAGCAACAATTCCGTTCGGACCCTTCAGTATAAAACTATACAATGAGTGAGAGTGAAGTGCACGTTTCCGTGGAGCAGAGAATTATTATTAAGTTTTTGGCCAAGGAGGGGGTCAATCCGACTGAAATCTTTCGTAGATTGACGGCTCAATACGGGGACAGGATCCTGTCAAGAGCTCGCGTTTTTGCTTGGCACAAGGAATTCGCCGAAGGACGGGAAGCAGTAGAAAACCTCAGCCATGATCGTCGCCCGACCACTTCCGTCACGGACGAAAACATTGATGCTGTTCGGAAGCTCCTGGACGAAGACAGACGTATATCGCTGCGATTTATTGCAGATGAACTCCAGTTGAGCTATGGTAGCGTTCAAAAAATCGTTACATCAAACCTGGAACTCAGCAAAGTATCTGTAAGGTGGGTTCCACGAATTTTGACCGACGTTCACAAACGGAATCGTTTGGAGATTTGCCAGCGACTATTGACCCAATTTGAACGAGATGGTGAGGCATTATTAAACCGGATTGTCACCTGTGACGAAACATGGGTTCACCATTACACTCCCGAGTCGAAACAGGCAAGTATGGAGTGGCGGAAGAAGGGAGAGAGGGTGCCTCTGAAGACCAAATCACGATCGTCGGCCGGGAAGGTAATGGCCACTGTATTTTTCGACAATCAAGGCGCCTTTCACGTCGATTTCCTCCATCAACGACGCACAATAAATGCACAATATTATTGCGATGTTTTAGAGGCCGCAAAACAGTCTTTTCGTAAGAAAAGGAAATCTAAACCGGCGAGAAACGTCATTCTTCTTCACGATAATGCTTGACCACATTCGGCGAACGCTACGAGGCTTAAACTCGATCAAATTGGCTGGGAACCAATGGAACATCCCCCTTACAGTCCAGACTTATCACCCTGTGACTATCACCTGTTTGGGCCACTCAAAGAGGCGCTTGGAGGCCAGCGTTTCGAAGACGATTCTGCGGTGGAGACCTTCGTGCTCCAATGGCTCAATGAACGCCCGAGAACTTTTTACGAAGATGGAATTAAAAAACTTCCAATCCGGTGGGAAAAATGTGTTACTCGTGCGGGAGACTATGTAAAAAAATAAGTTGTATCAAGAATAATTTGTAAGTAAGCAATACATTTTTTTAAAAAATCAGTCTCGTTTATATTTGATCAACTCTCGTACTTTAGTGTGACCCGGGGGTTAGGGATTTATTTGCATCATGATAATGCACCAGCTCACACTTCATTGCTTGTTCGTGAATTTTTGGCCAAAAACAGTACGGTAACGATGCCCCAGCCTCCATGTTCGCCAGACATGGCTCCGTGTGACTTTTCCCTATTTCCAAAAATAAAGAGAATCTTAAAGTGCCGTCGTTTTACAGCCGTAGAAGACATTAAAAGCGCATTGCTGAAAGAACTAAAGGCTATCTCAAAGATCAAGTTTGAGAAGTGTTTCGAGGATTGGAAGAAGCGCTGGCACAAGTACATAATCTCCAATGGGGACTATTTTGAAGGCGACAACATCAATGTAGAAGAATAAATAAATAAATATTTTGTTCAAAAAATTAAAATTCTCGTTACTTTCTGAACACACCTCGTATAGTAAAGCAAATTCAGTTAAGCGCAACGACGGTTCTCAACCGAGTTTTGATCAATTTTAAAATTGACAAAGAGCTTTCTGCTGTTGTAATTGACACATGAAGATAAGCGTAAACCAATATAAAATATCTAATTGATTAGTCCCGTCCTCACCCTCAGTATAAACGTTACAAACATCACAGACGAACCTACGGACAAAATTTTGTGCACAGACAAAGTGAGGATAACGTGACAGGGTTCGGACCCCTTTTATAACTCAGATGACGTCTTGACCCTTTTCCAGAATATCCACCTCGAAACGTGTGCATCTGCACTTTCATTTTGTGGAAGTAAAATAAGATCTTTTATTTTTTCCATTTTATTTCGTTTCTCTCGGGAGGGGCGATCGTCCCTCCGCCCCTTGTGTTTATGTTTTGAGTCTGGCACTTGAGCACGAGAGTTGATCAATACCCTCGCAACGTCCTGCATTATAATACACTAACGTCCAAATAAACAGTAACAATAACAAAATAATTTAATTAGTTTAATCAAATCAGTTTTGTTAATCAGTGCAAAATGAAAATCCTTTTACCTTGGATAGCCTGTATGTTAATGAAACAAGCATATTTAGTCATTTAGTCGTTAATTTTTATCAGTGGTAAAAAAACATTAACATGTAGGTGTCTTGTGGATAAATTTTAACGAGCGTTTTTTATCAGACAATATTATACACGCTGCAGAATTGTAACAGGCTACGTTATATAATGCGGAGATATAAATTTTAAAGTCTTTAAAATTGCATACATCAATATGCGAAAGAACGTAATTGAATTTATATTGTAAACTTAGATACAGTTAATTAATTTTTGAACAATAATTTATTTTACTAAGTTAAGAATTTATTTTATCTAATTAAATTCAACCATTTTTACTTTAAAATTTATACCAGTTTGAAAAAAACCATGTTTTGGACAATTTTGCAGTTATTTTTTATGAAAAAGTCAATTGTTATAGTACAATTAAAGTCTCGGTTAACCGTCAGGTTAATTCCGTTATCTGACTTTTTAAAACTGTATTCCATAGTAAATAATTTGTAATAAAAATAACCTTCTATACAAAACACTATAAGTGGACACGAGTTATTATAACATAGCATACTCATTGCTATCTTAAGCAAACATTGTTAATCGAAAAGTAACAATGTTGGTTGGGTGTGTGTGTACGTTTATATTAAAAACTAAAAGTGTTTTCCTTTTTTATTGATGTTTGTGTGCCATCAATAAAATTAATAACATAAATTCATAATTCGATCAACAGTTGGTTCTTAGTTCACACGGATTGAATGCTTTCTACAAATTCAAATGGAAGTATCAGGCAAAGTACAGAAATTGCTCTTTGTCGACTGGTCCTTAATGGGAGGATCCATTAGCGTAGTTCCGTTTTTGTACGGTTCATCTCTTTCTATGTGTAGTCACACAGTAATTCCGAGTCTAATCGGGTGTCTGGCGGAAATACGCGATTAATATAGTGACAAGGACAAAGCAACTGGCGGGGAAAAGTGGTTAAAAACCACACACATCTTCCGGTCGAGAAAATATGAAGTCGTGTGGAACAGGAACTTCTAAGAAATTTCCCTTGTATTGTGTACTTTAAGGAAACAATAAATACGTTAAAAAGTTCCATGATCTACTTATTTGTGTTGTTCTTAGGAAACTAACCTTGGAAAATGTACTCTTAGTAATTAATTTTCGAAGTAAATGTTGACTAAGTTTCACAAGCTGGGCGTCGACGAGAGAATGTATAATGAGTTGGTAAATTACATGATTGGGCGTTTGTACATAGATGCAACAATACGAGAGTGTCAATGATTCCCGACAATGAGAAGTGCTAGCAATGTGTGCAATGATTTCCGGTCTTCAATATAATGTCAACGTGAATCATCATAATGTATTAATAAGAAAATACATTCAGGACTTGAAGAAAAGTATTGAATTGTGAAATGAGAGGTAATGGGCCTAAGAAATGATTTGAAATTAATTGTTGTAGAAACTTTCTCACGTTCAATTATTTGCCCCAAAAAACTGAAAATTTAAAATATTTGTCAAAATATATGTATATGTGAATGAGCCACTATCTCCTGCGAGGAGAAGAAAAGAAAACATGGATACAAATGGCTGTGGATATGTAGTGGAAAATCTTCCTAAAGGAAGAAGATAGTAACCGGTAATTTTTGTAAAATTTCAGGCTGATCTAGATATAAATTATATATTTATACATCTTTACACTAGTACCTTCATATTCTATTTTAACTTATATCATGTTTTAGGGCTGGTTGTTATGTTAAATTTTGCGTGATGCGAGTGCAAAAATTTATATTCATATGTAATACCACATATTGCGTGTCGCAATAATTAAATTAATTATAATTAAAATTTCCTGTGTTTCTACGAAAAGTAAACTACGAAAAAGTTTCACTGATGTAAATGTATCGTTAATTTAATTTTTTTATTTGTTTTAGTAAATGATCAGTTGTTTTATATTAATTCATAAAGATCATCTGATTTCATTGAACAGTTGATAGGCTAATAATAAGTTTTAGGTTATGTTGTGTTTTCGAACAAATTATCGTAATTAAAATTAAACGGAAGAGATAACATGATACATGATTTTTATTTTTGGTTTAATAAAACAATTTTTAAATTATTTATAAATATATTATGCCTAAGTAATTTTAATCTAAATGGAAAACATTAAAAGTAATGAATTTTTGAGTAAAAATACGGGTCTTTTGCAACAAAACGTTAGAAGCATATTAATAGCTAGGCATGTTGACATATTTTTAGCGGGGTTTTCTGCAATATCGTACTTGCCAAAGGTATACTATGAGAAATGTGGATTAAAGAAAATGAGAAAATAGCAATTTTTGTAAATCATAGTATGTTGGTAATTGAATCAATCCCAATACATTTTAAATCAGCTGATGTAGTGGTGCTCACTGTAGCAGTTTTGGGATGCCAGGTTAATTTAATGGCTATTTATACATACATTCAAGTAGGATATTCACTGATGAATTAAACAATATTTTAGGGAAACCAAAATTAAATCATGTAAAAATATAATGTTAATGGAAGATGTGGGTATTAGTATTTTTGATGACAATTCTGTTTTTGATGAGTATATACTCACTTTTAATTGTAATTGGATAGAATCACTAATTAATATACCAACTACGGTTTCTGAAAAATCAAAAACTTGCATAGATCATGTACTTGTGAAAAATTCAAATAAAAATAAAGTTTATATTGATGCCGGGTGAGGGTTATGTATGCGATCACTTCCCAGCTGTTATTATCAGTGTGGACTCGTGCACTTCCTGAATCGTTCAAGGTCGCACAGGCTTCACGTAGTCGACAATGAACATTTGATAAGCAGCGTAAAGTAGGTCCTAGACGGTCAATCATTTTGATCAAAAGCTAACGTAAATTAACTGAATCAAGCATGATTGACCGTCTAGGAACCCGTTTGACGCTTGAACGAAGGCTTTGACGTGAATGACTCAAGCGGTTGACGAAGATGCTCGAATGTCTAGGCAATTTTATCAGTCACTCGCCGGCAATCACAGATGCCAAATGCCCTGGAATCGCGGAAACTGAATTTCACAGTTTTGAAAATTCGCAAAAAAGCATTGTAATTTTGAAAGTTTGTAGCATGAGTTTATCAGCCTGATGATAGAGTTATACAGGGCATAGAGTTATGCCCTGAGCTGCGGACAGTAAAAAGCAAACTTTAAACGAAATAAAAAAAGTGCGGCATTAGAAAATATATCGAGGGCTTGAAAGGCGTTGAAACCGGACTGCACTGTTAATGAATTTAAAAAAATTCTAATAACGAATTTCAACCGAGGACACAAGACGATCGAGAGGGAACAGTCTGGAGCGTCAGCGGATGACATTCACCACACTTTTTCGAGTCGGAAACTCAACTAAGTTTTGATGAAAAGATTGAAAGGATGAGTGAAGGTATTCAAGGTTGATCGAAGCGTGCGTGACTGTCAGAACTGAAATCGTTTGATCAAGCATCTTGATCGTCTAAAGACTCTTTAAATTTGGCGGTCCTGTGGTTACAAACAAAGCAATGCATTTAAAGCCTTTGACGTATTCAATGAAAAATTGAACACCTTAAGGTTGAAATCAAAGAAAGCCTTAAGGAATGCAAAATCAAACATTGTAAAATTGAAACCGTGGCTAGATGTAGCAACCTGTAAACGTAAAATAGTGAGAAATAACTTGTTCAAGACACTTAACGAATATCCTTGTGACACAGAAAAAAGAGATCAATTTTGGGATTTCAGAAATAAATTACAAAACTATATCCGTGTTTTAAAAAAATAATTACTACTTTGAACTTTTTAAAACTGTGAAGGTAATTCTAAAAGAACTTGGAGTATAAAGGCTTAACTGGACAAGGAAAAATGCAAGGACTGTATAGTATCTTTGGAAATAAATGGATATATATTACATGAACTTAAAATGGTAGCTAATGACTTTAATAATTATTTTTTATCTATCGTCGGAGAAATAAGTAAGAAAATAAATAAACCTAATTACTAAACTCTATTGTTTAGAAAAATCAATTTTAAACAACATTTTTAATTCAATGTTTTTGACTCCTGCAACACAAAGTTACTTTATAATAGCAATAATTCTCTAGGAACAGGTATTGGCCAGGACTTGATATTTACGTTGTGTATAAAGGAAATCTACAATAAAATATTTGGAGGTTTACTTTATATGTTTAATAAAGCTTTGAGCTTTGGGACTGGAGAGTTTTCAGAAAAATTAAAGGAGGCAGCATGAAGGTTTATAATATAAATTGCAAATGGATCTTCCAAGACAATTTTACAAATAGTTAAAGTCATATTTCACTGAGAGATGCTTTAGGGTCAAGCATGATTGTGAATTTTCTGAGGTAAAAGACATAGCAAAATTAACCTATGTCTTAATTGTGTTTATGTCTTTTAACACTATTATTATTAAAGAACACGGTCTCAAGGAAGTGTTATTGGACCAATTTTTTATCTTTTATATACAAGAGACATACCTCAAGACTCTAACACAACCATGGCTACTTTTGGAGATGACACTGCAATTATGGCAGTTGGGAATAACGAAGAGGAAGCAAAACACAAAATTCAAAAGGCTATTGACAAAGTCAGTTTCTGGATACAAAAAAGGAGATTAAAAATAAATGAAACAAAGTTTTATAAATTTTATTAACAGAAAGATAAACCGAACAAATATTATATTAAACGGTCATTCAATAGCGCCTGAAAATACAGCAAAGTATCTTGGAATGGAACACTAGATGCCGAGCTGTATTGGAAAGAGCACGTTAAGAAAACATTAACAGTGTAATATTAAACCAAGGAAAACGAACTGGCTGCTTAATACTCTACTTTGGAAATTCACAATAAACTTCTGATATACAAGCAAATATTAAAGCCAATTTGGACTTTCGACTTACGAATACAGCCATGAGACTGCACTAAGAAAGCAAATGCTAAAAGTGTTCAAATTTTTCAAAACAAGGTTCTGCGAAGTGTAGTAAATGCGCCATGACCTTCTTGGTGGTCTCAGGATGAGTACAGTTGCAGAAGAAATTAAAACATGCAATCATGCACAAGAATAGACTGGAAAATCATGTAAATCCTGAAGTGATTTGCTTACTAAATAACACGAAGGATGTGCGGCGCCTGAAGAGAACAAAACCCTTAAATATTAGTGTATTATATAAGTGTATCCATATGAACATTTTGTGTAATACATAGGACTCCATCACTGGATGGTGTTCCAAACAAAGAGATGATGTAATAATAAATGTAAATTACTTGATAAGTGAATACTTAGTTGTAATTATTATAAATAAATTAAATAAAATTTTTTTTAAATTAAAATTTTAAAAAAACATGTAACAACAATAAATTTTCTAGAAACGGGCACTGCACCAGGACTTGATGTTTACGTTGATAGGAAAGAAATTTACAATAAAATATCTAGAGTTTTACTTTATTAAATTTAAGCTTTGAGACTAGCGAGTTTCTAGAAAAATTAAAAGAGGGCAGTTGTAGTACCAATGTATAAAAAAGATTCTAAGACCTGTTGTAGTAATTACAGAAGTATAACATTATTATTATCATTTGCAAAAATATTCCAGAAAATTGTGAAGCAAAAATTATTGTAATTTTTGGTGGATACTCGTTTTTGTTTTAGTGAGAATCAATATGGGTTTAGATAGGGAATGAATACGGAACCAACTTTACTAGAATTTATGGGATAGTAGCTAACGGGGTGAACAATGGGGAAAAGGTTACAAGATTAATTTTAGATATTACAGAATCGTTTGGTACGATAACCATGAAATTAATTTAAAAAAAAAAGTGTATAATTGTATGACTAGGCTAAAAGAGATTGTTTTTATGATTTATTAGACGGGAAACAATGAGTTAAAGTTAATAATAGGTCCAGTTAGGTTTTAGGTCCAGTTAGGTGTTAGGTTAATAATAAATTCCAGTTTGGAAAAATAAAGTTTAGAGTACCTCAGGGGTATGTTTTGGGTGCAACAATGTTTTATATACTATATATAAATGAATTATGTAATCGGAAATTTTATGGCAAGGTAAAAATATTTGCTGATGATACAGTTTTGTGTCATGTTGAGGATAAATGTGAGAATATTGAGGTAAAAATGAATTCAGATTTAAGAGCATTAAGGGAGGGTTTCGGAAAATCAAATGTGTCCAGAAAAAATTAAACATGTTAATTTTAGTTTGAAGGGAAATGTTCTTTCTATGAGTAAAATTGTACACAAATGCTTGGAATGCATAAGTATGAACGAAGAGTGTGATATAGTGTGGGCTAGTGGAGGGAGTGGATTGCATAAAAAATCTGGGGCTGGGGGTTGGACCAAGAGTTAAATTGTAAAACACATATATCAAAATTAAAACAAAAAATTGGTAATATCTTGAGAAATGTGTGTGTGTGTGTGTGTGTGTGTGCGCGCGCGCGTGTGTGTGTAAGAGTGATCTCCTAGGAATGTTATATTTTTCCTAGATCATAGAAGATTGGATTACGCAATGTGTTGGCAAGGGACGTACATCTCTAGCATGAAGTCAATAATTAATTAATTCGCAGAAACATTATACAAGAATAATAATGAAGAAGAATAGAACTGAATCACAATTTCCATTGTTTTTGCAACTGCGGATACTTCTTCTAAGATACATGTATGTATATAAAGTTTTAAAGATTTTCTTATATGAGAAATAAGAATTATAAACCAACGAATGAATATAAGTTTCAATTAGGAAACTCAGACGATTGTACAATAAGTACAAGGTCCAACTAATACATTTTTTACTAAAACCTCTTAATTTTAGCATCTACATTGATTAATTTATTAGCATTAGATATAAAAAAAATCAAACGACACTCAAGTATTTTTTGCAATATCATAAGAAATTACTATTTACTATTGATGACCTTGAAAATATTCTCTTTAAATATTTAAAGTTCAAACGGTGATAAGGATCTATTTTTCATATTAACAATTATGTTCTAAGTTGTATTTTTTTATGTTGTTACAGCTGTAATATTATTTATGTATGTAGCAATATCTGTACTTCGGTTGTGTAGAATTGTGCTCCGCGTGTAGGCTTGAACATCGAGTGGGCGTTGTTTATGTTGTGTGTGTGTGTGTGTGTGTGTGTGTGTGTGTGTGTGTGTTGTGTGTGTGTGTGTGTGTGTGTGTGTGTGTGTGTGTGTGTGTGTGTGTGTGTGTGTGTGTGTGTGTGTGTGTGTGTGTGTGTGTAGATGTATATCTTATATTAAATATATTATATTTAGTATTGGTAAGTGGCAATTCATTTGGGATCAACGTTTTTTTGTTTTTTTTATATGTATGTAACGTGTGCATTTCTGTATGAAGCTGATATATTTAACCGCTCTTTTACAATTTATGCAACAATCAGGTTTTCCCTTGAAGGTCTAATCTTTATTTCTCAATATGTTAGTTTACACTGCATTCATATCATTTATTTACTTTTGACTGCACACTAGGAGTTACTTTATGGGAATCTAACAGTGAGGCCAATAAGTTTTATAAAACAGTACAGGGGTGCTACTTTACATGGTTAAGCCTGGGCATTTATTTTTATTAGTTGTGCTGTATTATTAATGCACTAATCACGTTTATGTACAAATTTGTATGTACTTATTATATGAGAAATAAAGTAAAATACAAGCAAATATGTCCGCAAGCAGAGTTTACACTACAGATGAATCAAATCAATGTTTAGGCGACGTGTTGGGCCGTGTGCCCCTACCCCCCGGGTCACATAATTCATACACTGCCTTCTTCATCAATTTTTAAATGTTCTTCTACTTGATCTTTTTTTTAGAATTTGTCATTTTAAAAAAATTAATGATTTTTATAAGTGTGTTTCATGTTCACTTAGATTGACCAATGTATTTTCGGTTAAGAAATGTCCTCTTTTGATGTAAATCAATTTTTTGAGTTTTTATTTACAAAAATAAAATTAATTTTAGAAAACGTTTTATCTACTAAAGAAAGACATTGAATCAAGGTTCCCTAAAATATGATTTATATTTTAAGAACTACTTACAGTTAGAAGAATTTATCAGTTTAAATTTCTCCACGTGCTGAACTTATCTGATAATTCTGGATTTCTTTTACAATTATAACAAACATTTGACTTTTCACTGCATTTCCTCGCAAACGTACTTGGCACTTGAACAACAAACAACAGCTGTTTTAAATAGTTTATTTATCATCTCCTTCACCGACAATGCACCAGCACAACAAATTTGGCACATGAGTCAAAAGTTTTTTTTTTTTTGTTTAACGTTCGACTATTGTGCACACTTGTGCTAATGCAGACGATGGGATGATTTATAGCGAATGAAAATGCCAAGCCCTCGCCGGGAATCGAACCCGGGTCCTCGGAGTGAAAGCCTAGTACGCTATCCACTAGGCCAACGAGGCGGCTGAGTCAAAAGTAGTAACTGTGATAGCGACAAAAATGAAAATACATATACATTTGCAAAAACTACTATTGTTGTATAGAATATTTATAAAAATACCATGAGCAATAGAAGTTTATTGAATATGGTTATTTTCAAAACTGTTACTTATTGAGTTACAAGCTGGACCAAGGGAGGGATAAAAAAATGTCCACGTCTTAATTTTTGCCGCATAAAAACAAAAAAAAATGCTAAAATTTTGAAATCGATAGAGAATTAAAATAAATGTTTTCTCACACAAAATATTTTTTTGCAATATTATTTTCATTTCCAAAAGTGTGGACATTTGGACATTTATTCACTCTCCCTTGGTCCATCTAAAGTTGAAACACTTATCATTACTTCCGATATTTTTCTATTTTACCCTAACTCTTTTATTTTACTAATTTTACCTAACATTTAAGTACCACTACACTTCAATTACGAGTGGATACACATATAATAGAATGAGGAAAAGTTTGAAATTTTCTCGGAAAAATAGATTTTATATGTAGTTTTACATTTCCCCGGAACTGACACTTCAAATTGTCTATTAATTTTCCATATTGTTATGTTACTGTCTAAAATAATTCCCAAATATTTCAGCTAAACTAAAATATTAACTAGGACATACCTCGTGTGCTGCATTATCTGTGATTGGAACACCCTTGCTTTCCCTGGGAAATACAAATTTCAATTCTACTTCGTCTTCGGCGTTTTCAAAAAGCCTTTCATCTTTTAGCGCACCGTTAACTCTACTATCCATGGTTGTATTAACACCATAACCACTCAACTCAAGATAGCTACTGAAACACCGTACCTAGACGGTTTTTACGAATGTACTAGTCTGCTGGAACTGGAACTGATACAAGTACGAATGTGCAGTTTTACTTCAAGGTCATACCAGTGCTGCCACAGCTTGAATTGTGCAACTATCGCGTGGCAACTCAGTAGTTTGCGCACTGATGTTGCAAAACTACTAAGGGTGACGTGCAGCTGTTGATAACGAATTAACAAAGGATGTTAAACATTTCGCGTTTACATGCGTGACGTCAACAACAGCCTAGATGTGGGCGTGTTATTCGCAGAAACTATAAACACGCGAAGATCTTACAAAGAACAGTTATTGAATTATTCGCAAGGGCTGTGAACGCTTGATAAGTCTAAAATTACTATTCTAAAGTAACATTTTTTTTTTGAAGCGTTAGGTTCAGTATTACATGGACCCCTCCAGTTCTCAGCTCTTCTTTCTTTCGTCTGCCGGTTCCGAGTCGGTCGCGCGAGTATGTATGTTTTGTGCCTGTATGTACATACAATGTGAATGCTTCTCTCTCTCTCTCTCTCTCTCTCTCTCTCTCTCTCTCTCTCTCCCCACTTATACAGCTTCCTGTATTTTAAGAAGCTAACGCTTCTGCCAACAATCCCTATGACTGTACTTTTTTAATCTCCATAACTGTAGATTACTAATTTACTAGTACTTCAGTAGAACAGTAGTAGATGGACAAAAGCGCTAATTTTATTTAGCAGCTGTTAATTCTGATTGGAATTAGCAGTTCAAAATGACAGTGCTAATTTTATAAACTGCTAACATAATGCTCTTAGCAGGATAAACAGGAAACACAGGTTAAATAATATTGTCATTGCATTACTGTATTTTTCATTCCTTATCTTGACAGATGAGATAAACAAATACAGTGAGGTTGCAGTTGGCACGTTTTGTCGTAGCTTACCAGCGTTATTAATCTATAGAGTTTCTTAATAAGCCTCTGGTGATAATGAGAAAATAACATTAACAGGTTAATTTTTAAGATCCAATTAATTGCGCTTGATTTGTTTGGACCAACCAGTGGTTAAGTAACGAGGAATGAAGTATTTTATAGCATTTGTAATTCCCTTTTTATGGTACTCACTATATGATTTATTTAAAACTACTTTTATTAATAATTAATTAAAATATTATATTGTAAGAATTTTATATTACTTACCTATAAGTTTTTGTATTATTTATTCATGTTCGTAATTAGTTAAAATGTTACTGTTAAATATCTTACCTAGTTACAGCCTGTCATATTTCTGATAATATTTATTTTTGTTATAGTAACATTTTCTAAAACAATATTGTCATTTGTAATATATTGTAATCATAATTGTTTATTGTAATTATAATTGGGTGTAAAATATAAAAATAAGTAGTTGTATGCCAAATAATTACCTCTTATAAGTCATATATTTTAAATAAATTTAAATTTATTTTTACAACGCTAAAAGTAAAAAATGTTGACTTAAATTGTATTACATTTATTACTTGTAAAAAATGCACATTTAAATCAGTAGTTAACAGAATAAATATATACGACGGTCTGAAGCACAGAATAGTAACCAACACTCAATGGAAATAAACACTGACAATGTGTTCATTAGACTGGATTCTAGAAGTCGTTCTGGATTACCTTTGTATCGAATAAGGAAACGTCGGTCATGTAATTTTGCCAAAGCTGCGTACACTTGTCATCGTTAAATTAGAGGCCGCCATCTTGAAACGGAAGTGAATTGGAAAAATCTTACATAATGTCGTTCGGGCTTTATGCGAGGTGCCTTCGTACCAATTTTCAAATTAATTGGTAGAGTGCGTTTGGCCAAAACTGCGTAACAGGCAAACACGCAAATTAAATGCCGAACGATTTAGTTGAAACAGAGACCTCGCTTTGTTCGGTTAATTAACCATAGGCGAAGCAGCTGATGAGTTTAAAAATTCCAAGATCTCACCTACTCATAGCTAATTCATACTAATCTTAAATCTCACCTATCTGTAAGACTACACTTTCCCTTTCTCTCTTAACATCCATACTTTATACCAGTTAGAATAACGAGGACTGTAACTGGCATTAACGTTAACGAAAAGGGGCTATTTATACAGGTCGTCTTATTCAAATAGTGACTTTTGAATATTTTTTAAATTTTATTTTATACCTTACTATCTAATTAACACTTACTCACCCGTGGAAAATAATTGAAGTGAAGATTTAATGTAAGCTTTGGCGAGAGGAGTGAATAGAAAGAGTCTGCCGAACGAAAGAATGTAACGGAAATACGGAACGAACGAGCAAACGAATTTCGTCTCTCTGTTTCTGTCTCTTTCGTTTTCTTCCTCCTTTTTAGATAACAGCACACGCGTATTATATGAAAAAGTTGTGTTGCTTTGGTTTCGGTATTTTTCCTTAGTTGAAGAACACGTGCACGTTGTAACCGTTTATAATACATTCGAAATTAATATAAAAGTTTATAATAATTGTTGTTAATATTGCTAATTTTTAACAACATAACCTGAAACTTATTGTAGCCTATCAACTGTTTAATCTATATACTGCTCATGCGTGTTACACATTCTGACTGAAAACGTTGTTAAAATGGCCTCCGTTAACTTTGACTATTTTTGTGTCTTTGAGTTGGAATTTGTTATGTTCACCACAAAACAACCGTGTCAGTTAAGTCATTGAGTATTCTTTCAAAAATTTGTTTTGTCGTTTAGCAATAAAAAACACGTTATCTGTAACTAGTTTAATTAATTAGGTTTTTCACCCAAATGGGGTAAGTTAGGTTAAGTATTTTTTTAATAATGTTTTTTATTACCCAACAACCGTGTCAGATGGGTCGTTGAGTATTCTAAGCAAAGGTCTTTTATCATTTTACCTACTTTCGCGCGGTACTAATTTTGAAGTTATGCGGTTCTCATTTAATTTCGATTTTTACTTCCTGTTTTTTATATTTTGGATTATTGATTTTGTGTATGTAATAAAGCGTTGTGGCGAAAACGTTACCGAAAAATCGATAACACTACTTATTTACCTTAAAAGGTAAACAGAAACTGCAGTTCGGAACTATGACCTTGAAGCTCGCAGACCATAATCGCAGCAAACTAGCCGGTACCTTGGCACATCGACCACCGAGCTCCTCCACAAAACTACAAGATGAATTTGTAGTTATCACTTCATTTGAGCCAATGTTTTTGGTAAGATTAGTATATATCAAAGTCAGATCAATAGCACGGTTTCGTATCAATATAAAAACACTCTAAACTAATAAAAATACAATTTACAAATTTAAATGATTTACCTTTACGATGCCATTTTTTATTTTGAACTGTTGTTCGTCCTTTAGTTCTGTTTTTGTTTTTCTGGAAAAAAATAAAATATTATTACCTTGAAGTAAAACGACACGCAGCTGTCTCGCTGACGTGATAGAAGCGAATTTTAAAAACGTAATGTCACATAACATAGCAATAATAAATTCATTTTGGTTATTTTCAATGAAATTTTAAATTATGTGCTAACATATGATAATTTTAACGATGAAATCAATCGGATTAAAAAAAGGGTTATGCCTAATATAACAGTAATGATTTTTCAAGATTTGAATTTAAATTTGAAAACGTTTAACGGAATTATTGGATAACAATAAAAGTACCAATTTTATTAACGAACCTATTCCTAAATTGAAATTATACTCAACTTATACTAAAGAAACTGGACACTTATCTATACTACATAGGCTTACAAATATAAAATATCAGTGTTGCACAATATATCCAACTGTTAATGTTATAATAATTGTAATGGCTGGGTTGGGTAAGTAGTTCAACGGCGTTTATTAATAATTTAAATATTAATTAAAGTTATTTATATACAACTAGCATTACCCGTCGTGGCTTCGCCCACGAAACGTAAACTGTTTCAGTAATGTAATAATTTAGAAACATAAAAAAATATATTAATAAAAGCGTGACCATCTAAACGCGTGATTATTTTACAGTGAATATGAAAAAATATTATAACCTGAATATGTTGTTTTATTCAAACGTGTCCAAACGAATTTAAGAAAATCTGATAAAAAATATTTTTTCCAATACAAACATTTATACCTCTTTTATATTTTTGCCTTTTAGGGGATGAATTTGGGGGATGATGAATTACGTGTATCATAATTTGTGTTTAATAATATTTTGTTTACTTTTAAGAAAAGCCGATACAAAATATTTTTCTCCAATGAAAATACTAATTTTTCTCCAATTATAGGCTACCTCTTTTTACATTTTTATTCTTTTAGGGAATGAATTCGGAAAAATGTTGAAATATGTGTTTCTTTATTTGTGTTTCATAGCATATTTCTAGAATATTCGATCCAAAACAAATATTTTTTCAATGCAAAATTGTATACCCCTTTTTTACATTGTCTATAACCTTTAAATCTTTTTAGGCGATAAGTTTTGGGAAATGGTGAAAAATATATTTCATTACTTATATTTAAGAGTGACTATGTTACGTTTTATAAAGGTCAGATGAAAAACATATTTTGTCAATAAAAATTCTTGTCCCTCATTTTTACCACTTTAAGGGTTGAATACGGAAAAATCGTTTTTCAGTGCACCACTACATGTGGTAGTAACCCTGAAAATTCCAAATGTTTAGCTATTATAGTCTCGGCTATAAGTTGATTATTAAAGTTGGACTGGGTAAGTAGTTTAATGGCGTTAAAATCAAATGTGTGCATAATACTTTCTTAGCGCATCTCGAAATTTTTGTAAGAAGGTATCCTGAGAATTTCAAGTCTCTAGTTATAATAGTATTGGCTGTACGGTATTATTAAATTTGGACTGGGTATGTATTTTAATGGCGTCAAAATCAAATTTTTGCATAATCCTTTTTTAGTGCACCTTGACATTGTTGTAAGAAGGTACCTTGAAAATTTCAAGTCTAGCTATTGTTTGTATGTTGTATATTAAATTTGGATTGGGTTAGTAGTTTAATGGCGTTAAAATTAAATTTTTGTAAAATCTTTTCTTAATTCACGCCTATATGGTAACATAAATGTACCCTGAAAATTTCAAGTCGCTAGCTAAAATAGTTTTGGCTCTGCGTTGATTATGAATCAGTCAGTCAGTCGTCAGGACTTCTTTTATACATTAAGATGTTCAAGATGTAGTCTAGATTTTTTTTCTATAATTTAAATTTTGTTCGATGGCCTCAGTTCATTTATGGCAAATATAAACATAGAAGAAAGTTTGTGCAATGTTTTTGTATGGCATATTTTATTACTTATGTGGACTAAAACTGTCAATGTTTTAACGTTTATGATTTGCCAGACGTTGAGACTGGCTGGCCTAAATAAGGCGCAGCATGCAGCACGGAATACACTTTGGAATCGTAATTGCCTACACGGCCCCTGATTTTAGAGACACTGCCAACTAAATACTGTACGTGTAATGTAGTTCCAAGAACAAGATCTCGCACTATATTCTTGATTGCCTGACCTGACGGAGCTTGATGCTCTCGTAAACTTTTTCGCCAATTTAACCGGTAACCGGTAGTAGTTGGGGGAAATGTTACTGGACCAACTTTATTGGAAATTTCATGCTCTTTCTCCGTAATGAGGTCAAAATTGTGATAGGGCTTTACGTTCAGCCAGTATTAGGCTAGAGGAAATAGTCAGCAACTACACTCATTGTTAAATCAAAGGCCTCCATCTTGAAGCGGAAGTGAATTGAAAACAAATTTTACTTGTGAGGGAGTATTGCGTATATTTTGTTTGATTTTATTCAAACTTGGTATTAAAGTTGAACTTGGTAGCCTACACAATTTTTTTACCCTGCAAAATCCACTAAACTGTTAAAAAATAGCGGCTTTTCTGAACTCATAATTTTAGATGTAAGTTACATAATTCATAACGTTTTCATCTTATACTTTTTGAAAATTTGATAACATCATTGTAATTACCGTTAAGAACTGCATAAATTGGTTGGTATTTAAAATTCCATTAAATACTAAAATTAACATGATATTATTGGTTAAAATTTATTTTTATATTTTCAACGAAATTTTAGATTCTAGCCAAAAATTAACGTGGTGGTTAGAAATTATATTTCTATTTTCAGCGGAATTTTAGATACTACTCAAAAAATGAACATAACGGTGGTTAGAATTTTTTTACATTTCCAGTAAAATTTTAGTTACTACCCAAAAATAAACATGACGGTGGTTAGAAATTATTTTCTGTAGAGTTTTAGATACTACACAACAATTAAACATGACGGTGGTTACAAATTATTTTCGTATTTTCAATGGAATTTTAGATACTAGCCAGAAATGAGCATGACGATGGTTAGAAATTTTTTCAATGGAATATTAGATATTACCCAAAAATTAACATGACGGTGGTTAGAAATCAGAAATTATTTTCAGTGGAATTTTAGATACTAGCAAAAATTGACATAAAGTTGGCTAGAAAATATTTTTATGTTTTCAAAAGAATTTTAGATACCAGAAAAAATGAAAATTAGGGTGTTTAAAATAATGTTTATATTTTCAGTGGAAATTTAGACAGTAGCTAAAAATGAACATGACGGTGGCTAGAAATTATTCTCATATTTTTAATAGAATTTTAAATGTTAGTCAAAAATTAAATATGATGGTAGTTAGACATTATTTTTATATTATCAACAGAATTTTAGATACTGTCCAAAAATGAACATAACAGTGGTTATAAATTATTTTTAATGGAATTTTAGAAACTAACCAAAAATGAAGATGATGGTGAATAACAATTATTTTCATATTTCCAATGGAATTTTAAATATAATGTAAGACGTTCTTAACGCTGATTACAGTGGTGAAATCGGATTTTCAAAAAATGTAAAATAAAAATTCTTGTTTGGTAATGTTATAATTTTTGGAAGTTTGCTTCTACCATATCCAAACTTTTAAAATACAGTACTAATGGTCTATTATAAACGCATTCTAAGAGTTCAGTGGACTTCTATGACAAACTGTTAACAAAATGGTAGGTAAACATTCGATAGAACTATTCTCGGAATTGGTTGATTACGATACCTTACTCCCCCCCAGACGCATTAGTATATCAAAACATTTAAAATCACAGTTCTGACACAACATTGCTTCCAGCTAAATCTAAAAAAAGCTAAATCTAAATAGAAAATTTTAGCGACTTTCTTTGTAAAACTATTAGCTGCCATTATTGTAAGACCCAGGTCCGGAGTCTTGATATGAGCATCGATCCTCAACATCAGATCACTTTTGCAAGCGTTGTTAAAATGTTTATATTTGATTGGCGGACGTCAGAAAACTATAAGCTTAAATTTCAAATTTCATTAAAATCGTTAATACAGGCAGGCGAAATCCATTATTTTTTATTCATTAGATACAAATATCTGGTATTGACTGAGCGAAGCGAGATCTCTGTATTAACTCGAAAGTTTGGCAATGTGTTTGTGTGTTTGTTACGTAGTTTTAACCAAACGCATTGACCGATTGTTTTGAAATTTGTTGCGAATATACCTTGTATAAAACCCAAATGATGTATTGTAAGATTTTCCACATTCACTTCCGTTTCAAGATGGCGCCCTGTGTTTTAAAGATGACGAGTGTACGTAGTTATTACCAAAATCAATAGTTATTACCGATTGATTTCAAATTCCGTACGAAGGTACATTGTACAGACCTCGAACGACATGTGTAAAATTGTCCCCATTCATTTTCGTTTCAAGATGGCGCCCTCTGATTTAAAAATGACGAGTTACGTAGTTTTGACCAAAACCAGTGACCGATTATTTTAAAACTTCTTATGAAGGTACCTTGTATAAAACCTCAAACGACATGTGTAAGATTTTCCCCATTCACTTCCGTTTCAAGATGGCGACCTCTGGTTTAACGATGACGAATGTAGTTGCTCCTATTAACCGTAATACTAACTGAACGGCAATACCTATCATAATTTTATCACAATTTTGACCACTTTATGGAGAAACAGAATAAACTTTTCAATAAAGTTGGTCCAGTAACATTTTTAAAAATATTACGGTTACCGGTTAAATTGGCGGAAAAGGTTACGAAAGCGTGAGGTCGATGTTGTGGAACGGTAGACAGGCAATTAGTAAAGAATACCACTTTAAAGTCGTAATAGTATAAATATAGTTAAAACTCTGTAAAATCACAGTTATTTCTCTTTATATTCTATTATGTTAACTGAAGCTCAGTTTAACAGATTACCCGTGTAAGATGTCGGTACTAAGACTGGAGTCATGTATTATGTTAAATACTCTTAATGGGACGTTAATAGCACTTATTACGATTTTGTTTTAAACCAAAATACAGTTAACTACAAAACTGGTACTTGTTATCTTGACAGAATGTGTAAACGTTTTAAAGCAAAGAAAATATTTACTTTTATAACACACACACACACACACACACACACACACACACACACACACACACACACACACACGCATGCACACACATAGCGATAATACTAATGTGTATAGTGACCCGTGCTAATGGAGTGAATGACACCGGCCTAATCTCGCTGGCATTTCTGAAACGAATTTTCCAAACCTCTACAGCCGCAAGACTATTGAACTAGGCTCGAAAGTTATTCTGATAATCGCTTAGTTATATAGCGGAATCCATTAATCGGTTTCAAAACTACCGTCGTGTACATTTTTATATTTTCAATCCAATACGGAAATCCTTAGAAAGAGGTTGGCACCTGCGGACGCAAGCAATAATCTTCGCGCTGAGCGGTTGACGTTTAGCAACAGTCCTCGAGCTAAGAGGTTGACATGTATAGACACAAGCAATAATCCTCGTACTGAACGGTTTTCGTGTATAGACGCAAGCAGATTACACGTCCACGCAAAAATCTTCAACACTGAGATTTTGACGTCTGTAGACGCAAGCAATAATCCTCACACTGAACGGTTGACGTCCGAAGACACAAGCAATAATCCTCTCGCTAAGCGGTTGACGTCTATAGACGCAAGAATTAATTCTTACGCTGAGAGGTTGACATCTGTAAGCGCGCTCATCACGTCTCTCTGTTGGCAGGAAGGAGGTTGATACGCGTCCTTGAATATTTTAACGACCTTGAAACAACGCGAGAAAAATATAGACTACCTAAAACTAAATAAACATAAATATATGTCAAAAACAACAAAATGTATACAAAAATATTCATAGAATGTTTTTTAAATAAAAAATATTGGTGCGCCTTAAAAAATAAAGGTATGAAAATCGAGTATAACTGGTAAAACCAGATTTGAAAAAGTATTGTTTTTTTCGAAACTTTAGATAAATGAATTATGCTGATAAACTTGTCCAAGCTATTTCCAAAACCAGTTGTTGTGCCAATTTTGGATAAAATCTAATAAAATATTGTGTCAATCAGACTGAATAATTCACTAATCAACTTACAGTTTATTCACAGCCACCGATGTAGGTCAGGAAAGATGCACCAGTTGAACCACAATTACACATGTGTTTAAGTTAATTTTAGATTTTGGCAAGACTGTAAGTCGGAAATAAGCATGTTTCAATACTAGAAACATGTCGTAATACATTAGAGAAGTTTACATGTACGCGTGTTTCAGGTGTTAATTTCTTTTTTCGTTTCCGTCTCGCCGGCAAAGTAGAGATACCAACCTAACCAATTTAGTGTTTCGAAGGTCACTGGGATTCGTGTAGACCAACTAAACCTAAACCGATCGTCAATGGAATTGATATTGTCGAATAATTATTCCGCTAACTTTTTTTGGATGTTCCACTCTCTCAATACATTACTGGAGTGATGACTACCTCCGTCATTAGAATTGGGATGATTAAATTTTCTCCATAATCAGTGATGTTGAAGTAGTCAAACAGCGAACTCATACTAGCAGTGCAAAACTACAATGGCCAATTCGATTTACTTGCAAATAGCTAGTGACCTTCACAAAATTTTGCTTTTCTCAACTATTGTTTGCTGGTTCTGATCTCTTCTTCCTGCAGACAGTTGCCAATACTGAATACTATGATTGCAGATAGTGGTTAAAGTGCCTCAATGTTCAAGGATGGTTGGTAGAATTAGGCCGGGCGGTTACCTGAAGTGTAGCATAGCGAAGCGGAAAGAAGATGAAAGGCAACCGGAAACAGAGTTCAGTCATTTTAAAGAACGCGTTTCTGCCTGTTAGATCTAAATATTTTTAGGCCTAATGTAAAGCATTTTAGGAATTACTATGATTAAAAACCGTAACCTAGGTGACGGTAACCTAAGTAACAAGAAATAATAAGTTTGGAATCGTGATCAGCGTGGTGGGGGAAGCAGAATCATCTTCAAAATTGAACTAGACAGATTCGAAGTTATGCTGAGTGGGGCCCAGCAACGCCGCTTGACTTTTATCAGCTTCGTTACGCTCTCAGTGGCTTCACTTACATTTAAAACAAAACTCCACTCCGCTCAACACTACTCCGCTCTGCATTTGGTGGTCACACGGCCTTAAAATGGTCAAACCACCTTCAACTTCATCTTGGGCATCACCTACACCTTCACCTTCACTTTCACCTTCATCATCACCTTGACCTTTACCTACACTTTCACCCTTCACCTTCAACTTGACCTTCACCTATACCTTCACCTTCATCTTCGCCTTGACCTTGACCTACACTTTCACCTTAACCTTCACCTTGACCTTCACCTATACCTTCACCTTGACTTTCACCTTCGCCGGTATTAAATAAAAGTGCTAATCGAACAGTCACAATAGTGAAAATTCTCGGAGGGTCCATCAGAAGTGAAAAAGTGTTTTCTTCGTAAAAACCTACCGTCGGTCGAACTAAGAGAGTGAAAAGGGTTTAAAGTGAACTCAAAGGAGCGCTGAACTGCCCTAGTCAGTGGAGATAACTAAGTGTTATTTTTTAGTTCTTTTACGCTTTTACCTATAAATATTTGTCAGTGAAAATAGTAAAGAATCAGTGCAAACGCAAACGGCAATAACTAGGCTCGAACATATATACAACTTACTTCTTTTTGCATAGTCCAAAATAAGTCCAATTCACCATGTCGCTTAACCTGTAACATTACGAGATAATAGGTTGGATTAGTTTTTTATTTACACACAATTATAAACATTTAGCATCATTAAAACTCATTCATAATTTGAAGTAGTTTACTGAAAAATATAAATGAAAATTAAAAAGAGCAAAACTCTTCTACTTAATTACGTATTGGTGAAAATAAACGCGCACGCCGCTGTTTCGCTGACGTGTAGAAACGAATTTCCAAAAAGTAACGTCACCATGTGGACTAACGTTTTTAAAAACATAGTTTCAAAATCATAATCACCGTTAATTTTTGCGCAAATCAGCGTTTTCAATTTCCAAAAATATAATACAAATTAACACTTACCGCCATCATATTCATTTTTGTATATTCTATGGAACTTGAGAATAAATAACTTTTTTGTTAATTTTTTTAAATGTTTTGTTAATTTGAACGACACACATACACACACACACACACACACGACCCCTCAAAACGTGATCTAAAGGACTGATCCGGTCCGGGTCTTACCATGATGGCCGCTCAAATAGCTCATTTTTACAATATTAATTCACCAATAAGATCATTCATTCGAGTGTGTTAACACGCATACTTCTGTATGTTTAGATAAGAAGTAAAATTTACTGCCTCACTTCAATTTTTGAGTTTAGTGGTAAGGTTACTGATAACATTTAATCTTCTGAAAGTAAGTGCATTGTTGAACATTAACATTTATAGATGGATAAGTGATTGCTGTTTCGAGCTATTTTTGTCAATTGCCAAGTATTTTAACTTGTTTAAGTGATTGGGAAATGAAATGCTCCATACGATGTTAAAAACCCCGCAGGGCTGCAGACTAGCTGCACCTGTTGAGAGGGTTTGGACTTCCTTCGAGATACAAGAATCTAACACACATTTACACTTACAATTTACACTTACAACACTACACTTACGACTTTAACACTTTACACTCACACTTACATTTTGGGAGATGATAATAGCCTCAATGTGCTTTTCGCCTTAAAACAAAAATATGTTAAAAAAATCTATAATGTAAGGTACACAAATTTCTTATTGCGCAGGATTCAATTCGATCATGATAAGAAATGAAAAAATAGGCCATTTTATTGAAAATTGTATGGTATTTCTCCACGAAACGTTCAAAATTATGATAGGTCTTGCCGTTCAGCCAGTACAGGAAATAACCAGCAACTACACTCTCAACGTTAAATAAGAGTTCGCCATCTTGAAACTGAAGTGAGTGAAAAAAAATCTTTCGGGTTTTATACAAGGTAGCTTCGTACCAAATTTCAAAACAATCGACCAAAGCGTTTTATTGAAATTGCCTACTCTCGTCATAGTTCAATCAGATGTTGCCATCTTAAAACGGAACTAAATAGGGCAAAATGTTATGCGTACGTCATTTGGGCTTTGTACAATGCATCCTCGAACGATTTTAAAACAATCGGTCAATGCGTTTGGCAAAACTGCGTACACTTGTCATCGTAAATTAGAGGCGTCATCTTGAAACAGAAGTAAATGGGGGGGGGGTAATTTTCAAATAAGTCATTTGAGCTTTAAACAAGTACCTTCGAATCAAATTTCAAAACATTCGGTCAATACGTTTGGCTAAAACTGCTAACAAACTCACACATATCCAAATGTCGAACGGTCGAGTTGAAACAGTTACGTCACTTCGCTAGAGGTAAAATACGAAAATTTATCCTTGCCGCAATCAAACTCAGTTTTTTTTTGTAATTACAACGTATTTTGAAAATTAAAAACGCTAACATACGCCTCACATTTGCTGAAATACGTTTCTAAAATAAAATCAGTTTCTAAACACTGATGATGAAATCAGATTGTCAAAAATATTTAAAAGTAAAAATGTTACGAATTTTTGAAATATATAAAACTAGCATTACTCGTTGTGGCTTCGCCCACGAAACTTAAACTGTTTCAGTAATGTAATAATTTAGAAACATAAAAAAATATATTAAAAAAAGCGTGACCATCTGAACGCGTGATTATTTTACAGTAAATATGAAAAAATATTATAACATGAATATGTTGTTTTATTCAAATGTTCTATTCGAATTTAAGAAAATCTGATAAAAAATATTTTTCTCCAATACAAACATTTATACCTCTTTTATATTTTTGTCCTTTTAGGGGATGAATTTCGGGGGGGGATAAATAACGTGTATCGCAATTTTTGTTTTAGAATATTTAGTTTACTTTTAAGAAAAGCAGATACAAAATATTTTTCTCGAATGAAAACATTCTTTTTCTCCAACTATACCTCTTTCTTACATTTTTAAACTTTCAGGAAATGAATTAGGGAAAATGTTGAAATATGTGTTCCATTATTTCTGTTGCATAGCATATTTCTAGAATATACGATCCAAAACAAATATTTTTTCAATGCAAAATTGTATACCGTTTTTTTTTACATTTTCTACCCCTTTCAATCTCTTTAAGGGATGAGTTTTGGGAAATGGTGAAAAATATATTTCATTACTTATATCTAAGAGTGACTATGTTACGTTTTAAGAAAGTCAGACGAAAAACATATTTTTTCAATATAAATTGTTGCACCTCATTCTTCCTCTTTAGGGGTTTAATATTGGAAAATCGTTTTTCAGTTCACCCCTACATGTGGTGGGAACCCTTAAAATTTCAAAGCTTTAGCTATTATAGTCTCGACTATACGTTGTTTATTAAATTTGGACTGGATAAGTAGTTTAATGGTATCAAAATCAAATTTTTGCAAAATCCTTTCTTAGTGCACCTTCACATTGTTGTAAGAAGGTACGCTGAAAATTTCAAGTCTCTAGCTATAATAGTATTGGCTGTACGTTGATTATTAAATTTGGACTGGGTAAGTAGTTTAATGTCTTAAAATTAAATTTTTGCGAATTCCTTTCTTAGTGTTCCTTGAAATTGTTGTGAGAAGGTACCCTGAAAATTTCAAGTCTCTAGCTGTAATAGTATTGGCTGTACGTTGTTTAAAGATTTGGACTGGGTAAGTAGTTTAATGGCGTCAAAATAAAATTTTTGAAAAATTATTTCTTAGTACACACCTACATGGTAACAAAAATGTACCCTGAAAATTTCAAGTCGCTAGCTAAAATAGTTTTGGTTCTGCGTTGATTATGAATCAGTCAGTCAGTCAGTCAAGATTTCTTCTTTTATATATTAAGATTACGCCATTTTGAAACTTTTGAACGAATTTGTCCAACTGATTGCCGAAATCGATTTTTGTGACAAGTTTGAATCAAATTGGACCAAAATTGCGAACATAAACGTCCTAAAACATACAGGTCCTTGAAGCTCATTTCAAGGTTCCGGGTATTACATTATGATGGCTACTGCAATAGATTTTCCAGTAGAATTTACTGAATAATATCTACAGTAATGTAGTTTAATTAGATCATTTTAACAATTTTTCGAAATAATAATATATTAATGACATACGTTATTTGTAAATTTTCTTAAATAAATGGAATTGCAAATAAAATTTGAATATTATAATTAATTTTGTTCTATTTTTTTAAAATTGAAGCGGCAATAAACATTGAAACTTTTTGTAATCATTTAATATTAAGGTTTTTTAATTTTTTTTATACCTTAGGTTTTTTAACTCTTATTAAAAAAACCCTAAGGTTAAAAAAAATTTTAACTCTTATAATATTAATTAAATCTTACAAGTGTAATAATATCACTTCAAACAATTATTTTAATTAAATTCTACGTTTGTCTAGAAATAACCTCACTTTATTATTTTAATCAGCTGTCAATAGGGGAAAACTAATTAGAGTTATTAACTACTTACTTCGGTAGATAATCGTCCGAACTACAGCCTACAAAAACACAAGACACAATGTGATATCTGTTGCCTTTGGACAACAATTCCTTAACAGTTTCTTATCTGTGTTATCCGCTACATCATTACGCATGCGCTATACCACCGTTGTTTAGGATTTTCTATAAATCGGCTGTAATGATTTTGATTTATAAAACTTAAACCTACGGTTCACTTCTCCTATGAAAATGTTACTGGGGAATTAGGATTGGTGAATATAAAGAAAATCAATAATATACTGTTGTTCCTTACTATTTCAATTGAGGTTATGTTCATTATAATTGTTTTCTATAAATATAAATAATAACCAAATAAATCATCATTAATCGTGTGTTGATTGTTAATAATAAAAAATTGTGTATTTGAGAATTAAAGTTATTATAATTATTGTGTTTTAATTAACTATATATTTCGTAATTTTGCAACCGGAAATCGGGAGGTTGAATTCCGTAAAGGGGCGACACCTTTGTGTATACAAATAAAATTTAAGATAATATTTATATGAGGAAAAAACGTTAATTTATTTAACATTTTTGTAATAAATTTATTACCCAATTTTAATAATTAAGTCATACAAAAATTATCGCGGCATTTAGCTGACGTGATTGAAGCGATTTTTCTAAAACATTTTTCGCACATCTTTCTTGAAAATATGATTTTGAAATTATAAACCGCATTAAAATCTGTATATAATAATATTATAAACTACAAAATTATGTTTAAAATACAAAAATAGATTCCAATTATTAGTGAATCCGATTTTTAAAATTTAATCAACTTTTTTAAAAATCAGAATTCTAATTTATGTGAAATTTAACTTTCATTAGGATGACGTAAAATAGTGTAGGCCTACGGTTTTTTTATATATGGGTACATTGAAACATCTCAAAAAGTCCAAGTTTTTATATTTTGATGATTTCTTGGACAAGACCATCACCAAGCAAAATCCGTTAACAGTTTCAAAATGGCGGTTATATAAGTTCTTTAAAAATGCATCACGTTTCTGTCTTAAATGTGTTTTAAATTCTTTTTAAACCATCGTAATCAACGTTAAAAACTGTATTATTTTGCATTTGGAATATTCAAATTTCAAATTGAATTTGATGGACGTCACGGTTATTTTCGTATTTCTAATGTATTTTCAAATTTCAAAATGCTAACTTAGACCTATTTTTATGCTTATTATGATAGTTAGAGTTTCAAAAGGTGGAAAAACTACTTTTGGAAATTCGCTTCCATCAAGTCAATGAGACAGCTTCGTGCCGTTTTGTTTACGGATAAAATTATTAAGAAACAAATAAATTTCATAACATTCCGTAAGCCAGTGAACACTCGACTACTTGTCCGCCGCTATCACTGATAAGAGGGAATAAGCCAAAGTAATCTACTATGCTTCGACGAAGTTATGCCGAAAGGCGTAAGTTGTGCTAATATGTTCTTTGAAAACTGCTTTCACCATAGTGATCTTATTAGGATTATGTTCTGTACAAAAAGCTAAAATCTATGTAAAATATTTACTGCTGAAATCTGCACTGAACTTTTATACATGAAAAGGAGGTCTGACTGACGTCAAATTCATTTTTGAAATAAGATTTTTTATGGTCGCTATTGCAAATCATATGTATAAATATTTGCTTTCATGTCACACTTGATTCCGTAACGCATACCTCACAGCGTATATAATTGTTCTTGTATATACGTAGACTTGAAGTCGCTACTTCTAAACACACGCACACGCATACATACACACACACACACACACACACACACACACACACATATATATATATATATATATATATATATATATATATATATATGTGTGTGTGTGTGTGTGTGTGTAATAGTATTGCATACACTACTGCGTATTGGAATTGTACGTCATTGAGTTTTGTTGACTCAATATATAGGCTACATACGCTTAACAGTTTCAAATTGGGTATTATTTGAAATATGTGTTGTTTTATTCAAATGTTCTATTCGATCATTTGAAAATTGATTACTGCTTTCACCATAGTGATCTTATTAGGATTATGTTCTGTACAAAAAGCTAAAATCTACGTAAAATATTTACTGCTGAAATCTGCACTGAACTTTTACATATGAAAAGGAGGTCTGACTGACGTCAAATTCATTTTTGAAATAAGATTTTTTATGGTCGCATTAAGTAGTTATTTGATTTATAAAACTTAAACCTACGGTTCGCTTCTCCTACGAAAATGTTACTGGGGAATTAGGATTGGTGATATAAAGAAAATCAATAATATACTGTTGTTCCTTACTATTTCAATTGAGGTTATGTTCATTATAATTTTAATTAGGAAAACATTTATAAGGCATGCGTGATTTGCGTAGTGTTGGTTTTCTGAGAACTTGTTTGTTGTGATATCAGTACAATAAAATTAATAGTTAAACTGTTTATTTCAAAAATTATCAGTGACAAATAAATTTCTACGAAAATGAAAATGAAGCGTATTGTACACGCTCAAAGGACAACGCAAAAGTTGATGGCAGTGCGATTGTACCTACGGCAAAAACAAAAACACAAACAAATAATCAATTTGTGTGTGCGTA